>CM054134.1:125338451-125388451 GCA_028751875.1 Rapana venosa
GGAGAGAGAGAGAGAGAGAGAGAGGAGAGAGAGGAGAGAGAGAGAGGAGAGGAGAGGGGAAAGGAGAGAGAGGAGCGAGGAGGAGAGAGAGGAGAGAGAGAGAGATGAGGAGAGAGAGAGAGGAGAGAGAGAGAGAGAGAGAGAGGAGAGAGAGAGAGAAGAGAGAGCGTGAGAGAGAGCGTGAGAGAGACAGAGAGAGAGGAGAGAGAGAGAGTGAGAGAGAACTGTGTGTGTGGCAGGGGTGACAGGGATGCTGCTGAATGCTGGTGCTGTTTCTGACTTGGAGTTTCTGCTCTGTTTGTTTGCCTGGAAGAGTTTCTTAGGTGTTGTTCACTGTCAATGTTTTGTGTTATGTTTGTGTATTTGCTTTTGTGTTCGTTTGTTTGTTGTTCTTTCTTCCTCTATTTATTTCTTTTCTTTTCTTTCTTTATTTTTTAAAAATTTCTTTCTTTCTCTGTTCTGTCTTTCTTGTTTTCGTATTGTCTTTGTTTCTGTCTGCTTTTGTTGATATGTATTAGTGTGTATCTGCTGGTCTGTCTATTTGTCTGTCTGCCTGTCTACCTGTCTGTCTGTCTGTCTGTCTGCCTGCTTGTCTGTCTGTCTGTCCGCCTTTTGTTCTGTCTTTGTTTCTTTATCTTTTTCTAATTATCCACTGAAAGTTCTTAGAGATTTTCAAGGATAAAGCACAAGTAAATAATTTATATATTTGAATAAAATAATACTTTCAGAATATGCCACATGTTGTGCAAGATTGCAGGGAACGAAAAACGAAAGGAAAGGAACAGAGACAATATGTTATGTATCTCTCTATCTCTCCCTGTATATATATATACATATATATACATTCACCTTGTTGTGACGACTGTAGACATCTCTCTGTAATCCGTTATCAGAAAAGTGTCCAGTCGTCAAATATCATGGTCCTGTCATGAATGGTAATATTTTTTCTGCCGAAAGCTTGTCACGTCGACAGCATAGGAATTGGTTATCAAGGAACAGATTTGGTGACTCCGAGGAAAAGACAACCCAGACGTAGTCAGCTAGTTAGTATGCAAAAGGGCTGACCTGTTGTCAGTACTGGGAAACAGTGTGACATTTGGCCAGACAACAGCTTGACTTTCGGTGATGGGTTTAGCACGAGCTGGCTGCTTCTAGACTTGGTTTTTTTCTCATTGCCGTTTGTATCCTATGTTGACCAGTTCGTGTGTTTTAAGTTATTCATCATCGATTCATTACAATGCCTTTTCTTTTCATTACGCTAAAAGCATCTACTAAGCAAACAAAAAAATTTGAAGAAAGCAGTAAAAATGAATTGCCTTTACTACTTCGTGTAATTGAAAATGCAGTTAATATGCAAAGTCTAAGGATTTTCTTTTCAGATCAGGAAACTAAGCACAGAGTGTATGACTTCAGCCAAGGTCAGACACACTGGTCAAAGAGCAGACTTAACACTGGGCATGGACACATTGGGAATAAACCACTGTGCAGTCAGACCCTAATAGTGCAGGAGAACTCTTAATTAGCACTGGACATGGCCGCACAGAGGATAGCACACTGTACAGTCAGACCCTGATAGTGCAGGAGAACTCTTAATTAGCACTGGACATGGCCGCACAGAGGATAGCACACTGTACAGTCAGACTATTGTCAGGAAACTCTAATTAGCACTGGACATGGCCGCAAGGATAGCCAACTGTGCATCAGACCTTTTGGGTCCAGGAGAACTTATACACTGGACATGGCCGCACAGAGGATAGCACACTGTACAGTCAGACCCTGATTGTCCAGGAGAACTCTTAATTAGCACTGGACATGGCCGCACAGAGGATAGCACACTGTGCATTCAGACCCTGACTGTCCAGGAGAACTCTTAATTAGCACTGGACATGGCCGCACAGAGGATAGCACACTGTGCATTCAGACCCTGATTGTCCAGGAGAACTCTTAATTAGCACTGGACATGGCCGCACAGAGGGACAGCACACTGCGCCGTGCATGACTTCAGCTAGTCCATTAAAACTTTCCACTTCCTTGGCCAAGGTCAAGGCCAAAAGGTTTCTCCTGAGGTTGCTGCTGCAGGAGAGGACAGTGGGGAGAGGGCGTGTCAGAACCCATGACGTGGGTCTGTAGGTTTCTTACAAACCCACTGCTAGCCAGCCAGCACTGAGAGAGAGAGAGAGAGAGAGAGAGAGAGAGAGAGAGAGAGAGAGAGAGAGAGGAGAGAGAGAGAGAGAGAGAGAGAGAGAGAGAGAGAGAGAGAGAGAGGAGAGAGAGAGAGATGTTGATTTCTCTGGAGAGCTTAATGGATCCTGTATAATGGAATAAGGAGGAGGCGTGCTGAGGCTGGTGTGTGATGGCCACATCTCACCTTAGGGCAGTTTCTGTTCTGGTGGGTGGAAGTAATGGGTGATTAGACACGTGTACCTTTCAACTGATCTGTCTCTGTCCCTCTTTCTTTTCGATTTTTCGTTGTCCATTTTTGTGTCTCACACTCTCTTTTTTAAAAATAATATTCACCCACTTACTGTCTCCGTTTGACACAACTGCTTCACAAAGGTAATGCGAAACCTGTCTAGCATGTCAGCAGAATTATGGATTCTTAAACAAAGACGGGAAAGAAGCAAAACACGGGAATAGGATATAAGAACAGAGCTAAGCAAACCAAAACATAACATAGGCTTATAAAAGGGCTTGACATCACACAAAACACCCAACAAGTAAACTAAAACCACCTTGAAGGGTAATCAGAGAAACATGAGCCATGCTGATTACATGGAAAAGCAGTCATATCTCCGAACATTGGATGGTAAAGTGAGATATCTTGTTGACTGACTGGTAAGGGAGCTACTAATTGTGATCATAGGGATGGACATTAGCATGTCCGGAATACAGCTTTCTTTCTACCTCTCTGCCGTGGGCAGGCTTCTGCCTGGGGGAATTTCCCGCTGATTCATCCCTCCTGTCCTCGTTCGTTATCCAGGGTGATTGTTCTGCCTCCCCCCTCCCCCCACCATCTCTCTCTCTCTCGTCTCTCTCTTCTGTGTCTCTCTCTGTCTCTTCTCGTTCTCTCTCCTGTCTCTCTCTGTCTCTTCTCTCTCTCTGTGTCTCTCTCTGTCTCTCTCTCACCTTCTCTCTCTCTTTCTTTCTGTCTGTCTGTTTCTTTATCTCTCTCTGTCTCTCCCTGTCTCTGTCTCTCCCTCCCTGTCTCTGTCTCTCTCTGTCTGTCTATATATCTCTATCTTTCCCTGTGTCTGTTTCTCTGCCTCTCTTCTCTCTCTCTCTCTCTCTCTCTCCTCTCTCTCTCTCTCTCTCTCTCTCTCTCTCTCTCTCTCTCTCTCTCTCTCTCTCTCTCTCTCTCTGCCTTTCTTCTCCCCCTCCCCCCCCCTCTCTCTCTCTGTGTGAGATCTACTGGGCACATTTCATTTATTATCACTCTTGCCTAACAACATCCATGTCTTCATGAACATGATGATTATAGTTTATTGTTAATATATTGAATGATAGAACCGTTTTTAAATTGAACAATAGTGAGATTTTGCGTGTGCGGCAATTTTACCTCACCATTAAAGTAGCTTCATTACAAGTCCGGGGATATACTTACACACAACGCTAATGTGAATGCGATTTTGTTGTTTAATTTTTGACATCCCTCCTAACCCTCCTGAAATTGTCTACACTTCTGAATGCAAAACAGGTTACAACGTGTGAGCAAAGTCAAAGTCAAAGTCAAACTTTTATTTTCAGATGGTGCATTGAATAAGCAGTGCATTTGCTTTTTTCATCGAGCCATCCACCTAAAGAAAAAGAAAAGAGAGAGAAAACAGATAATATACATGCAGACATAGAAAAAGAAACCTAATCAATGATAAACCATACAAATCAAACAAGAGAAGACAATAATATATGCATACATGGAATGAAAAACTAAACAAAAAACCCTGAACAATAATTATTAAACCATACAATTCAAATAAATAAATAAAAATCTCCTGAAAAAAATATTCACCATAATACACACAAACAAGCACAAAGAAAAACCAAACCAAAACAAACAAAGAAGACAAAGCAAAATTTAAAAAGACAACCAACTGCTTGACCCCCCCCCCCCCCCACCCCCCTCACACACACGCACAAATCTTCAACCATACAAACAAGATGTTCTGTGTGTGTTCACAGATGGAACCTTAGTTCAGTCCTGTACAAGGATTTCAGGGGAGGAGAGTTGGTACTGGCGTTAACTGCAGGAGAAACACCTCCTGAAGCCAGTGCCTGGATTGAACCAGCGCCTCCAGATGGCGAGCTCACCTCTCTAACCACTCGGCCATCTCGTGGCGGAGGAAATATTGATAATGACTTCTTGTTGTTTTTTTCTAGAATGAAGATAGAGATTCCAGCCACCCTGGTCCAGTGGTTAGCGTCTCGAGTTACGGACTGGAAGATCGCGGGTTTGAATCCCGTAACAGTTATAGAGTTTTTCGGACTCCCGCCAGCTCCTACCCAGAGTGAGTGTACTGTGGACTCGATGGGAAGACTGGGACCACACAGTTGAGCTCCATCCACTTGACGAATACAAGTGTCTATCTCTCGGGCCGGTTGACGCCACGAAGCATGGAGTACATCCCTGTCACGCAGTTTCAAAGCGAACGCACTTTTCCACAGCAGCATTGTTACATCATCTCATCGTCATTAATCATCATGCAATAAAAGGAAGTGTCTGTGACTCTGTGCCTCACAGAAAATGAGGCAGTAAAAGAAAGAAGGCGGATATGCACGCATGATTAAAAAAACCGACACAAGAAAAACAAAGTTACCTTGATGTTAGCATATTGATGCTGATGACTGCTTCTGTGATTTGTTTAGCTGACAGAAAATATAGATCCAGGATGCAGTGGCTGGATAATTAATCAGTCATCAAAGAATAAGTTAGGAAAGTTTGCTATAGTATGGCTGTCAGGTCAGAGGTGCCAGGAACTTGTTCTCTGTGGGAAAGTGAAAAGAGATGGGGATGGCACATAGTGAGAGTGGTGGCAGTAGCTGGTGGCGGTGATGCCAGTGGTGGTGTTCCTGTGGCTGACTCTTTTGAAAGTCGTGATCCCTGCGTGATTGTTTGCTTCGTACTGCTTATTCTTGTATGTTTGGGAAAATGTCTATTTAGTACTATTTTGTTTTATTTCATCTAGTTATTTATTCGTTGTGTTCTTTTTCGTTTTAGTTTTTATCTTGTATGGCTTTCTTAATGTTTGCTTTTCTTTCTCTGTTTTTCTTTCTTTTGTGTCGTGTTGTGTTTATTCGACACTCAACAGTGGAACAAAGCCTATAAATTATATACTATACTGAAAATGACAATATAGGCCCTAAGTACACACTAGATGAGAAATTACATGTATAGCCGTTTTCAAATAACCAGTCAAATGGGCAACCAAACACCAGCTCCAGAGTAAGGTAGGTATGTACAGAGTAACAAGCGCAAAGACAAAGAGACGATATTGCTATATTGTTGTATTGAGAAGTATAATTACTTCATCGACATCTTAGAACCAGACACATCATAGCGTATACTGTCCAACGCCATAATCATTTCACATATAAACAGCAGGCACATTTTTCAGCCGAAAGCTTGTCACGTCGTAAGCGAAAATTGCACGTAGTAGGAAGATTTGGACTCTCGGGGGAAGAAAAGCCAGTTGAAGTGGCAATTTGGAATGCAAAGGGGCACATGGGGAGTTGGTACAAGGAGGACAGGTTGAGGACATTGATTGTGGCAGCTTTCTTTCTGTGTCCTCTCCTTGACAGCCTGAGACTCTCTGTGTCTTTCCATCTGTCTGATTCCTCTTCTGGTCTCTGTTCTGGTGTACACACGTTGTGTCTGAATTTACATATACGTATTATCTGTGTGTCTGTCTTACTGACTGTCTGTCTGACTGACTGACTGACTGACTGACTGACTGTCTGTCTGTTTTTCTGTCTGTCTGTCTTTCTGTCTGTCTCTCTCTCATTCCTTGAAGGCATTTTAAAAGTCTTACATATGTTTTCTATCACTGCATTATTTTACTTTTTGCCAAACCATCATCACCATTATGTCTAAGTACACACAATAAACTCACGAAACATATAACTCTCTTCTATAGATACCATGGGACATCAGCTTTCACAAAATATCAGTGTACCCTCAAATCTAAACGTGTGCTTCGATCCAGAAGCAGAGGAAACTGACCCATTCAGTAAGCCAAAGGAACACAAGACGCTTACCTCCCAAATGAGGTGTGCACAGTTCAGCAGAAAGGCTCAAGTGGGACACTTAATCTGTATCACTTACCACAGGAAAAAGAAGAAGTAAAAACACAAACAACAAAAACCACCAAAGAAACCCATACAAACAAAGAAGAAAAAAGCAAATCCCGTTGGTACTTCATGGCTTGAACACATCAATTAACACTCCAGCCTCTCTGGGCTTTGATCGCACATTTGTTTTCTTTCTTGGAGGAGAGGCAAGGTGGGTGGGTGGGGAGGGGAGGGAGGAGGGGGGTAGTGCGGGGTATGGTGTCATGGGGTTTGTTGATTTTTGGCTGGCTTGTAAGTGCAGGGCAGTTGGTGTCTGTGGGGAGGTCAGAGGGGGGTTACGGGGCCAGGTCTAAGTAGGGAAAAGGTGCTGAGGACAAATGCTGCTGATGAGAGTGGGAGCTAGTGTGAGCATATCTCCTTATAAAGCAGTGTTGCAGGTGAGGTGAGTAGGCCGTTCATTTGAGAACTTGAGGGTGTCTGTTAATTTGAAAAAAAAAGTATTCTCCATCCTTTGTTGTCTGCTCCGCTGTGTTT
Organism: Rapana venosa; assembly: GCA_028751875.1. NCBI lineage: Eukaryota > Metazoa > Mollusca > Gastropoda > Neogastropoda > Muricidae > Rapana > Rapana venosa. The sequence continues at coordinate 125,345,268 of CM054134.1, forward strand.
TTCTGTTCATATTTTGTTCCTTTCCCTGTTTGTTAATAGCTTTGTCCACTGATCACAATACCCGGTTTTTGTGCTTGTTTCTCTTTTTTTCTGAATACATATTCCGTATGTTTATTGAATGCAGCTATATTTACACCGCCCTATTTTATCTGTTTACTCTTTATTATATAATCTAAAGCAACGCCTACACACTCCCAAGGATTCATCACCGACTCACTATCAGTCTTTAAGAGACATAAAGCACAGTTTACCTAGTGGTCTTCGCGCTTTGTATTCTGATCCAGAAATCAAACACACAGATCCATCAAGTCATGGCAAAATAAACTGATAGAAGAGAGTGATGAAGAAACATACAATGTGCAGGCTTAAGGTTGGCAGTCAGTTAAACTTCTGAACTCTTAAGAACTGACCGCGAGGAGTGGAGGAAGCTGGTTGCAAAATCTTCAGTTGTGCATGAATCAAGACCGCATCATGTTATTTCGTTCCTCAGCTAGTGCTCTGAGGTTCACCAGAGGTGGGATTTCACGTATGCGACTGTTTACACAACATGCCGGTGCCGTATTAGGACTTTAGGGATAATGTCTAATCACAAAACCATTGCGCGTGCGGGTTTGTATTTTAGATAATTTTATTGTCGTCCGTCCTACTGGTCAGAAATTACATTATCTACCAAAAGGCGGTAAGGAATTTTAATATGTGTACTAGATATTGTGCGTACGGTGCCACACGAGAACTCAGTTTGCAGTCTCATCCAAAGAACTCTTAAGTAAGGGAGTGGAGTTGGGACTGGTGTTAGCTCCTGGAGACAAATCCCCCTTGAGCTGGCGCCTAAGTGGCAGCTGGAATTCTGGCTGGCTGTCAACTGACAAACTCATCGCTTATGCTACTAGTCTGTCTTAACCCTAGAACCCATTTCAGACTCCTAACTTTCTTGGCTTTGGTCTCAAGCTTCCCTCTGGACTTGACTCTTGCCTAAAAGCGGCCAAAGAAGAAGAAGAAGAATGCCAAGAAGAAGAATGTAAAGCTTGCACAGAAGAATGCGAAGCTTGCAAAGATTGCTGAGAAGAAAAAGAAGAATGCGAAGAATGCAAAGACGAGGAAGAATGCCAAGAAGAAGAATGCAAAGCTTGCAAAGAAAAATGCAAAGAATGCAAAGATTGCTAAGAAGAAAAAGAAGAATGCGAAGATTTGCAAAGACGAAGAAGAAGAATAATGCAAAGAAGACGAATGCAGAGAATGCAAAGAAGAAGACGAAGAAGAAGAAGAAGGAGAGTAGAAGAGAGAGAGAGAGAGAGAGAGAGGGGGGGAGAGAGAGAGAGAGAGAGAGAGAGAGAGAGGGGAGAGAGAGAGAGAGAGAGGGATGGATGGTGTGATGTGTACTGGCTGACGTGTGCTGGGCTGGTCAGTACAGGCAAGTCCATTTCTCTGGAGAGCCCCGTCACCTTGCTGTGCCGTGGCCGAGCTGGAGGGCAGAGGCTGTGTGGGCTGAGGTCAGCTGACCTGGCTCACGTTGCCCCGATACGTCAACATCTCATCTTTCGGGACCTTTGGGGGATATGTCTGGAGATAGAGAGAGACAGGCAGAGATAGAAACAGAGAGAGAGAGACATACAGACAGGGACACAGAGAGAGACAGAGAGAGAGAGAGAGATAGAGATGAGAGTGAGAGAGAGAGAGAGAGAGAGAGAGAGAAAAGAGAGAGAGAGGGGAGGGGGGGGAAGGGGGTCAGGACGATACAACCTGTAGACTTCCTCCCTTGTCTCTGTGATTCTGTTTACTGCTTCTGTTTCCCTGTTTTTGTCTGTCACTGCTCTCTCTCTCTCTCTCTCTCTCTCTCTCTCTCTCCTCTCTCTCTCCTCTCTCTCTCTCTCTCTCTCTCTCTCTCTCGCTCTCTCCATCTCTCCCTCTCTCTCTCTCTCTCCCTCTCCTCTCCCTCTCACTCCCTCTCTCCCTCCCTCTCTGCTCTCCTCCTCCTCCAGCCGCCTCTCTCTCAGCATACTAAGCCATGTACAATGACTGCATACTACTAAGTGATGATGATGATGCTGTTCTCCTTGCAATATGGTGGAAGGTGCAGTTGGGCGGCCAGTCATCAGAGACCAGCATCTTGCCCTTCCATCCTTGTTCCCCGAACAGGGGCTTCCATTGGACATCTATCCGCATGCGTTGAGCTATACTGAACTGGGGAAAACACCAAAGCAGAAGTGAAAGTTGAACAAAAAATAAGTAGATTTGACAAGCATAAAAATGAAAGGATAAGTGGGTTTTGCTCAGTGTGGAATCTAATAAAGTGAAGTTTGAATATCAGGTGCGTGGTGTGAAATACATAAAATATTAACGATTGACATTTTGGGCATCAATTTATCATAATGTGAGTGTTAGGTGTTGATACCAGGAAATTGTTCTGTCTATGGGGAAATCGATCTTAAAAGGAGATAGCGTTGCATACTGGTGGGTGGACGAAAAGGAAATGATGCCTCTTATCTGCTCTTTATCTTCTTTTACAGTCTCTGTTTGTTTGTCTCTTTAAAAAAAAATCTATTTGTTTGCTTTTATGCCGTTTGTTTTCATGTACTTTTATGAAGGTGTAAATTGTTTTTTGTGTTTATTTTGTTGTATTCTTTTTTTGTTTTACTGTTTTACACACATACACATGAGCCAACAATTATGCTTTGCGCTGCTGTTAAGCGCCTGACAAGTCAGGCCCAGCGCATCTAACACGGGCATGTGTCCTGTGTATGAAGGCAGGATAAAGATCAACCAAGAATGACGCCCACCCAAATGTCGACATAGCGAAAACAGATTGATAAGAAAAGACGAGCATAGAAAATAGAATGCGCATCGGCACAATCTTGCAATGACGTTGAAAAAAGCTCTTCGTGATTTTGGAACAGAGCGAGGGTGAAGTTAGACATGGTGGTAATTTCATCAACGTCGGCCGACATCTTTTCCGCCACCGAAAGAATGTCACGTTGTGAGTGTGGGTTGTGGGGATTCAGGCGATGTTCCCTCTCCAGAGAAGATCTGCACAGGCGGCGATTGGTTATGCAAAAAAAAGAGCTAAGAGGTTTGGCGGTGTAGGGGTGTGGAACAGATTGGGGGGGGGGGGGGGGGGGGGGGGGGTTCGGGTTGGCTTTTTTCTCTCTTTTTTTTTGGTTTTGGGTTTTTGGTTTCTTTTATGCGTGACAACGTCTTTTCTATTAGATTTGTGAGGTTTTTGGTTCTTATGTCTGTCTGCGCTATTTCTGTACGACTATTTATCTACACACTCTCTCTGCCTGTCTGTCTGCCTGTCTGTCTGTCTCAGAGAGAGAGAGAGAGAGATGTTTATCTCTGATTTTGGCTCTTTTTGTTAGTAACGTGTTGTCTCTTCGTTTGTGCGTCTGTCTACACGACTGTGGACCCTGAGCAATTTTGTAAAACTATTTGTCTTGTATCATTACATTTACAGTCGTGACAGATTTTGGTCCTGCTGGAAAACTGGTGTGTTTGTGATAGGGGCTGTTTTTAACAGCAATGCTTATCATTGGTTTTTTCAGATATTTGTCTTGCAAAAGTATTTAGTTTATGCTAAGTCTTATCCTATAAAGGATTTATTTTCTTTCTTTTGGGTTTTTGGTTTTTGTTATTTTTGGAGGAGGTGTTTTGACTGTTTGTCCGCTTTGTTGTTGCTGTTGCTGTTGTTGTCGTTTTGTTATTGTTGTTGCTGTTGTTGTCATTTTGTTATTGTTGTTGCTGTTGTCGTGTTGTTATTGTTGTTGCTGTTGTTATCGTTTTGTTATTGTCATTGTTGTTGTCGTCGTTTTGTTATTGTTGTTGCTGTTGTTGTCGTTTTGTTAATGTTGTTGCTGTTGTTGTCGTTTTGTTGTTGTTGTCGTCGTTTGTGTTCTTGTCTACTGGCCTTGTTCAGAAACACTCCCTTGTTGCCCTGTGTTCTGTCCTAATGTGTCCTAACTGCAAGCTTCACACACGATCTTGTTTTAGTGTTTCCTCTAAAAGACTGGGATCCAGACTTCCTTAACAGCTTTTGGAGGGCAGGGGGCGGGGGGGGGGGGGGGGGGGTAGGGGGGGTTGAAGCTGAAAGGGTCCGGTCTCTGACATAGCTTAAATCTCTGGGCACTTTATTGCTGTTATTGTTGCTTCTGATGATGATGATGATGATGACGATGGTGTTGTTGTTGTTCTTCTTCTTCTTCTTGTCCTCCTTCTCCTCCTCCTCCTCCTCCTCTTCATCATCATCATCATCATCATCAGCAGCAGCAGCAGCAGCAGCAGCAGCAGCAGCAGCAGCAGCAGCAGCAGCATCATCATCATCATCATCATCATCATCTTTATCATCATCATCATCAGCAGCAGCAGCAGCAGCAGCAGCAGCAGCAGCAACATCAGCGGCAGCATCAGCATCAGCATCAGCATCATCATCATCATCATCATCATCATCATCATCAACATCATCAGCAGCAGCATCATCATCACCATCAAGAACATGACTATAATAATAATAATAATATTTATTATTATTATTATTATTATTATTATTAATAATAATAATAATAATAATAATAATAATAATAATAATACTAAATGGAATTTATATAGTGCTATATCTTGCAGAGACAAATCAAAGCGCTTGCACTCAACTCATTCTTACACAGTCATACAACCAGTGACAAGCAATAATTCCATCAAGTCCAAATGTGCACACACGCACAAACACACACACGCACACACACACACACACACACACACACACACACACACACACACACACACACACACACACACACACACCACACACACAGTGGTCACACACCCTGGGAGGGCAATAGAATCTTGGCTGTTGAAGGCAGGGAAAAAACTATGAGATGAGGCAGGAGAGGAAAATCTTAGGTTTGAAATAAATATGTCTTGAGACTGGATTTAAAAGTGTCATAAGAAGGCTTTTGGCGGAGAGAGAGAGGGATATCATTCCACATCAATGGACCAGAAATAGAGAAAGAGCGACGGCCGATGGTGGATTGGTTGAATCTAGGTATTCGTAAGGACAAGGTATCTGCAGCAGAGCGGAGAGAACGAGAAGGAGTGGGACAAGTGAAGACATTCACAGAGGTAGGCGGGTGCTGTTTTGTGGAGACATTTGTAACAGAGGGTACTGATCTTATAGTTTATTCTCTGTGGCACAGGCAGCCCGTGGAGAGATTGCAAGAGAGGGGTAATATGCTCAGACTTTTTCTTTCTGAGGACTAGACGAGCTGCAGAGTTTTGTATACGTTGAAGGGATTGGATTGATGATGCTGGCAGACCAGCCAACAGAGAGTTGCAATAGTCCAGACGTGAAAGAATGAGAGACGCAACAAGTTTGGATGTTGCATCTGTGGACAGGTACTTTCGAATTGCACTAATACGCCGTAATTGATAGTAGCAGGACTGGCAGGTCTGAGTGATGAATTTTTGCATAGAGAGTGTGTTGTCAATAATGACCCTTAGATACTTCACAGCAGTGGATAAAGGGACTGATGCATTGCCAAGTTGTATTGAAGCTGTTGTGATGGAAGAGAGATTTGTGTTTGGTCCCTACAAGCATGGTTTCTGTTTTATCTGCATTTAGCTGTAATTTGTTCTGTATCATCCAATTTTGGATATCTTGAAAGCAGTGGGCCATATTTGTAAAGAGAGAAGGCAGATTTTCAGGAGTGTCGCTGCTTAGAATCTGAGAGTCATCTGCATAAAAATGATGGTTGATCTGATGGCGGTTAATTATATGTGACAGTGGAGCAGTGTAGAGGGTGAAAAGAACAGGGCCCAGAACAGATCCCTGTGGAACTCCACATTCCAATCTTGCAGGTACTGACTGAATTTTTGTTGACTGTGACTGTCTGGAATCGGTCATAAGGTATGAACTAAAACCAGGTAAGGGCTGTACCAGTAACACCAAATGTTTTTTGAAGACGGGAGGGGAAAAGAATAGAGTGGTCAATAGTGTCAAAGGCTGCAGATAAGTCGAGTAGAGTAAGAAGAGAGATTTTCCCTGAGTCAGAAGCGAGATAGAAGTGTGTTTAGGTGTGGGCAAGGGTAGTTTCAGTGCTATGGTTGACGCGAAGGCAGACTGAAACGCAGGAAGGAGACATGTTGGAGAGAAGGTGGTTGTTGAGCTGTTTTAGAACTACTTTTTCAAGGACTTTTAGAGATAAACGGTAGGTTGAAACAGGTCTATAGTTCTTCAGAATGTTGGGGTCAAGGTCATGCTTTTTGAGTAGAGGTGTGACTATGGCAGTTTTTAGAGCTGAAGGAACATTTCCAGAGACAAGAGATAAGTTTACTATATTCGTAATAGTGGGAATAAGTTGTGGCAGGCACTGTGCAAAAAGAGAAGCAGGTATGGGGTCAAGATCACATGATTTTATTATCATCATCATCATCATCATCATCATCATCATCATCATCATCATCATCATCATCATTATTATTATTATTATTATTATTATTATTATTATTATTATTATTATTATTATTATTACTGCTGCTGCGCTTCCACAGCTTAACACTCTTGAATTCAACTAGGATAGGACACTTTGTCTCAGTCACTACACCTGGGCATCATCACTGTGAAGCATCAATACACGCTGAACAAACAGCATGTGTGTGTGTGTGTGTGTGTGTGGTGTGTGTGTGTGTGTGTGTGTGTGTGTGTGTATGTGTGTGTGTGTGTGTGACTGGCTTTCCTCCTTTAATGGAAGGTACACATTATTGTCTCACGGCTGAAGACAATCTCAACATAACATTTCGAATTCTGCCACTATTTTGATGGACGCAAGTCTAGGCAACTTAGCTTCCACCAATAGCTGGCATAGATTATGCGCTGAGCCAATAATGGAGTTTGACTATTTCCCTGAAGCCAGAAGTGGACAGTCCATGATTACTCTCTGAAGAACAGCGGAGAAGAAGGGGAGTTCATGTAGAGGACGAGTAAAGGTCATCAGTGTAGGAAGACAGAGGTCAAGAAAAGAAAGTTCTCTAAACAGCATCGGCATGCCATCTGAATGCAGCAGGGGTGAACATTAGACTTCTTGTGACCGGCCAATAGCAAGGTCAGGTAGGGCAGGTCTCCTGATGCCCTCATCTCGTTAACGGGCTTTGTTTCGCGAATGTGAGTCACGTCCGTGGTGTCCTTACAAGGCTACCTTGTCGTTAACTGAATTAAAACGTCGAATTATAGGATCCCGGTGCAAACGTGAATAGAAAATATTTTAAAACTGTTTATCACATCGATTTATATCAACATATACGCGATACAAAAATAATGGCAATAAAAGATCTCTTGTTTCTGCCTTTTCTTTCCTTGTTTCTGCCTGTTTCGTTTCTTCCTGTCACCTCCTTTTTGTCTATTTTCTGCCGTCTTCGTGTACTCTCTTGTGATTCTTGTTCTAGAAAGACTTGAGATATAACAATTATCATCCATGCCAAAGTCAGAGGCGCCGGGCCTGACTTGTCAAGTACTTAACGGCTGCACAATGCAGTTTCGCTTATTCGGCAGAACAATAGTTGCAGCCGGAGCTTTCGACAAAGAGGAAAAAGAAGAAGAAGAAGAAGAACAACAACAACAACAACAACAACAAGAACAAGAAGAACAAGAAGAACAAGAAGAGGAAGAACAAGACGAAGAAGAAGAGGACGACGAAGACAAAGTAGAATAGATATAAATTGGGACGATACCGCGGTCGTAAAACATGTTCTTCCTTACTTTCCAGCGGCTATATGTTAATAAGCCGTCTTTTCCGCCCACACAAACAGGGGGGTGGGGGTGGGGGTGGGTGTTCAGGCTGGAATCACTTTCCCAGCTATTTGCAGGCTGTGCACTGACAGTCCACGTGGCGAAGGACAGAAGGTCAGCTTTCACCAGAAGGTGACTGACTGACCGGGGAGGAGTTCTCACCGCTGTCCAGGCTGCCCAGTGGACAACAGCAACAAACAATGCCTTACCACACAGTCCATGCTGCTTACGTCAGCGGCTTAGGTGCTAATACAGTGACACCGGGAGAAAAACTCTACTTCATGACTGAGACAAGTCGTGATAAGTGTGCTTTGTAGCAGCAGCAGCAGCAGAAGCAGCAGCAGCAGAAGCAGAAGAAGAAGAAGAAGAAGAAAAAAAAGAAAAAGGAGAAGGAGGAGAAGAGAAGAAGAAGAAGAAGAAGAAGAGAGAAGAGAGAAGAAGAAGAAGAAGAAGAAGATGAAGAAGAAGAAGAAGAAGAAGAAGAAGAAGAAGAAGAAAAGGAGAAGGAGGAATATATAATAATAATAATAATGTATGGAATTTATATAGCGCTGAATCTTGTTAAGCAACAAATCAAAGCGCTCAGATGATTTTTTGTTGTTGATTTTTTTTTAAATGCGTGTGTATGCGTTTTTTAAAAAAGTTTGTCATCTGTTCCCACCGGCACACAATGGCCTACTCTTTCGAACAGCGGAACAGGATTTAACGTGTGCGCAAGATGTTCTGCATGCGTTCGCACACGGGGCCTCGGTTTATAGTCTCATCCGAAGGACTTGACATTTAGTTCGATTTTTTTGTCGAACTGGGAAGAAAGGGCGAGAGAGGAGGAGGAGGAGAAGAAGAAGAAGAAGAAGAAGAAGAAGAAGAAGAAGAAGAAGAGAAGAAGAAGAACAAGAAGAACAGAAGAACAAGAAGAAGAAAAAGAAAAAGGAGAAGGAGGAGAAGAAGAAGAAGAAGAGACGGCGGCGGCGGCAGTGGTGGTGGTCGAGGTGGTGGTGGTGGTAGTAGTAAAAGTAGTAGCAATAGCAGCAGCAGCAGCAGCAGTAGTAGCAGCAGCAGCAGCAGCAGCAGCAGCAGCAGCAGCAGCAGCAGCAGCAGCAGCAGCAGCAGCAGCAGTAGTAGTAGTAGTAGTAGTAGTAGTAGTAGTAGTTGCTGTAGTTGTTGTAGTAGCAGTAGCAGTAGTACTTACTGTTGTTAATGGTGGTGGTGGTGGTGGTTGCTCTGTGTGTGCGTGAGAGCGTGCGTGGGTGTGTGTGCGTGCGTGGTGGTATGTGTGTGTGTGTGTGTGTGTGTGTGTGTGTGTGTGTGTGAAAAGTAGATGTGAAATGTTTACCTTCCATTTTTGTTGTTTTGATGAAATGTTGCTATAATTGTTCTGTTCATATTCAATACTTGTCAGTTTATGCAGGCAGTAGTAAATTTAGTCTTAAAGAGAACTTTTATTAGAATTGTTCTCCTGTGAATTGTGCTTCATTACTGATATATCCCAACAAGGATTTAAAGAAATTTTGAAACGCTTGTGTGTGTATGCTTGCATGCGTGCGTGCGTGCGTGCGTGTGTGAGTGAGTAAGTGTGTAAGTGTGTGTGTGTGTCAAAGTCAGGTCAACCTTTTATTTTCAGATGGTACATTGAATAAGCAATGCATTTACTGTTTGTCGTCAAGCAATCTATCTAAAACAACACACTGTAGGTGAGAAATGCTGTTTGTTGTCAATTTGTATTGGCGTGATGACATTTTCCTATACCTATTCTGTTCATGGTCAGTACTTGTTTCTATTTTATGCTGGTAGCAGTAAATAATTTTAGTCTTTAAGAGAAGAGTGCTGCTGCTGCTGCTGCTGCCACCACTACTACTACTACTACTACTACTACTACTACTACTACTACTACTACTACTACTACTACTACTACTACTACTACTACTACTACTACTACTACTACTACTACTACTACTGTGTGGATCGGTGGTCTAGAGGTAACGCGCCTGTCTAGAAAGCGAAAAGTCCGGGTCTGAAGTGTGCGGCGGTTCGTACCCCGTTTGGACCGGAATTTTTTCCCCACCATTGACATGAGTGTGTGCTGGGCGAAAGTCTTTGGATTTGAGATAAACCAAGGTCCCGTGTTTACACGTAATTATTTAGCGCACGTAAAAAAACCCACGGCAACAAGAGATTGTCCCTGGCAAAATTTCTTAGAAAAAAGGCCATCTGATAGGGAAACAATATCAGCTGCAGAAAAAAAAAAAAGGTGATAGGGTGTGCGCAGCGCTAAGTGGCGACGCGTTTCTCCGCTTCCCGTGGAGAGAGCCGAGATTTCAGGAGAGAAACTGCCATGACTTAAGTGGTATGAAATAAAATCTGCGTTACTTTTATTTTCAAGGACATGAAAACAACATTATTTATTATTATTTATTAAACAACTACTATCAACGCTGTGTGCAGAACTCTGCTGCCTCTGCTTCTTGCTTTGCGTACTACTCTTGCTCGCTGCTCTGTGCTGGCGTACTGTTCATTTATGCTACGTAAATCCTTACTGCTGCTGCTGCTGCTACCTCTACTGCCTCTGCTGTTGCTGCTGCTGCTGCTGCTGCTACTCCTCCTCCTCATCCTCCTGCTGCTACTTCTATAACTCTGTGTGTGCGCGTGCGCGTTTGTATGTGTGCGTGTGTTTGAAAAACATACATTGACCTATGACTACTTGACATTTTTCTGCTCTGTCAAACGGCGCATGTGTGAAGAGAGAGAGACAGAGACAGACAGACAGACTGACAGACAGACAAACAGAGAGACAGACAGACCGACAAACAAACAGAGACTCAGAAAAGGAGAGTGCAAGAACAGACAAAATAATAATGATCGGACATAGAGAAAGAAAGACAAACAGACAAAGAGAAGACAGAGACACACACAGGAGACATAGACACGAAGACAGACAAACAGAGAGACAGAACAGTAACATAGATGACAGAGACAGACGACAGAGAAAAAATGAGACAGCAGGACAGCTAAACAAAAGGAGAACCAAACAGGCTTCGGACAGACTCAAGGAAGCAGACAGACAGAGAGACAGATAAGACCGGAAAGAGATTGGACAGAGAAAACAAAAAACACAAAAGAGAAGCAGTGCGTGGTGGGGTGCTAAGCGGTGCGTGACCACGTCTTTCGGTGAAGCAGACAGCTGACAGACAGGAGGGACTGTGTGTGGTGTGTGGAGGCGCGCGGGCGTGTGGTTAGTGTGTGTGGGAGGGGGGGTTATGTGTGTGTGTGTTTGTGTGTGTGTGTGGGGGGGGGGGGGGGGTATGTGTGGGTATGTGTGTGAGTGTGTGAGTGTTGGACACACACAAGACCAACAGAAATGCAGCCAAACAAACAGACAGATATAAACATCAAGCTAAAAAAAAACCGAACCACGAACATAAGCAGTCACAGGAGTCAGACAAAAGATACAGAAAACAGAGAAGGCAAGAGCTACTACATACAGACAGACAGAAAGAAAGAGAGAAAGACAGACAGACAGACAGACAGGGGCAGCCGGCTCCACAAGGCAATAAGACCTTCCGGAAATCCCCGCGTCGCCTCAGAAAGGTCAGCCAGTCAGCCAGTCAGGCATATGATGAGCACAGTGCAAAAGCGGGCTGACATTTTCTCCAGTCCGTCTATTCCAGTCTACCCAGTGAGGGAAGCTGCCTGCTTCTCTCTTGTAGTCTGGCTGCAAAACAAAAGACAGAAAAATATGTGTCTTCTTCTTGTCTTGTGATTGTGTAGCGTACTTAAGACTATTACTGGCTGAGTGTTGTATTGGCGTGTTCGGTGGTTCGGTTGTTTGTGTCGTTTCTTGTTGTTGTTGGTTTTTGCTGTTCCGGTCTGTGTGTTTGAGTTGTATTTCTGTTTGTTTGTTTGTCGGTTTGTCTGATCTTTACGCTATACCAGTGCCTATAATCCTATAATCATGCACACACACATACACACACACACACACACACACGCACACGCACACAATATATATATATATATATATATATATATATATATATATATATAGAGAGAGAGAGAGAGGAGAGAGAGAGAGAGAAGAGAGAGAGAGAGAGAGAGAGACAGACAGACAGACAGACATACAGACAGACAGAGATAGAGAGAGAGAGAGCGCAGAGAGATAGCGAGACAGAGAGAGAAAGATAGATAGATAGATATATAGACAGGCAGACAGACATACAGATAGATAGATAGATAGATAGATAGATAGATAGATAGATAGATAGATAGATAGATAGATAGATAGATAGATAGATATATAGATGATATGAATTTCCGAATGAGTACTGTACACGAATTCAGTCTTCTTTGTAAAGGGATAAGAACAAATGCAAAACACGGAAACAGGCCTTGTGATCCATTCAGGACTGAATGGACCATTCCTAGTCGTTAGCCTACAAAGAACGGGAAACCAAACAAAGACTGCTGACGTAATAAATACTGTCTCCCTAACAAATTGTAAATACAGAACACAAACTATAAACCATATTATATTGTCTTAACTCTCGTGTTCTCTTGGAATAGATGGTAGCTTAGTCAACGACAACAGATAAGCAGGTAAACAGTTTGCAGACAACATCATACGGCAAGGTAGCTGACGTCATTAAACAATTGATATCCCTCCCCAACTTTATCGATGACTTGTAATTGCTTTGCAGTCAATGATGATACAGCTGATCATGTTTCATCACTGACAAACGAAATCAATCTGACATCGGAGCACAGTCGTTAGAGGTTAGATTAATTAGCTTTTAATTTGGTGTGACCTTTCCACCATACTTAGTCAGAGGGTTATGTTACCATCAGACTTGCTGCGTTACAAGCATCGTCTGACAAGACTACACAATTACCCTCGTTTGATTTTCTGTTCAAAGTTAACACAAGATGAAAGTATGTGTAGACTTCAGGTAGATTTCGTCGTCTTTGCTTGTTAGGAACTTTAATGAGGCCTGTATGACTTTGTGTCTCATTTTACTTGGCAGTAATTATGGCACATTTTTAGCAACAATGTAATTTAAATGTAAGTGGTGTACGTGCTGGGCATACATACACAGCACATACATGTGCTGGGAGTACACATACATGTATTCTGTATATTTGCTGTATATGCTGGGTATATCCTGGAGAGAACGAAAGACCAATGAATTTGTCAAGAGCCAAATAACACGGCTGGCAGGTCCACAGGAACTCCTTCTCACCATCGCAAAGAAGAAAAAGCTGACATAGTTCGGCCACGTCACCCGCCACAACATTCTGCCAAAAACAGTACTGCAGGGAACACTCGAAGGTGGCAGAAAGAGGGGAAGACAGAACAAGTCATGGATGGACAACATCAGAGAATGGACCAGGATGAATGACTCGGCACTACTGCGCAGAGCCGAGGACCGAGATGGATGGAGGAGGCTTACCACGGCATCGTCTTTCGTGTCTCCTCCACGACCGCCAAGGTCACGGGACTGATGATGATGATGATGATGATGATGATGATGTACGTTTTCATCTGCTGTTCAAATCTAATCGAAACACCAAAGAGATCTGTAATTTGATGTCAGGTCGTTAGTTTTAAATGCAGGTTCCAGGTAGGCGTTTTATGATCAAGAGCGAAACGCAATGATAAATTCACACACACGCGCACACACGCACACACGCACACACACACACACACACATACAAGTTATGCTCTCTCTCTCTCTGTCTCTCTCCCTCTCTCTGTCTCTGTCTCTCTCTCTATCTCTCTTCTCTCTCTCTCTCTCTCTCTCTCTCTCTCTCTCTTCTCTCTCTCTCTCTCTCTCTCTCTCTCACTCACCCTCGTACTATTTGGTTAAGTTTATTGTAGCACGTGTGGTAGGATGTTGTGTGTGTAGTGTTGTTGTTGCTGTTGTTGTTGTTGCTGCTGCTGCTGTGCGTATGTCTGTGACAGACAAAGTCAAACTCAAACTTTTGTCCTTAGATGGTACATTAAATAAACAAAACATTTGTTTTATTGGATTGCATGTGTGCGTGTATGCGTGTGCATATATTATGCGTATTTTTCATTTTATCTGTATAGTGTCAGTTTTTGCGTTTCTTTGCGTGTGCAAATGATATAAACAATGGGATTCGTTTGCACTCATTCGACTTGGACAGGCTTGATCTGCTTTGGACACAGCATTGCACACTCCATTAACATCTGATGTGATTAACCATTAGCATTATTCCACTTCGTTTCTCTGCTTAATCATCTCCGCTGTTTTTCTAAAGCGTTTTGTTACATATTGATTGAATTATTTAGTAAATTACTTTCTTGCTGCTGTTTTGTTGGTGCAATGGTGCAAGTAGTAATATTGGCATGATTATGAAAAGTACACTTCCACAAATTATAAACACGATGCTGTTCTAGGCTTACTCAGAAGGGGGGAGGGGAGGAGAGGAGAGGAGAGGAGAGGGAGAGGAGAGAGAGAGAGAGAGAGAGAGAGAGAGAGAGAAGGAGAGAGAGAGAGAGAGAGAGAGAGAGAGAGAGAGAGAGAGAGAGAGAGAGAAGAGAGATTGACAGACAGACGCAGACGCAGATGCTTTATTCAGATAGGCCTCAGCCCCTTATGAAGGGGAATGTGAACAATTCAATACATGATATCATAAAGACAAACAGATAGAGACAATTATCATTTTATATCGAGGACAATGGAATAAGCACTTATGTGTTTTTTACATCCAGTCCCCGTGTGTATGTGGTTTTGTGAATTCTGTCATCTGTTCCCACCGGCACACAATGGCCTACTCTTACGAAAAGCGGAACAGGATTTAACGTGTGCGCAAGATGTTCTGCGTGCGTTCGCACACGGGGCCTCGGTTTATAGTCTCATCCGAAGGACTTTTGCGGAGAGTGGAGTCTGCACTGATGTTAACTCCAGGGGAAAATATCCCCTTGAACGGGAATCGAACCCGGGTTGTCAGATTGCGAACGCAATGTTCTAACCACTAGGCTATCCCGTCCCCTGTGAGACAGAGAGAGAGAGAGGCAGACAGGACAGAAACCTAGCGGCAGAGACAGAGATACAGAGAGATTTCATACAAAGGTGTATTCTCATGAAGACTGTATATCTATCTATACGGGAGTGCAATACACAGTTGAAAATCATGAACAGTGTATCGCTGTGAGGTGCCACAGAAGGCGAGGTGTCAAGCTCTGCCGACACTTCTGAGTGCTCAACCAGGAGCCGAAACTTGAGTCAGGTCAGGCCAGAAGTATGGCCTTTACTCAATGATTCCTCAAATTTTCTCTCTGAAAGATGTTACATTTTAGGGGAATTGTTTACTCAAATACCCCAAGAATTATTATTTTAAATATCTGGTGTTTTGTCTGTGTCATTTTATGCTTTATTTATATGTACATTGGTTATAAGGATGGTTTTAGATGTTTCAGTTATAGTAACAAAAATATGTTTACGTTTCCTACAATTTGGAGGGTATAACTTTTCATGAAAGCCGTTAAAGTCCTTGAGAAATAAACGCAGCAGCAACAAGAAGCTCTTTGTGTGTCGCTCTACGCTACACAAAGCCGAGCAGCGTGCTGGACATTCAATATTCTCCGTAAATTGCCCAGACGATAGCAAGCAAAGCCGCAGTTATTAAAGCTGTGTCTTCTTTTTCCCCACACCTTCACTTTTTCCCCTCTGTGCAGCTCTGACATTTCAACGTTTCGTTCTGTGCGTAAGAACTTTCAGTTTAGGTTGCAGCTCGAGAGAGAGAGAGAGAGAGAGAGAGAGAGAGAGAGAGAGAGAGAGAGAGAGAGAGAGAGAGAGAGAGAGAGCATGAGAGAGAGATACAGCAGACATAGACAGACAGGCGGACAGACGGACAGACAGACAGATGAACAGACAGACAGATTTAAATAGAGAGGACGCAAAGAGAGAGACATACAGAGAGACAGAGGCAGAGACAGAGAGGGGAGAGGGGGGTTAAGCCAATGAAACGTTGAATTCAAACATATATGAATGAATAGCAGAAAGAACGAATTAATACATGATTAATAACTAATGAAAAACTAAATGCATCAATTGATAAAATCATGAATGCAAAGAGAGAGAGAGAAAGAGAGAGGAGAGAGAGAGAGAGAAGAGAGAGAGAGAAGAGAGAGAGAGAGAGAGGAGAGAGAGTTTGCTTTCTTTTAGAATTATGGGATACCTGAAGGTAGAAAGCAGGGCAGTGGTGTACATGAGAACACACGGGTCACGACAACACTGTCCTACAGACAAGGACAATGGTGGCCATGTTCCCAGCAGAAATCGCACAGCTTCATCGTGTCAACAATAACGGAAAATAAGGAAAAGAAAAAGACATGTTGGTCACGTTTTGCAGTTGTCCGGTAGATAACGCCAGTGATCTGTGATCTGAAATGTCACGACGTGGTGACATGTTTGTGACACTTCATTACATTAGGAGTCGTATTGCAATTGATGTCCATTTTTAGTTGTTAACGTGTTGTCAATCCGCAGTAAAAAGGGGCTATGCAAGAAAAGTAACACCCAGATTAAAAATCAGACAATGCTATGGAAAGCTATTTCTAGTTGAAATGACAGACTGCAGTTAGCAGTGACACAATGAGAAATGGACAAGGTTTGCATCGTGATAGGTGGCCAGAATGAGGGCTGGTGTACTGTACACGCACTTTTACTACCTACTCTATTATATAATATATAACTAATACTATATACTATACTATACTATACATAATGTATGGAATCTATATAGCGCTGAATCTGGTAAAGGAACAAATTAAGGCGCTCTGATCTTCTTTTTTTTATATCGAGGATAATGGAATAAGCACTTATGTGCTTTTTTACATCCAGTCCCCGTATCTATGCGGTTTTGCAAATTCTGTCATCTGTTCCTACCGGCACACAATGGCCTATTCTTACGAAAAGCGGAACAGGATTTAACGTGTGCGCAAGATGTTCTGCATGCGTTCGCACACGGGGCCTCGGTTTATAGTCTCATCCGAAGGAATTTTAAAGCAAAAGGAAGCATATATACGCCTTGTTACTTCAGTATAAGGTAGAAGAATGGTTATAGTTTTCAAAATCTCAAAACCAATAACCTCCCCCCCTCCCCCCAGCTGTCTAAAATTACTCCTAACAGAAAGGGGTCGGGTGCACTCCAACTGTTGAGTGGTGAAGCGTCATATCACACCTCTGCCGGAGTTTGGTTGTGTTCAATGCTGCACAGTGCTGCTTTGTCTTGGGTTACCCCATGTTTTTCGTACACCAACACTGACGCCAAACCTACCCGTACTGGATAGTACACTTCTTCAAACAATGTAACAAAAAAGCAATACTCTTACATGTCCTTTTTGTGTTGTTTGATCGGGTTTGAAGCACTCAACATGTACCGGACAATTTTACATTCCTAGATAAGTCAGCATGGAGTGCTCAGACAGCAACTATCACTGGTGCCTGTTCTATAAGCGAAAATGCGTTGCACTGCCGCTAAACGCCCGACAAACCTGCCCAGAGCATCGTACTTTGGCCTGGGTGAAAATTGCTTTCTAACTTAGGTAAATCTATATCTGTCTGCACCCTAGTTTGTGTGACTGCGTGTCTGTCATCTTTCTGTCTGTCTGTCTGTTTTTCCCCATCTCTACAAACCCCTACTTTGAGCTCTTTAACATTGCTAGCAAAATGCCGCGATGTTTGTTTTTGAAATTTATTTTTCGTGTGTTTGTTTATTTCTTTGCTTGTTTTTTCCTGTTTTCCATCTTATCTTAGAAATATGAATATTTTCATGATATTTTCTCTGCTTACTTCAACCACATGTATATTAAAAAAAACCAACAACTTCTGACGTCCAATGCAAATAGTATTGATCAGCTCGAAGATTTTGTTTTTATACGTATATCCTCATCTTCCATGTCTGGTCCAACTAATCGTGTTTCGTTTCTCGGCGTGCTCATCATATATATTTTTTTTTAATAAACTGCTGGAACCATCACGATCGTCATCTAATTTCTATCGTCATTTCCATGCGGCTGATACTGCTGACGTGACAGGTGATGTGATTATCCGCTCTATTTATCACCAGCACGTAGGATCGGCTCTAGCAGCGAAGAAAGATGTAAGCATGTTGTCAAGCTCTCTCTCTCTCTCTCTCTCTCTCTCTCTCTCTCTCTCTCTCTCTCTCTCTCTCTCTCTCTCTCTCTCTCCCACACACACAACACACACACACCACACACACACACGAGCACACTCACAAAATAGCACACACACGCACATTTGGACTTAATGTACTTTTATCTCTTTGGTTTCCATGGTGTTTTCTTCCTTGTAGTTGGTTTCCTTTTTTTTTTTTGAGAGTGGGGTAGGAGGGGGAATGGGTTTTTTTGGTCTGCATTGCTGCATTGTGTATGTTGTTGTTGTTTATTTTTATTGTAGGCTTGTTTAAAAAAAAAGCCATTGCTTATTCAAATTACCCTTTGTAAAATAAGAGGAAAAAATTACGCTGCGAAAGTGTTGTAGCTAGATGTATCCCAGCTTAAAACCCCGGAGGTTATCCAAATATGGTACTATTTCACTGGTCACCTCTGAACAGGATTAGTTGTTGACAATAATATATACAGCCAGACACTGACTTCAGGGACTTTTGACTGATCAAACTGATCCCGAGAAAAGACACATGATATGACAGTTTAAAAAAAAAAAAAAACCCCAAACCCCAGAAATAAAAGAAGAAAAAAAAACAGTAAAAAAAACCTCAGAAAAAACCAACAACCTAAAACAAAAAAATACGCAAGAAAAATGAGAGGACAGTACCAAAAAATAAAGAAAGAAAAGAGGAGAAAGAGGAAAAAAGGAAGCTACGCGTCCACCTCGGGTCATTTGCCCTAAGGACACGCGGTTCCTCTGACTGGAAGCGAAGACAACGAAGAACGAGACTGTACAAAGACCAGGACCGCTCAGTGCAGACTGGTAGAGCAGTGATGCAGACACCTACTACCAGAGCACTAACTAGACTGTGCGCTGAGTCTGGCACTGAGGAATGCTAAACAGAAAGGATGGAGTCAGCCTGGTCATTCTCAGCATCCGTTAACGCCATCGTGCAGCTTTCTCCGACATCTTGGTTCAAAAGGGAACCCAGTTAGGCTTCTCTAATAACACGGTGTTCTGTTCGTTCTTGTGTTTTTCTTTTTGTTACTTGAATTTTGTTTATTAGGTCAATGTTCTTTACACTGTTCTGTAATGTGCAGTTCGTTACTTTTTTTGTGGTCAAAAGCTAACGATGGGGAATGAAAGCAAAAATAAGCAAATCAGGAAAAAGAAAGGGGGAAGATAAGGAGAGAGAGAGAGAGAGAGAGAGAGAGAGAGAGAGAGAGAGAGAGAGAGAGAGAGAGAGAGAGAGAAGAGATAGAGAGACATAGACATAGACAGAGACAGAGACAGAGAGACAGAGAAACAGCACAGCGACAGAGAGAACCAGAGAGAGGGGGAGAGAGAGGGGGGAGGAGAGAGAGAGGGACAGAGGGACAGAGACAGAGAGACAAGAGAGAGAGAGAGAGAGAGAGAGAGAGAGAGAGAGAGAGAGAGAGAGAGAGAGAGAGAGAGAAGAGAGAGAGAGAGAGGGGAGAGAGAGAGAGAGAGAGAGAGAGAGGACGCTAACGATAACAACGAATTTTACTTTCTGAGGGAAATGGGAAAAAAAGTACAGGCTTTTTATTTTCAACCGTTCCTCGACAACCTAGCATTCTGAACACCCCTTCACGCCATTCTGTAGTTTCTCTCCGCCATTTGGACTCAAAAAACTGAATCCAACAGGGCTTCTCTAATAACACGGTGTGTGTGCTCTTTTTTGTCTTTTGTTACCTGAATTTCGTTTGTTGGGTCGATTTTCCTTGCAGTTTACTGTGTTGTGCAGTTACATTGAGAGAGAGGGAGGGGGGAGACAGAGGGAAACAGACAGACAGACAGACAAACAGACAGGCAGGCAGACAGACATACAAACAGACAGACAGGTAGACAGATAGACAGGTTGACAGACACACAACAGAAATAAAGACAGAGGCATAATTATAGACATTGGCATACGCAAACGAAAGAAAACAAGTAATATAGAGATGGAGAGACTGAGAGAAAACTTGGAGAAAACACACACAAGAACACGCAGACAAACAAACAACCAGACAGTCAGGTTGGGGCAGATAAATCAACATATAAATCGATTCCTTACACAGGGATAGAAACAAAAAAATAATACAAATGGGTGGGCAAGAAGCAAGCGCGCGCACGCACGCACGCACGCGCGCGCGCGCGCGCACACACACACACACACACACACACACACACACACGCAAGCGCGCGCGCACACACACACTATCCGTGGGGATTATGGGGGGCCTGTCAGTACAAATAGCACCATCACCTTTTGGAAATGTTATGCTAGGAATTCCTTCTTTTCTATCCCTCTCTTTGTATCTGCCTTGTTCCTTTTCCCCCCTTTTTATCACCACCTTCTCATCTATTTTCTGCCTTCTTGGTCCATTCACCTGCCTTTTTTCATAAGAGTTAAAAGATAACAATTCTCTCCTTGCCGAAGTCGGATGTGCTGGTCCTAACTTGTCAGGCGCTTAACGGCAGCGCAACGCCTTTTTGCTCATATGAAAGACAATAATAGTTGCTGACGAAGAAGTCTAGTCTCAGTTCTGCTCTCTGATTGTCTGTCTGTCTGGCTGTCTGTCTTGCTTCTTAACTCACTCTGTCGCCTATTTTCTGTCTCTGTCTCATGTGTGCTTGTGTGTGTGTGTGTGTGTGTGTGTGTGTGTGTGTGTGTGTGTGTGTGTATGTGTGTGTGTTTGTCTGTGTTTGTGTCTGTGTGTATGTGTGTGCCTGTTTGTATATCTCTCTTCTGTCTGTCTGTCTGTCTGTCCCTGTGTGTGTCTGTGTGTATCTGTGTGCGTGCCTGTTTGTCTGTCTGTCTGTCTGTCTCTCTTTCTCTCTCTCTCTCCTCCCCCTCCTTCCCCCAGTGCCAGCAGTGTTATGTAAGAATCAGCTACTTTATAGGGATAAGAGCTTCAATGATCAGGTGTAGAGAGAGCATTATGATTATGATCCTGGCCCTTTGTGCGGATTTTTCCATGTCACTACACACACACACACACTACACACTCCTCCTCTCCCACCCCCACCCCTCCCCCAGACACTAACTCACACACACACACTCACACACTCACACACCTCTCACACACACTCACACCACACTCTCACACACTCTCTCTCTCACACCACACTCACACACACACCACACACTCTCTCTCTCACACACACACTCACACACTCACACACTCCCACTCTCACACACACCACACACCACTCTACCACTCTCTCTTCACCACACCACACACACACACACTCTCTCTCAACACACCTCTCTCTCTCTCTCTCTCTCACACACATACACAACTCCACACACACACACACACCACACACACACACACCACACAGCGCGCGCAGAGACCTCATTAAAAGCAGCTCAACAGCAAGGAGAAATCGCAGACAGACAGTAAAATGGCGACCAGCTGAGCTCCTAAGCCCTTCCCTCTCACTTCTGCTGCTGTCACGCCATCAGCCTCTAGCCTGGCCAAGCTGTGAATGAAACAACAACCAATATTCATGCACGCCAACAGGCGACAACGCCCTCATGACCATACACCATGCTGCATTTGACAATCAATGATGTCTGCCGAGAAATCTGAGATGAGAAATCTGCCGTGACTTAAAGTGGTATGAAATGAAATCTGAGCGCTTTGATTTGTTGCTTTACAAGATTCAGCGCTATATAAATTCCATACATTATTATTATGATTATTATGTCGTTGTTTTTGTTGTTGTTGTTGTTGTTGGTTGTTTGTTTTTTTAGATGGGATTGTCTATTTTATGATGTGTTGTGTTGAGGTTTTTACATGGTTGTGGTATATTATGCTCAGGCTTGTCAGCTTTAGGACAGTTTAGGAATTTGATGAATGTAAGGACTTTTCTGACATTTTACCTCTAACGGCAACTAACAGTAAACAAGAAAACAAAACAGATAAGAGAAGACAGACAATATAGAGACAAACACAAACATACAGAAAAAACACAGATAGACATATAGACAGAAAGACAGACAGACATTCAGACGGAAAGGCAGACAGACCGATGGACAGAAGCAGAGAGGCAAACAGTTAAGCCCAGCCACATGACCAGACACGAATTAGGAAATGGAGACAAAAACATCAGTCACAAGTGAGCATGTGCACGACAAAATAAAGGAAGAACACACACACACACACACATCACACACAACACACCACAACACACACACACAACACACACACACACACACACACACACACACACACACATATCAACGACGCAAACACACACACACACACACGCACAAATAAAAGACGCAAACACACACACACACACAAATCAAAGACGCAAACACACACACACACACAAATCAAAGACTCAAACACACACACAAAATCAAAGACGCACACACACAAACAAATCAAAGACGACACACACAAATCAAAGACACACACACACACAAATCAAAGACACACACACACAAATCAAAGACACACACACACACACACACACACACACACACCAACCACACACATACACACACATCAAAGACACACACACACACACACACACACACACACACACACACACACACACACACACACACACACACACACACACACATCAAAGACGCGACAACAAAGCAAGAAATGAAAAGATCCACCCACAATACGAGGTGAGGGGCCGAGCTGTGTATTGCCAGTCAGTCAGTCAGTTTGCTCCTATTAACGCTTGGCAAAGACGTATTGGGGGCCATTGTCCACAGGGTCTATACACATTATTAAAAAACAATTAAGATAAACTGGCTTGTCAATACAACGCCGACCTATCAAGATGGGCTTGTACGATTTTAATCTTTTGTATTCGTCCTATTCGTCTCTGTCTGTTGTATGTCTGCCTGTTTATCTGTCTGGTCCTCTGTCTGTTTAAAACATAAAGAGAGAGAGAGAGAGAGAGAGAGAGAGAGAGAGAGGAGAGAGAGAGAGAGAGAGAGAGGGAGAGAGAGAGGAGAGAGAGAGGAGGAGAGAGATAGAGAGAGAGAGAGAGAAAAGGGAGTGAGAGAGAAAGAGATGGATGAGGGAGAGAGAGAGAAACATACAGACAGACAGAACAGGCACAGATAGAGAAATGGACAAACAAATAGACAGACAAAAAGACACAAAGAAGCAGTGAGAGAGACAGAGAGGCCAGAAACAAAACAGAAACAGCAACAGAGAGAGACAGATATACAGAAACAGAGAAACAAAGAACAGACCAGGAAAGAGAGGGAGAGACATGAGTAACAATAGAGAATCCAAGCAAAACCAAACCAAACATATAAAACGTACAAATATGTATAGAATAACACTGGACACGAACAGCAAAGAAACGAAACAGCCTACAGTGAAGCAAACTCGCTTTTCTTCAGCTCTGCTGTTCCTTGTAAAGAGCAGGCAATGGTTTGTCCACTTGAAAGAAAGGGCCAGCATCCCTGCAGAGAGAGAGAGCGAGAGAGCGAGAGAGAGAGAGATGAAAAGCACATCTTTGCCCATGTAATATAGCTGTCTTTGTTTATGGTGTGTAGAGATCCAGACAGACAGACAGATAGACAGACAGACACAGGGAGAGAGAGAGAGAGAGAGAGAGAGAGAGAGAAGGAGAGAGAGAGAGAGAGAGAGAGAGAGAGGAGAGAGAAAGTCAGAGATACAGACAGACAGACAGAAAGACAGCTAGGCAAAAATAGATACAAAGTAGATTGACAGACCAACTGATAGAGAGACAGAAGATAGGCTGATGCGCGCGCGCGCGCACACACACACAAAACACACACACACACACACACACACACACACACACACACACACACACACACACACGCACAGAGAGAGAGAGAGAGAGAGAGAGAGAGAGAGAGAGAGAGAGAGAGAGAGAGAGAGAGAGAGAGAGAAAGAAAGAGACAGAGACAGAGACAGACATACAGACGGACAGGTAGACAGACAGAAGACAGACAGGCAGGCATACAGACAGACAGACAGAAATACAGATGGGCAAACAGTTGAGTGGGCAGGCTTGAAAAACCCAGAGATAGATGAAAAGACAAACATTCATAATTTTCCACATAGTCATTTGAAGAAAAATATGATGAAAACAGGCCAACATAAAGCAAAGAGAAAGACAGGGAGAATAGTAGACAGACAAAGTGAAGGTAGACAGACAGATAGACCGACATGAACACACGGGCAAATGTAAATGTTAATGTCAAAACAGAGGAATTGACCGAATGACAGACGGAAACATACGCACACAGACAGCGGAGGAGGAGGAGGAGAGAGAGAGAGAGAGAGAGAGAGGAGAGAGAGAGAGAGAGAGAGAGAGAAGAGAGAGGACAGACAGACAGACAGAAAAGACAGAGACGAGGACAGACAGACAGACAGGACCAGAGAAGAGACAGAGAAGAGAAATCGACACTGAGTTTGACATAGACGTATACACATACAGACAAGAGACAGATAAGCAGACAAGCGCAAAACAAGACAAGAAGCAACCACACAGACAGGCAAACAAACAAGCACACTGACAGACAGACAGACAGACAGGCAGCTCAGGTGCACACAGGAAGTTCTTTTGAGAACATGGTCACAACATAAACTCAGTTGGAGACATCAGACAGAACAGGGGAAAAGAAGGGGGAAGGGGAGGAGGAGGGGCAAAGGAGGCAAGTTGGAAGAGGAGGGGGGGGGGTGGGGGTGGCGGAGGCTATGGGGAGAGAGGTAGGGTCATGCCAAGACGGGAAAAAGTCAGTTCTTTTCTCGTTTGGAAGCCAGGCTCCCTTTGACGTGTTTTATGTTAGATGTTTTTGGTGTGGTTTTTTTGCCCTGAGGATTTTGAAGGAACGGAGGTTTATCTTACTGTAGTGTGTGTGTGTGATGTGTCGTGTGGAGTGTGTGTGTGTGGTTTCTTTATATCGAGGATAATGGAATAAGCACTCATGTTCTTTTACATTCAGTCCCGTGTGTATGCGGTTTTGTTAAATTTTGCCATCGGTTTTCATATCTTTAAATTTTGTCATGTTTTCTGCTCTGTGTGTGTGTGTGTGTGTGTGTGTGTGTGTGTGTGTGTGTGTGTGTGTGTGTGTGATTTTTTAAAATATTATTTTATATCGAGGATAATGGAATAAGCATCATGTTCTCTTTTACACCAGTCACCGTGTGTATGCGGTTTTGTAAATTTTGCCATCTGTTTTCATCATTTGTAAATTTTGTCATCTGTTCTCTGTTTGTGTGTGTGTGTGTGTGTGTGTGTGTGTGTGTGTGTGTGTGTGTGTGTGTGTGTGTGTGTTGTGTGTGTGTGTGGTGTGATTTTTTTATATTCTTTTATATCGAGGATAATGGAATAAGCATTCATGTTCCTTTTACATCCAGTCACCGTGTGGT
Organism: Rapana venosa; assembly: GCA_028751875.1. Taxonomy (NCBI): domain Eukaryota; kingdom Metazoa; phylum Mollusca; class Gastropoda; order Neogastropoda; family Muricidae; genus Rapana; species Rapana venosa. Next base: position 125,370,581 of record CM054134.1, read on the forward strand.
ATGCGGTTTTGTAAATTTTGCCATCGGTTTTCATCATCTGTAAATTTGTATCTGTTTTCTGCCTGTGTGTGTGTGTGTGTGTGTGTGTGTGTGTGTGTGTGTGTGTAGTGTTGTTTGTTGTTGTCTTCGAATTTACGTCTGTTCACTCTCAGTGATATTAGACCAGAAAAAAATATACAAGGGGTGTATGAGAATTGAGGTGGTGGTGGAGGCCTACTGAAAAATGCGCGCGCGCGCGCGCGTGTGTGGTGTGTGTGTGTGTGTGTGGTGTGTGTGTGTGTGTGTCTAAGCTTGCGCTAGCTTTTACCACAAAAAGATACAGTTTTAAGCTAATTGACTTTGTATGTATGTATTATTATTTTTAGCATCATTATCATGATGAAAATTAAGAAGTAGGAGGAGGAGGATTAGCAGAAGCAGCAGTAGCAGTAGTTGAGCAGCAGCAGCAGTAGTAGTAGTAACAGCAGCAGCAGCAGCAGCAGCAGCAGTAATAGTAGTAACAGCAGCAGCAGCAGCAGTAGTAGTAGTAACAGCAGCAGCAGCAGCAGTAGAAGTAGTAGTAGTAGTAGTAGTAGTAGTAACAGCAGCAGCAGCAGCAGTAATGGTAGTAGTAGTAGAGGAGAGGAGGAGAGCAGCAGCAGCAGCGCAGCAACAGCAGCAGCAGCAGTAGCAGTAGTGGATAGCAGAAGCATACAACAGTAGTAGTGTGTAGTAGTTAGTAGTGTAGTAGTATGTAGTAGTGCTGCAGCAGTAGAAGTAGTAGTAGTAGGAGGAGGAGCAGCAGCAGCAGCAGCAACAGCAGTAGCAGCTGTAGCAAAAGAAGTAGTAGAAGTAGTAGTAATAGTAGTAGTAGTAGTAGTAGTAGTAGTAGTAGTAGTAGTAGTAGTAGAAACAACATCTGCTTGTACTGCTGCTGTTGCTGCTACTGTTGCTGCTGCTCTTACTGCTGCTGTTGCTGCTACTGTTGCTGCTGCTCTTACTGCTGCTGTTGCTGCTACTGTTGCTGCTGCTTTTACTGCTGCTGTTGCTGCTACTGTTGCTGCTGCTCTTACTGCTGCTGTTGCTGCTGCTGTTGCTGCTGCTGTTGCTACTGCTGTTCCTGCTGCGGTCTTGTTACCATCGTATACACAACATAGCAGAGAATGACTCCCCTCCCCCCTCCCTCCCCACGCCCTCTCCTTGAACCTGCCAAGGTCTGACAGAACAGACAAAAGTTAAAAGATGAGATTCAAACCACGATCTCTTCACATCTTGGACAAGCATATCAACCGCAAGACTAACGACGCGTCTCTGTACACAACCCTTCCCTTTCTCTGTCCCTTGTTCCACAAATCTTGTTCTCTTCCGCCTCCTACCACCTACACCCCCCACCCCAAACCTCCCACCCACCCCACCCTTCCCCCACACCTTCCTCTCTGCAGCTTGTACTCATCAGCCTCTCACCTCCCGAAAGCATAATGCTCGCTCGGACAGTAATTATCCAGGAGATGAGGGAGAGAATCAAGGTACCGCCCACAAAGCCTGGAGATAGTCACGGGGATTTGATAACAGCGGGGGAGAAAGCCTTGGCTTTGCACTTCAAAAAGATGTATCTCACTCTCTCTGTCTCTGTCTCTGTCTCTCTCTCTCTGCTAGTGTGTGTGTGTGTCTGTCTCTCTCTCTTTCTGCCTCACTCTGTCTGTCTCTCTCTCTGTCTATGTCTCTGTTTCTCTGTCTTCTATCTGCCTCTCACTGTCTCTCTCTGTATCTCTCTCTCTATGTCTCTCCCTGTATCTCTCTGACTCTGTCTCTATCTGTTTCTATCTCTGTCTCTCTGTCTCCTTCTGTCTCTCTCTCTCTGTCTCTCTCTGTGTCTCTGTCTGTCTGTCTGTCTGTCTGTCTCTCTCTCTCTCTCTCTCTTTTTTTCTCTCTCTGTCTCTCTGTCTCTCTGTCTCTGTCTGTCTGTCTCTCTCTCTCTCTCTCTCTCTCTCTCTCTCTCTCTCTCTCTCTCTCTCTCTCTCTCTCTCTCTCTCTCTCTCTCTCTCTCTCTCTCTCTTGTTCGGGTTGCTCCTCGCCTCTTTGCCTCATAGTCGGAAATCTAGAAGGGATTGTTTGTGTGCCTGCCTGCTGTCTGTTCCTTACTTGATTGTTTCTCTGTAGGTGCGTGTGTGCGTATGTGCATGTGTGCGTGTGTGCGCGCGCGAGTCTCTGTGTGTGTGAATAATTATACAGTAGAGGTAGTAACAGCAGATAGCAGCAGCAGCAGCAGTAGTATTAGTAGTAGAAGTAGCAGCAGCAGAAGCAGTAGTAGTATTAATAGCAGCAGAGCAGCAGCAGTAGTAGTAGTAGTAGTAGTAGTAGTAGTAGTATCAGTAGCAGCAGCAGCAGCAGTATTAGTAGCAGAAGTAGCTGCAGCAGCAGCAGCAGTAGTAGTATCAGTAGTAGAAGTAGCAGCAGCAGCAGCAGCAGTAGTATCAGTAGCAGAAGTAGCAGCAGTAGCAGTACCAACATCAGCACCAACAACAGCAGAAGCAGCAACAGCAGTAGTGTACCTCGTTGTTGAACTCAAAAGAGAGCATCTCAATTCCAAATTCAGGCCTAAGACATTCAAGCCAATGACCTATCGACTGCACCCTAAGCCTGGAGGTAAAGTCGTGTGCAGACAGCAATGCGCCCAATCAATCAATCAATCAATCAAAACCCAGCCGACCACAGTGGCTATTTCAGGGCTGTCTCTTTGTCAAAGGGCAGTAAGCCTTGTCCTGACAAGCAGCAAGAAGGCCAGAGGTCAGACCGTCTGATAGCCTGCTGCTGATGATGATGGATGATAAAGCAATGGCGCTGTACTGAAAATGGCCAGTCTCTTAAGCGTGATATTGCGTGAGAGTGTTCAGTGACAGTCTTTCCTGTCGTATCTCTTCATATGTTATGCGTTGTGCAGAATTGAACGGTACAGTCGGGAGTGTGCGAACCTTCGTCATTTTGGAAAGAAAATTTAATGTAAGCCAATCGTTGACTTTTGTTTTAGTTGAGTGCTGTTTCAGATAAATGCGCCAGCAATTTTTTTTATGGTTTATAGTTAGGATTGGAGTTATCAATTAATTTGGCGTACATGACACATTTTCTGATTTTGTTTTTGTAATATGACATTTTCTGGTAGACGGAAATAATACTTTGTGGCCAAACAAAAGTAGGTGCTGAAGTACCTTTACATTATTAGTTCCACCCATTCACACACGCGACAATCACACACACGCTTTCTATTTCTGTGTCTGTCTGTATGTCTGTATGCTTATGCAATTACCCTGTTAAATAAAATCCATTCATTCATTCGTTCATTTATTCATTCTCTCTCTCTACCTCTCCATCTCTCTCTCTCTCTCTCCTCTCTCTCTCTCTCTCTCTCCCTCATCTTCTCTCTCTCTCTCTCTCTCTCTCCCCATCTCTCCCTCTCCATCTCTCTCTGTCTCTGTCTCCTGCTCCTCTGCCTCTGTTTCTCTCTCTCTTCTCTCTCTCCCTCTCTCTCCTCTTCTCCATCTCTCTCTCTGTCTATTCTCTCTCTCTCCTCTCTCCTCTCTCCCTCCCCTCTCTTTCTGTATCCCTTATCTCTGTCTCACTCTGCCTCTGTCTCTCTCTCTTCTACTCCTTTTTCTCTTCCTCCATCTCTCTTCTTTCCTCTCTCTCTCTCTCTCTCTCTCTCTCCTCTCCCTCTCCATCTCTCCTCTCTCTCTCTCTCCTCTCTCTCTCTCTCTCTCTCTCTCTCTCTCTCTCTCTCTTTCTCTCTCTCTCTCAGCATCGACAACATCGGGAGGCTGTGCTGCTACCTGGATGACTGACCTATACAGAAAGCAGCGAAGTGTTGTGGATTCAAGCCATTGATGCCACCCCCAGCCAATGACCTATGCAAGGAGCGGAATGCCCGGGGAACTGGGCCTATGCAGACGACTGGAGGAGAGCTGAGAGAGCGTGTCATGACAGGCAGGATGGCTAAAGGTCAGACAGTCTTATACTCCCTCCATGATGATCGATCCAATGACAATGGCACCAAGCGAAATGGAAAGTCTCTCAGCTGTGATGATATTGCCTGACAAAAACTGCATTGTTTACTTAACTGTCAGAACTGTCAATATGTTAGGAATGCCAGGGGAGCTGAGGTGTACGACTGCCTTTCTGAAAAAAAAGTCTCTTTGGGGACGGAATAATAAGAGGATCATTGATCTTCTTGTAACGTCGGCACCCCCTGTCAATTCAAAAGGATGCAAAACGTCCTTTCCTGTGTTTTTTTAAACATAAAACGTAACAAATAATAATCGGTGAGGAAGAAACAGGTACTTTTCTGTATATCCTAGCAATGTATGTCGTCATTCCTCTGCCATTGCCAGTGAAATACACACACACCTAACAAACATGCTACACACACCACGCACACAACACACACACACAACAAACACACACATACAACACACACACACTACATATACACACACACACACCACCGAGCGGAGAAAACAGGTGCGCATCTGACATAACTATATTTTGGAAACAGGGGGAAGCTATACTTTAGTTGTTGACTTCAAAGGAAGAAAGCTAACTAGTTGAGTCAAGCACTCACACCCAAGGCAATGACTGGCACTTTGGTGAAACGCCTGGCAGGCTGAACTCGTAGAGATAGCGGGATGAAGTTGAACTGAGTCATCCATGTCATGACAAGCCAGAAGCCTGAAGGTTATGCAGTCAGTCCAGTATTCTATTACGTGCTGATTAAAGATACGACACTAACATTATTCAGATGGCAGGTTTCTTAAAAGTGACTTTCTCTCATTTAACAATGGTGTAAGTGGATGATATCCAGGTTTACTTTAGTTATTAAAAAAGGTGAAGGTGTCCCATAGCCTATGTGGTCGTAGAAGAGCGATGCATCAGAGACCTCAACTTCTCAAGGGGCCAGCATATTGAGGGCGGCGCCCATCTCCTCTCCCTCACTGCTTACCTTCTCTGACCCTAAAGAGGGCAGGTACCCAATTACGGCTGGGTGAACTGGGGGACTGTACTGAAGTCAAGGCGCGCGAATGGTTACCCACCTAAGTGGTAACCACGCTCGATGCTGCTTGGCCTTAGCTGGGGAAAGCGAGTGCTCTGACCACTGAGCTGTCCCGCCCTCAGTTTAGTTGTTAATATCTAGAATATGCCACAGGCTTTAAGCCTCTGCTTGTTTGTCTAAGAAACCTGAGAAGGTATTCATTCTGTTGATAGGTATTGGTCTGCATGGATGCGGGTGCAAAAAAAAGTGTTTTTCTCTGCTGTTTGGATCAAAGTTGCAGGCAAATTGTGCTGTGTGTTTTATAGTACATTGTGAATTTGGCTAGCTATTACTTTGTTTCTTTGCTATAAGACATATGTGCACTAAGACTTCTAAACTTACCTTTTGAAGAATAAAAGAGCACCGTTGCATCTTGTTTCACTGTCATTTAGATATGCAGACACGAGATTCGCCTTGTGGGCATGCCAGGGGCCTGTCAGTGTACATAGCATCTCCACCTTCTGGAGGTTGTATGATAAGAATTCCTTTTTTTCCTTTCCTCAATGTGTCTGTCTTGATCCTTTTCTTCTGTCACCTCCTTTCTGTCTATTTTCTGCGTTTTTGGCAAATTCTTCTGCCTTGTTTTCCTGAAAGACTTAATAATAATAATAATAATAATAATAATAATAATAATAATAATAATAATAATGTATGGAATTTATATAGCGCTGAATCTTGTAAAGCAACAAATCAAAGACTTGAAAGATTACAGTTCACTACCACGTCGAATTCGGATGCACTGGGCCTTACTTGTCAGGCGCTTACTGGCAGTGCAACGTACGTTCTGCTCATATGACAGATAACAACAGTTGCTGTCTGCGCGGTCGTCGAAAAAGACAAAGAAGAAGACACAAGCTTGTGTGTGACCACACGTGCATATGACCAGTACCTATGAAAGAGAAGACGGTTATTACCGTAACTGCTGACATAGAAATTCAGTAAACTGTTCCAAACCCCATCCACTGACTCTCAAGTCGATGACCTTTAGATGGAGCTGAATAGCGGGCTGACCTAGTTCATAAAGACGGCGGGAAGAGAGCTGAGTGTATTGCACGCCAAGCGAGGCAGCTGAAGGTCAGGCAGTGTGTCTCGTTGTGTAATGAATGGCAGTCCATGATACGGCAATCATGCTATACTGTAATGTTACTGCCAGCCTCTCAAGCTGAGGTTCGCATGGCAAAGCTATTATCTGTTTAGCCTACCTACCTATGTCTGGAATGGTTCAGGGAAGAGGAGCACAGCTGCTAGCTAGTCTGAGAATACTCTTGTCATATTGTATACCACGTCAAGTCACAGCAGATTTCTCTGCGTGACATTCATGCTGCTCTCCCTGGGGAAGAGTGTCACCACAAGAGCACGGCCACCAATGATTTGTTTTTCTATTCCTGTTGGCAACTGTATTTTTTCCTTATCTCGAGAGAAACAAGGCCGATTGTTGTATGGTCAGGTTGTTGTTGTGGGGTAAAGGGGACAGGCTCACGGAGACAGCGGCATCACCCCTCCCTCTCCCTGGGGCTGAACACTTCCTGTGGAAACTTGTCTTCAACTTTCCTTCACCAGCTGAGCAGCCAGTGCAGAGACTGCTAACTGCAAGACGAACACATCCAGATCTGACAATTCCTATCGTCTTTCTCAGCATGCATATTGGGTAAAACGGCACATCTTTTTCCCGAGGAATGCTGGAATTACTTGCGTTACTTTGAAATATCTACTGTGGGGTTTTAATGGATGTAAAACACAGGTGATTACAATTGCTTCGTGTCGTGCTGACATGTATGTTGATAGAAAACGACGTACTAAGGATGTTACAGACACTTTCATTGTACGTTCCTACCTGGTTTTTACATTCGAAGCGCTGCATTCAGTTAGCAACACGTAAACCCTTTAACGACACCACAACCAATAGCGAGAAAGACACAGAAAGACGTTACAGCAAGACACAGATGGAGAGACGCACAACAGAAGAAAAGAAACCCATAGGCAATGCGAGACAATCAGACACCGACCTGCCTACGATAGGCTAACGCCAGCTCCACACTCAGAGCACATGACTATGCCGCCAACCAGCCAGAGATAAAGGAACAAAGCAAAACAGAAACAAAAACAAAACAAAAAAACAACCGCCGCTACCAGTGCCGGGATGTTAACTGTGTTCGCACGTGGCCTATCCGACAATCTGGTCCACTTAGCGCGTCAGAGGGCACTGACAACCAGAGCAGGGAGGCAGTACACCACCAACAGCTAGAGGTCTTATCCACGCCTGTGCCAGACTCCCGGAGTACTGATAACATTCCCTACCCTATCACTACACACACACACACAATCCTATCGCGTGCTAGCAAGGTCATATTCTTTCTCTGTCTCTCTCTTTTATTATTATTATTTTTTTTAAAGAATTCTCAATTCAAGAATTATCTGTCTGTCTCTGTCTGACTCTCTGCGTGTCTCTCTCTGTGTCTTTCACTGTCTCTGTCTCTGTTTATATGTCACACTGTCTTTCTGTCTCTGTCTGTTTCTGTCTGTCTGTCTGTTTGTCTATCTATCTGTCTGTCTGTCTGTCTGTCTGTCTCTTTCTTTCTCTCTCTCTGGGAACTAGATGTAAAAATAAAGCACACGAGTGCTTATTCATTATCCTCGAAATAAAAGAATTTGTCGGCGTGTGTCTGTCTGTCTGCCTGTCTCTCCATCTGTCTGTCTCTGTGTCTCTCACAATCAGTGTGTGTGTGTGTGTGCGTGCGTGCGTGCGTGCAAGAGTGTGTGCGTGCGTGCATGCGTGTGTGCATGCGTGCGTGTGTGTGCGTGCGTGAGTGTGTGTGTGTGCTCTTGTGAAATCTGGACCACCTATGGCTTCTGTTTGAGCTGTGGAGTTGTGACCAGATAAGCGAGTGCTGGAGTCTGCAGCGCGAAGGTAGATTCCTTCTGTCTTGGAGTTCACAGCACTCAGTGATCTTTTCCTCCACCCAAACCATTAGCGAGACCCCTAAATATCGGGAAAGTATACTTCTTTGACCTTTGATGAGAAATAAGAGAGAGAGGCAGAGGGAGAGGGATATAGAGAGATTTTGTTACATTAAAAAAAAACTTTTATTTCGAGGATAATGCAATAAGTACGCATGTTCTTTTTTCATCCAATCCCCGTGTGTATGCAGTTTTGTGAATTTTGTCATCCGTTCCCCCCGGCACAAAATGGCCTACTCTTCCAAAAAGCGGAACGGGTTTTAACGTGTGGGAAAGATGTTCTGCGCGCGTCCGCACAAGTCACTCAAGGTCTATTTAATTGTGGTAAAACAGTACAAGAAGGTGTGCGATTGCTGAGAGAGAGAGAGAGAGAGAGAGAGAGAGAGAGAGAGAGAGAGAGAGAGAGAGAGAGAGAGAGAGAGAGAGAGAGAGAGAGAGTGAGATACACAGAGAGACAGACAGACAGACAGACCGACAGACAGACAGACCGACAGACCGACAGACAGACATACATACAGAGATATAGATAGGGAGACTGGAAGACAACCAGGTATTGGAAACACGGATCAAAAGAAACAGGGAAAAAACATGTTGATAGCTTGGGAGGAGGAGGAGGGGGTGAAGTGAACCTACGTGTTTTTTACATCCAGGAAAATGTTTACTTCATGCTATTGACAGAGTTGATTGAGCACTTGAGGGCCACTGAGACAGTTCTGGCAGTAAAGACACTACGCTGTGTGTTGCAGTCTGTATAGGGACCACCCACAGCTACCCCAGGTCTGTTTAATTGTGGTCAAACAGTACGGAAAGGTGCGCTATTGCTTGGTGGGTACAGGGGCATCCACAGGTGCATCGGAGGTCTAGAGGTACCGCGCCTGCCTAGAACGCGAAAAGTCCGGATCGGAAGTGTGCGGTGGTTCGAATCCCGTTTGGGCCCGAAACTTTTACCCCATCCATTAAGTGGTGGTCTAGGTGCTAGTCTTTCGGGTGAGACGATAAACAGACTTCTCGTGTGTTACACAATATTTAGCGCACTAAACAAAAAATAACCGGCAACAAGAGAGTTGTCCCTGGCAAAATTCTTAGAAAAAAGCCACTCTGACAGGGAAACAGTTACAGTTGCAGACAGGAAAAAGAAAATAAAAAGTAATGGGTGGCGCTGCTATTGTGGCGACGCGCTCTCCCCGGGGAGCGCAGCCCGATTTCACGCAGAGAAATCTGCCGTGAATTTAAGTGGTATAAAAAAAACCACTAAAATAGAAATGAAACCTTGTAATCTGGAAATAGCTTAGTATGCAGGTTTGAACAGTCTCTCTGGAGTTCTTGTCCAACATCATTTGTGTTTGATGAGCTTTCTGGAGTTAAAAAACCAATGGTTCTAGCACATTCCTTTGCGAGTATTACAGTGTTTACTGTGGATGCAAGTAATCGGTAGAATTTTGCAGAAAGGTAGTATAGCTATATTCAGTAGCATGGATAGCAAGGCTATACCCAGCATGCAATCTGAGGGCTGTGAGTAGATGAGCTCTACCGGGTCACATTTGCTCGAGGCTGCTCCCCTGAGTTAGTCAATGTAACGCCTCAACGACTTTGGGAACGTTATTAGAAAATCAGTCAGGCAATCAGAACAATGAATGAAATCAGTCAAACTCATGTATCCCATATGGATTGATCTGTTTACTGGGATAAAACAGTAATCGAACAGGAATTACATTAAAAGTTTTGCAGCGTAACAGTACTTGGTATCCTCTGCAAACAAATTCTTAACCCCCTTTCCAACGTGAGCTAAAACAAATCTCAGAGATGTAAAAAAAGAAAAAGAACTCTTAACATCTCGAAACTAAAGCAAACAGGCGAACAACAATATATGTGCATGGCAAGTGATTTCAATTCCATGAGAACGAAGGGACCAGACAGTGCTTATTGAATACATCACACCCGTAAAATGCCTCATGGGTTCAGTTGCTACGACATCATACCAAACTGGCTTTGAGAAGAAATACCAAAATAGTCTGATGGAAATGACATTTTGTTTTTCCATTACAAATGCTATCACCAGCAGCAACTAACACCTAAAATTAACCTACGGTCTCTGTTGACTTTAAAGGCAAACAAATCCAAGAAAACGAAATGCGATTATATTCTCTTTCCCAGCGAGTACAGTCACTGAATCAGTGCATATCCTGATACTACTTTTGACCACAACCTTTTACAACCACTTCCGACTACTACTCTTATCTACTATAAACCGAGGTCCCGTGTGCGAACGCGCGCAGAACATCATACGCACACGTTAAAACCCGTTCCGAGTTTCGGAAGAGTAGGCCATTGTGTGCCGGTGGGAACGGATGACAAAATTTAGAAAACTAGGACTGGATGAAAAAAGCACAAGAGTGCCTATTTCATTATCCTTGAAATTAAATAACAAATAAATGAATACAAAAAATCTCCTCCCACCCCTTCTGCCCATGTCCAAAATTTATAATCACCCTCACCCCATCTACTAACTTACGATCTAACATCCCCCCCCCCCCCCCTCCCCTCACCATACAGTCGTTGTAGCGTCCACTACAAGACTACAAGCAATGGCTTCTACCAGTGTCAGACAAGGGGAATAGAACGTCAGAAGCGGACTGAATGAAGAACTCTTCATGACAGGTAGTCTATACACGGTGTGTGTGTGTGGGGGGGGGGGGGGGGGGGACGAGGAAGTAAGCAGCCCTCCATCCATCGTCTGTGTGAGCAAACACACCGCCTAGGACTGAGCGAGGTCTGGAACACAAGCCCGGTGTGTGACCAGACACAGATTGGACCGCTGGGCACTTGTCTGTTTGCCCTCAACACACATGGGGCAGTATGGACACAGCGAGCACTGGTCGGCATTGCCTTCTACTGGAAAATCTGCATACGGGGTCATCTGGAGTTTGGCGACGATATTTCATTCTATATGTTTCTTTGTGTTGTCTGCTTTATACGAACCAAATAAGATTCAGTTACTGTGTTCTGTAACATAGTATGATGCTTAATTTTAGCTATTTAGGAAATACTGGAATCTAAGGAACCAAAGTAAATTTGAAACATGAGTTGAGTAATGATACATCTGCGTCATTGTGCCAGATTTGATTTTAAATCTTTAAAAAAAAAACACAAGCAAACAAAGACATGCGGTTTATCTTTTTATTTTAAGTAAAGGTAAAAGTGTCTCCTAACCTATGTGGACGTTGGGGAGTGAGGCATCAGAGACCTCACTTCTCTAGGGCCAGCATATTGAGGGCGGCGCCTATCTTCTCTCCCTCGCTGCTTTACCTTCCCTGACCCTAAAAAGAGCAGTACCCATTTATAGCTGGGTGACCTGGGGGACTGTACTGAAGCCAATGAGCAAATGGTCACTCACCCAACAGGTAACCACGCTCGATGCTGCTTGGCCTTAGCTGGGGAAAGTGAGTGCTCTGACTACTGAGCTGTCCTGATTTCATTTTAGGTGTCCCTTAAAAATCATCAGTGGAAGGTAAGATCAAAGACACAGTATTTTTAAAAAGAGATACACACGACACATAACTTTTCCACTTTGTGACACACACACACTTCCTAAAAATAAACTGAAATTGATATCAAACACATGAACACATACACACACGCACCCACATCCACACACGCACACACACACACACACACACACACACACACACACACACACACACCACACCACCCCCACACCACACCACACACACACATACACACACATACACACACAGACACACACCTTACATACACCCCCACTCGCGCCACCACCACTATCACCACCCACCTACCCCACCCCCTACACCCAAACACACCCATCCCCCTAAAACACATGTACACTACAGCTAACACCACGGCCACAACAAAAGGCCCCCTCCTCGCAAACCAGCATCACCGCCATACAACTCTGCTAACACAGCCATCACAGACTCCTCCAGCACCTAGCAGAGTCACCACCAGAAGTCATCAGACAGGACAGGAGGTGCCTGCACTGGCCGGAATAATGAGCAGTATGCCACCAGGCAAGGCACCATTTGAGGAGGGGGTGGGGAGCAATGGGAAGCAGGGAGGGTGTGTGTGTGTGTCTGGAAATAACAAGCATCGATCGTGTAGACCAAGGAACTACTGCACAGTAGCCGAGTGTCTATCAATTCTGTGACAGGACCTTCAGCAGCCGTTTAGCGGGTAGATGCTTGCTGCAGTCATCAGGTACAGTGTTTGCCGGGTAGATGCTTGTTGCAGTCATCAGGTACAGTGTTTGCCGGGTAGATGCTTGCTGCAGTCATCAGGTACAGTGTTTGCCGGGTAGATGCTTGCTGCAGTCATCAGGTACAGTGTTGGCCGGGTAGATGCTTGCTGCAGTCATCAGGTACAGTGTTTGCCGGGTAGATGCTTGCTGCAGTCATCAGGTACAGTGTTTGCCGGGCACACACAGTGCCAGACAGGCCACACCTCTGGGGTGGCTGGAATTCCAACGACTTGTGGTAGTTCCGTTGAGGCCGAGTTGTAGAGAAAGAAAAAAGTGGTCAGCTTTATTCTACGGGCTGCTTTCTACTGCTGCTAAGGGCTGCTTTCTACTGCTGCTAAGGGCTGCTTTCTACTGCTGCTAAGGGCTGCTTTCTACTGCTGCTAAGGGCTGCTCCCTACTGCTCTCTACTGCTCCTTCTACATTTTTCGTCTGTCTGCAGTTCCTATGTTTCTTGCTGCTTATTCTTTGTTCGGCCATGTTTAGCTTATCTAATTTGTGCAGGTTGAGTTTGTCCCCGCTATGAAAAGTACAAGAAAAACAAGAAAAAACAGAGAGAGAGAGAGAGAGAGAGAGAGAGAGAGAGAGAGAGAGAGAGAGAGAGAGAGAGAGAGAGAGAGAGAGAGAGAGAGAGAGAGAGAGAGAGAGAGATCTGTTTCATCACTCAAACGCAAACAAATATTAAAGTTACAAACCAAAATTACCATAATTTCCTGTAAACAGTTACGCAAGGAACATGTCTGAGTGAAACGTGTTTTGCACCAGCTGTATCTTCATGAGTAGAACGATGTTCAAAGCAGGCTGCAGTTATGTATTAACACATTGATCACACCTGCTTATCATGTAGGTATTTTGGTTCATGAGAAATCAGTTTGTTGGAATGAATGAATATAACGTACCTCAAAAGAGGCTTACTGTCCCTTCAATTCAAGGAAGGCTGCAGTATAAAAGCGTGTGAAGTAGACTCAGACACTAGCTCAGCAGCACGAGGTGAAGAGAATGAAAAGAAAAGCTGCAGCCCAGGCAGACAGACCAGCGTCAGACTTCATCCGTGCCTTCTTCTGCCCTCGTGTCGGACTGGCCAGCCACATTATTATGACGCTGTGCCGAATAAACCCCTAGAGTGCAACTTCAGGGTCTTCCGAGACTGGGGGACGCTGCTGTAAACTCGATTATGGCTGGTTGAGAAGTCAGGATAGCAGCATCATTCAACAAAGTCAGGATAGCAGCATCATTCAACAAAGTCAGGATAGCAGGCAGCATCATTCAACAAAGGCAGGATAGCAGCATCATTCAACAAAGTCAGGATAGCAGGCAGCATCATTCAACAAAGGCAGGATAGCAGCATCATTCAACAAAGTCAGGATAGCAGCATCATTCAACAAAGTCAGGATAGCAGGCAGCATCATTCAACAAAGGCAGGATAGCAGCATCATTCAACAAAGGCAGGATAGCAGGCAGCATCATTCAACAAAGGCAGGATAGCAGCATCATTCAACAAAGGTCAGGATAGCAGCATCATTCAACAAAGTCAGGATAGCAGCATCATTCAACAAAGTCAGGATAGCAGCATCATTCAACAAAGTCAGGATAGCAGCATCATTCAACAAAAGTAGGATAGCAGCATCATTCAACAAAGGCAGGATAGCAGCATCATTCAACAAAGGTAGGGTAGTGCAAGGAAGCAGCAGCATCAGCAGGTCATAGGACATTGGCAGCACTGCTGTCAGGGTTAACTCTGTACAAATTACTGCTGACACTTTCGAACAAGAGACGAAACACTTTCCATTTTATTGTATCCGGTTCCGGTCATTGGGAGTGGCCACCTCTTTCCAAGCGTCCCCCCCCCCCCCCCCCCCCCCCCCCCAGCGGCATTGTGATTGGCATATCTGCCAGAATGACTGCCAATGTAGTCCCGAGTTAATTAGGACCGTTTAGCTAGCGGCAATAAACGAAGCCATTCACACACAACCAAAACAATTAGAGGACACTAGGGAAGTGCACTTTTTCTGTCTTCCTTCAAATTCAAGTGGCTTCTTGAATCAATCAATTTAACTCATTCGTAGCCCTGAAGGGATTCTGAAGAGTTAGCATTCTCCATCCTTATTCCCCATTCACTTCCGTGTTTGCCTTTCTAAATCTCTTCACTGCTCGTTCCTTTAAAGTTGTTATTGTTGTTGTTGTTGTTGTTGCAGATTCCCGCCTCAACACTCCGGGGTCAGTCACCCAGACTGTGCACTCATACTCATCCCATCAAGGATTCACAGTGAGGCAGTAAGTACACGCTGGACGAGAGAAGTGTGTGTGTGCGAGTGTGTGTGTGTGTGTGTGAGTGTGTGTGTGTGTGTGTGTGCGAGTGTGTGTGTATGTGTGTGAGTGCGCGCGCTTGCGCCAGCATGTGTGCGTGAAACTGTGTCTGTGCATAAATGCACGTGCGCGTTTCTACGCACGAGTGTTTGTTTGCACTGCCACTCATATCGTCCACCCCACCTACTATGTCACCTCCTACAGCCATCCTGGTATCTCCCCTCTCTCATGTCCTAACTCCTGTGTCTGCCATCAGCAGACGTTGCCATCTTCCAGACTCTTGATTATCTGTCTTCGTCATCTGGACCCCCTCATCTCCTGCCATCAGCATCCACTGTCTGCCCTCGTCATCACCATTCCCTGTGTTCTCCCTGTGTCATCTTCACCGCTAATGACCACTCCTGTCTTGTCCTGTCCTGCCCTGTCCTGTCCTGTCCTGCCCTGTCCTGTCCTGTCCTGTCCTGCCCTGTCCTGTCCTGTCCTGCCCTGTCCTGTCCTGTCCTGCCCTGTCCTGTCCTGTCCTGCCCTGCCCTGCCCTGCCCTGTCCTGTCCTGTCCTGTCCTGCCCTGCCCTGCCCTGTCCTATCCTGTCCTGTCCTGTCCTGGCCTGCCCTGTCCTGTCTTGTCCTGTCCTGTCCTGTCCTGTCTTGTCCTGTCCTGTCCTATCCTGTCCTGTCCTGTCCTGTCCTGTCCTGTCTGTCCTGTCCTGTCCTGTCCTATCCTTGTCCTGTCCTGTCCTGTCCTGTCCTGTCCTGACCTGCCCTGTCCTGTCCTGTCCTGTCCTGTCCTGTCTGTCCTGACCTGCCCTGTCCTGTCCTGTCCTGTCCTGTCCTGACCATGGCGGACAAAGGACTGTAAGAAGGAGAGGCACAAACTCTGCAGCTCGGCATGCGTTATTGAGGGGTGGGCAATGAATGATGTTCAACTAGCGGTCATTAGTCATCCTGTATGGGTTAAATATGCCGTCTGCAGACTGACCAAGGTATCAGGAGGTGGACAGTAATGTTTAACTAAGTTGTCATCAGTTGTGTGTGTGTGGGGGGGGGGGGGGGAGGGATTTAAATGATAAACTGGCTGCAGACTGACCAAGCTAATTAGGGGTGGACAGCGATGTTAAACTGTGCAGTTATCAGTTGTGTGTGTGTGTGTGTGGAGAGTGGGGGTATAATAGACTGGCTGCAGAGTGGCCAAGCTATTAAGGGGTGGACAGCGATGTTAAACTAAGCGGTCGTCAGTTGTGTGTGGGTGTGTGTGTATATGTGTGTGTGTGTGTGGGGAGGGGGGTGTTAAAATAGGCTGGCTTCAGAGTGACCAAGCTATTAAGGG
The DNA here is from genome assembly GCA_028751875.1 of Rapana venosa. NCBI lineage: Eukaryota > Metazoa > Mollusca > Gastropoda > Neogastropoda > Muricidae > Rapana > Rapana venosa. The sequence goes on from CM054134.1 coordinate 125,386,497, forward strand.
ATAGACAGTGATTGGCCACCGGTCGTGTGTGTGTGCAAATAAGCTGTCTGCCGAGTGACCAATGTCCGAACATAAACAGACACAGTGTGGACAGTTGAACACGAGTTTATTTGTCCTACACATAGATGTGACAGAGTTAACAGGAGGGGGGTTGTCACTGCTTGACCATGGTTCATTCAGGTCCAGACCAATCTGGAGATCGATAGTATCAGCTCAGTCAGGAATCTGTTTTACTCAGAACATTCTTTTACATTAACTAATTTAAAGCAAGCAGCTGATCTATGAGAAAAGTGATGTTTCCAGGCACTTTTTAAAGTTGAATTAAAAATGATAAGTTGTATTAGAACTTGCGTTGTGTCCAAGCTTAAAGCTTTTTCAGACATCACTGGAAACCAAGTGCCAAGGCGTATATCAAAACATTGCAGTAACGCATTAAAACAATATTCAGAGATTGTCTTCAGCCGTGAAAAGTCCTTAGCCTAAAATGTCTCCACTCCTGACTGAAGGAGAAACAAACCCTGGCATTCAATGTGGTCAGATCTTCCACAAGCAATGGGGTTCCACGGTAAGCTGACTAAGTCAGGGTGCATAGTCTGGGTGACTCCAGGGGGGTAGGCTTAGGAACACGCAGCGACAACTGAAACACAACAACATAAATAAAACAGAAAACAAAGAAACTTGAAACTCTGTCTTAAACAAAGGTTCCACGAAATAATGAAACACATGATATCCATGAATTCTCTTGAATATAGTATCATGCACCCACATGCACACACGCACGCACACATCTGTCCCCATTCTCACACGCATATACCTGCCCACCACTCACACACACAGACACACTCACACAGACACAGACACACACATCTGCCTCCCTTACACACATCTGCCCCGCCCCCGCCCCCCCGCCCCCCCTCACACATGCGCACACATCTGCCCCCCCCCCCCCCTTCACACACACACATACACACACACACCTCTCTTTTTCCACCATCATAAACGCACCATCACCCCTGTAGCAGTCAGACCTGACCTCCACACTGCACGCTACACTGACCACTGACCACTGGCCACACAAGGGGGGCACTGAAGTGTGATGATAAACAGGCCAGCAGCAAGAAACCGGCCCTGTGTAGGCCAGGCCAGGCCATGGACTGGAAGGAGGAACGGGATTGGGGGGGGGGGGGGGGGGGGGAGGAGGAGGGAAGTATAGAAATAACAAAGGTTGGTCTCAGATCCAACAGATGTTTTCCTGCTAGTGACCAGCCTCTACCAGCCACAAGACCGGACTTAAACAGCCCGCTTTGACCTACAGTAACGGGTGTGACCTACAGTAACAGCCGTGACCTTCAGTAACGGTTGTGACCTACAGTAACGGGTGTGACCTACAGTAACGGGTGTGTTTACTATTCACACATTGGGGCAGACAGGGCAGGTCAGTAGGTGGCTGTCCTTATACATCCTGCTAGCTGGGCTAGCTCGGTAATGGATAAAAGAGCAACAGAAACTGAAGAAGCCAGGGTTTGGGGGCTTGAGAGGATTTTTTCGTTGTGTTTTATGGTGTGTGTGTGTGTGTGTGTGTGTGTGTGTGTGTGTGTGTGTGTGTGTGTGTGTGGTGTTGGGGGTGGGGGTGGGGGTTATTGTGAGTGTGACCTGTGTGTTTCCAAGAAGAATCATTCTGTTGTTTTACTGTGTTTTCCTCAAACATCAGTTTGTGCTGTCTTGCCTCTTATTGCTAGGGGAAAGGTATAGAATTATCTGAACATGAAAGAAACCGTAGTTATTAACACATTATTCATTTATGTATTTTATTCATGCATCTATTTAATATTGTTTTTTCTTACGTTGTGTTACTTATTTGTTTGTTTATTTATTCATGCATCTATACTTACTAATTGATCTATTAATTTGTGTAGCAGATATTAGTTTATTTGAGTTTTAGCCAAATGTGTGAA
>CM054134.1:125390951-125413451 GCA_028751875.1 Rapana venosa
CTACAACTTGAACTTCAATCTGTGTCGCTGTGTTCTGTTGTCTGGCGTCACACTGACATTTTTCAAGTAAAAGTCGTAAACTGGCTTACTTTATCACACTCTCAATATCAACTGAAGCATAGAAGTAGGCCTAGAGAGGTTCCGTGAAATGGGAGGAGTTCGACAAGAGTCACTGTTTATTAGCGGACGAAAAACCAAGATGGCGGATTCCGGACACGTGATTGCAGCAGCCAATCACAAGCCGGAGTAGGTGCTCTCGTTAGCTTCATGTCTCATAATCAGTCATTGGAAGAGGAAGATTGTACAGGAGGCAGCAGTATCGACAGACTATAGTGTATGGCTGACTGACAATCTATAGCAGCAGCATTCACGGACCACAGTCTGACAATGAAGTGGGGTAGCCTAATGTGGGCAGGCCACAGCCTGTGGTTGAACAGCAGAGGCTTCATGGACATGGCATTAGGCTAGCTGGCCGAGGTTGGGCTGTATACATTGGCAGCATCGGGGGACCATGCTAAGCGGTGACTGGCAGTTTATAGACACAGTATTCACATACCGCTGTATGACCGCTATAGACACTCTGAGCAGGTTATACAGGGGGTGTGGGCAGAGCAGTGGCCCTGGTTCATTAGCTTTGAACACACATGGGACTGGGAATAGAGGGAATGGAGAAATGCCTGTGTGTGTAATAGCAAACAAACAGTTAAACAAACACAGGGCGTTGTGGCTTTTTGTAGAGACGTAATGAACACACACTTCGTTTGCACAATGGAAAACGATAGGCTATGTTTCAATCAGTTGCAGCTGCTGATTGTCTTTGGCTTGAAAATGTATGTAATGAAACCTACTGAATGGCAAGCAATTAAAATAAAGATAAATATGATAACGACACTAACAATAAAAAAACAACAATAATAACAATAATAATAATAGTAATAATATTAATATTAATATAATAATAATAAATTATAATAATAATGATAATAATAATGACAATAATAATAATAATCGTAATAGTGTTCGGAAGAAGAAGAATATGAATAAGAATTATGAGAATAAAAATAATGAGAAAAAGAATAAAAATAATTTCAAAATTGACGATGGTGAGTATGGTGATGATGACAACACTACTACTTCTACTACTACTTCTACTTCTGCTCGTACTCCTCCTCCTACTTCTACTACTACTACTACTACTACTGCTGCTACTTCTGCTGCTACTGCTGCTACTGCTGCTGCTACTGCTGCTGCTGCTGCTGCTGCTGCTACTGCTGCTACTGCTGCTGCTGCTGCTGCTGCTGCTACTGCTGCTGCTGCTGCTGCTGCTGCTGCTGCTGCTGCTGCTGCTGCTACTACTACTACTACTGAAAATATTGATGATGATGATGATGATGATGATGATGATGATGATGATATGATGAATGATAATAATAATAATAATAATAATAATATAAATAATAAATCTGGAAGCTTACAAAGATGATAGTGGTGAAGAGGATGAAAGAACACTCTAACTATCGCTTCTTTGCATCGGCGTCCAAACCTAGATTGTACTATCTACCTATACTCATATTTCATCATGCTAACTCGGGCATCTTTACAAGAATGACAACTAAACACAACATGACAACACCACAGCTGGCACACTCCACAAGAAGCACCAAGGTTGGATGCAGGTGCTGAACAGGCCTCCCAATTTTCCACTTGCCCCTGCAGGTAAATTTTGAATTTGAAACTGCAAACCGTCCAAAAATGACCGGTAATTGAGCCTGCAGTTAACTGGCAGTGACCAGCTCGCGGCAGTCACGGGCTCAAAAATGGCGAACTCAAACAATTCAAACAAAACTGAGAAGAACATGCTGGGTTTTCCTCACACTGGGAATGGATATGACATTTTAATTAAAATTCTTTGTTGGCCTAAAGGATGTCGTAGAATGAACAATTCCGCTTTTATTCTCTCCACCTCTCTCCCTAAGTGCCACAAACAACTTGTCAGATCAAATTTGATCGAATGGAGAAACACAGAACTAGTCAAACACCGGCTGGTTTCTCGTTTCCTAATGGAGGGAGGGAGGGAGGGAAGCATCTCCAGGATTGGTTCTGGTGGATGCAGGGTGACTTCAGCAGACTGGTGAGCTCACAGTAACGGGCCAAGGAGACCAGCAACAGGAACAAGCAAGGCCACTGCTATGGAACACAGGCTCAGCTAAACCTGCATCCGAGCCAGAGTGCGACGTTCTGTGCTGCCTGTCATACTGTAGCTTGCAATTGCTCCACCTCCACGGGGGATATCGGGGGGCTGTCAGTATAAATAACATCCCCATCCCTTCTGGAGACTTCTGTCTAGGTATTCTCTCTCCCTGCTATCTCTACTTCGCTTCTGCCGTGTTTCTGTTCACCCTGTCATCTCCTTCTTGTCTATGTTTTACCTTCTGGGTCAATATCCTGCCTTTTCCCAGAATGTCTGAACAACCGGTTTTCTTGTTCATATCTTTATTGCCGTCCCCTTTCCCATCTTCATTCTCATCCACCCCTTTTTGCCTGAAGATGAATGTACTAGGCCCCTGCAGTACCACAGCAGTACAGCACATTGACGTTAGATGAATGGCTAACCAAATACTGTGTGATAAAGTTCCTTTTCTAAATTTAGAAGCCATAAACTCCTTCCAGACAGCCCCCCCCCCCCCCCCCCCCCCCAGTCCGAACCTAAGTTCAAGGCAGCAACGCAACCCACCCACTTCAAGTAAAGTGGGGAGGAGATAAGGAAGAGGTGGGAGGTCTCCAATTAAAGGATACGTGTGGTGCCTAAAGAATGAGACATTTTGTTTCTGGCTGAACACCTGGAGGATGGAACGGTTTGTGCGTAGTTTAACAGCTCGAAAATAAGCCAGTTTCTTTGTGCTTTACACTTCAATAACGAGAGATACATTATGTCTGTAGTTCAACACCCAGAAAAAGATACATTTTGTTTGTAGCTTAACACTTCAAGAATAGGACATTTTGTTTGTAGTTTAACACTTTAAGAATGGAACATTTTGCAGTTTGACACCTCAAGAATAGGACATTTAACACCTACAGCGCGAGCCATTTTGTTTGTAGCTGTCCAACTCAGAATGAAACATTTTGTCCTCAACTTAACACCGTGAAAACTGATACAGTTTGCTTTTTAGCTCAACACCTGGATAATTCATTCCGTTTTCTTCTTCCCCACACACTCAGGCATTAACCAGTGCTGTCTGTCAAACGAGTGAAGCTGCGTTGTGCTGCCGTGAAGAGTCTGTCAAGTCAAGCGGAGCACATACCGACCTCGGTAGAGGCAAACACTTATCTCTTTGGTATTTCTGGACAATCGGCAGGAGAATGTCCCGAGAAGGCAGAACATATACAAGGAGGTGACACATTGAACAGGAAGAAGATAAACACAGAGAGGGATGCACAAGAACTCCTAGCACAGAATCTCCAGAAGGTGGGGATGCTGTTTACCCTGACAGGCCCTGGCCTCCCCACTGCGGAACGTGTAAAGGAACGGCACATTTCGCTTACAGTGTAACGCCTAAAGTGAGGCGTGTGTGTCTGGTGCTCTATCTTTTATTGAGCTGTGATGATATACCGTGTCAGCCATAATTATAGTGAGCGACCTTGGCGGGTACACTGTGTGCACTGCCAACACTGCACTTGACAGTCCCCCGGTCACAGGCTGTGAAGGTCCTCTGGGGGCCAGCAGACACTGCTCGCTCTGGGGGACCTATCTACTTACCTCCCCTCGTCTGTTGGCCAGACTGCGCGATCGATGTGGGTTATTTTCATACCTACCCTGGCTGCCTCGCCTTCTGCCCACAGTTCTCTCCCCTGATGCTGCTGCTGCTGCACTCCTTCATTATTCCACCTCAGTGCTTCCCTTGTCTGACAGCTGCTGCTCTTTGGGGAGGCTGATGGGGGAGGGGGGGGGTGATGGTGGTGGTGATGGTGAGTGGTGGTGGTGGTGATGGTGATGGTGATGGTGATGGTGGGGGTGGTGATGGTGTTGGTGGTGGTGGTGGTGATGGTGATGGTGGGGGTGGTGATGGTGATGGTGGTGGTGATGGTGGTGGTGGTGGGGGGAGGTGATGATGGTGGTGGTGGTGGTGATGATGGTGGTGATGGTGGTGGTGGTGGGGGGAGGTGATGATGGTGTGTGGTGGTGGTGATGATGGTGGTGGTGGTGATGGTGGTGGTGATGGTGGTGGTGGTGGTGATGGATGGTGGTGATGATGGTGGTGATGGTGGTGATGGTGGTGGTGGTGATGGTGGTGGTGGTGGTGGTAGTGATGGTGGTGGTGGTGGTGGTGATGGATGGTGGTGATGGTAGTGACGGTGTTGGTGGTGATGGGGATGGTGGTGATGGTGGTGATGGTGGTGGTAGATTGTGGTGGTGGTGATGGTGGTGACGGTGTTGGTGGTGATGGTGGTGGTAGATGTGGTGGTGGTGGTGGTGGTGATGGATTGATGGTGATGGTGGTGGTGATGGTGGTGACGGTGGTGGTGGTGATGGTGGTGACGGTGGTGGTGGTGATGGTGGTGGTGGTGTAATGGTGGTGGTGGCGTGGTAGATGTGGTAGTGGTGGTGGTGGGAAAGAAGATAATGAGGTCTAGAAGGTGGTTGTTGTGGGGTGAACACGTGGAAGAATGAGTGGGTGGGTAGGTGGAGTAGTGGTGCGTGTGACTCTGTGTGTGTAAGAGAGAGGGGGAGAGAGAGAGGGAGAGACAGAGAAACAGAGACAAAGAGACACAGAGAGAGATGTCCCTTGTTTTGTATTATGTGTTATGTATTATTGTTTATCAGTTTCATTTTGATCTGTTCTAAAAACATGCTGCCATTTTTCGGGAAAAAAGAGGGATTGATTGATTTTTTTGAAGTGGTTTTAAGAATAAAAAGTTCCGATCACATTTAAGTAATTCAAAGGCTGCTACAACGCTACCTTATCATTCATGCACGATTTCTAAAGTGCCTTTTATCACTAAGGCTTTTCAACTTTCTTTTGAACGTATCATGAATAATGAATGCAATATTGCATCAGGACAGGTAAGATTGAAGAAGGAAAAACACAACTGTGCTTCCTAGACTGCCTTGGTGGTCTTGTGTGGCGCGAGGAGAGACGTAAACAGCTAGCAAACAGACTGGGTAGAGCATCAAGGCAATATGGGATAGACATCAGCGATTTGAATACCAGCCTGATACCTACCCATCGTTATTACCCATAGAAATGCCCCTAGGGAACACTTAACCATTTGTAGACAGGTCGCAAGTTTTCTTCCCGAGAGTCCGTCATCAGCGGATACAGATTCCAACGATACAGTGAATGATGAGAGGAGGAGGCCAGAAAGATGAAGAATTGCGAAGAATTGCGAAATGCGAAGAATTGCAAAGAATTGCGAAGAAGAAGAAGAAGAATTGCAAAGAAGAATAAGAATAGCAAAGAAGGAGAAGAATTGCTAAGAAGAAGGAGAAGAATTGCAAAGAAGAAGAAGAAGAAGAATTGCAAAGAAGAAGAAGAAGAAGAAGAAGAAGAAGAAGAATTGCGCGAAGAAGAATTGCGAGAAGAAGAATTGCGAGAAGAAGAAGAACACGCTTACAGCATTATCTACATATTCCCCGTTTATATGCTATTGTAAACACCACATCATTTTTATACTTATTATCATCTTTCAATAGTAATTTATCATTTACACACACACATACACACGCACACATATAGACAGGCAGACAGACAGACAGAAAGACAGAGACAAAGAGACACAGAGACAGACAAACAGACAGACACAGACAGACAGCAACTCCTTGAAAGAAATTCAACCGAAATATTTGGTTTTAAAATAAATAACAGCCGCGCACAGTCTTCATGAAGTAAAATCTCCATCAAAACTCCCCCCCCCCCCCCCCCCCACCCCCCCCCCACTGCCTACCCCCCCCCCCCCCCCCCCCCCCCCCCCCCCCCCCCTTCCCGCCTGCCCACGCTGTTGCGGGCAAGTCTGTGTGGAGCAAATAGAAACCTGATCCCCTGCCGCCTGTCCAGCAGCCACTGTTACCACACCAGCCTTGAGCTTGTGGGCACTCCACCAGCACTCTGTTTACCTACACACACACAATCAATGGCCAAGCACGCGCGCGTGCATTCACGCACACACACACACACGCTCGCGCACGTGCGCACATACACACACACACTAACATACACACGCTCACGCACGTGCGCACGTACACACACACACTAACATACACACGCGAACGCACGTACGTGCGCACACACAAGACACACACACACTTAGATAGATGGCTTGTTGACAAAAAGCAAATACATTGCTTATTCAATGTACCATCTGGAAATAAAAATTTGACTTGACTTGACTTGACACTAAAAGACTGCTTTAATACAAATTGAGCTGCCAACTTCAGCTCTCACTGTAAAGGACTACCACGGTCTTGTCACACACAGCATTCCCTGGCTCGCCCTGTACCTCTGTGTCTGTCCACGGGGCCTTCAGCCCGTGCAGAGCAAACCCAGTGGTTCTTAGCTGTCCTGTCTGTGTCCGCTGTCACACCAGCCTGCTGTCCTGGTCACTCCACAGACAGTCTGCTATCTTGTACCCACACACAGCTGATCGGTGGTCGTACACAAACACACGGAGTTATCTAAATACACGAACACACACACACAGATATTTAAACACACGCACTCACATGCTTACACACACACTCTCTCTCTCTCTCTCTCACACACACATACACACACATACACACACACTCTCTCTCTCTCACACATGCATACACACATACACACACACACACACACACACGAGCGCACACACTCCCGCATGCTCTTGGTAGCCACTTAGTTTAAGTTTCGTTGTGTGGGAACGAATGAAGAATATTCGAAATGAATTATAGGGGCTCGATGTAAGAAATAAAAGGGGAAAAAAGCAAAAAAAACAAAAACAAAAAAAAGCACGTACGTGCTTATCATATCCTAGAAAAAGAAGAAAGAACTATGAAATTAATAACATGAATGTTGAATATTTCTGCCTCTGCTGCCCTTTTCATTTCCTGCTGAGGGGTGTATTGATCTGTCTGGGAGAAGGAGTGGTGGAGGGGGGGGGGGGGGGGGTTGCCATCATGAATGGGGCCTAAAATAATGACATGATAACAGTAATACACCGTGATGATTCTGTCTGTCTAGCTCTCTGTCTATCTGTATGTATTCCCTGTCTATTTGTGTTTCTGCCTATCACTCTGTTTGTCTGCCTGTTTCTCTCTCTGACTTCATACATCTCTGTCTCTCTGTAGCTGTCTGTACCTGGGTCTGTCTCTGCGTGTGTCTCTATCTCTTTCTGTCTGTGTTTCTGTCTGTTTATATGTCTTTCTGGCTCTGCCTCTGTCTCTGTCTCTGTCTCGCTCTCTCTCACTCTCTTACCTTTCCTTAACTCCTCCTCTTCTGTCTGTTCTCTGAATGTCTGTCTGTTCGTCTGTCTTCTCTGTCCATCTCATCTTGCAGACGGTGGCTGTTACAGCATTCTACAGTCTTCTAACTCTGGCAAAAACATCAAAGACAAGGCATCCATATCAGAAGAAACACGTTACTTGAAGATGAAAGTCGTTCAACTATCACAGTAATGAGGGGCTTCCCGTTCCTTTCCGAAACTAATGCGTGTTTATACGCTTTGAAAGGTAGGCTTGCTTTCAGCAGAGAGCGATATGATATGATCGAACATATGTGGATGAAAATTGACTTATACAGAAAAGATAAATGCTATTTTGAGTTTGAAAGTAGATGTTGTTTTCACGAGTATCATGTTAGGGAGTGGCAGTACAGTTTGTGTGCGCTCGAGCTGACGTAATATGATTAATGATGAAATTGTATATTAGGTTATGTACCTTCTTCTATATAAACTCTTATGCCTAACACGGATGAGCGTTCTGTACTTTCCAAGGGTTACAGAGTAAATATTCATTACATTATACTTTTTTTCCCCCATCAAGCCCTCGCCCTGGAGAGAGAGAGAGAGAGAGAGAGAGAGGAGAGAGAGAGAGAGAGAGGAGAGAGAGAGAGAGAGAGAGAGAGAGAGAGAGAGGAGGAGAGAGAGAGAGACAGAGACAGAGACAGACAGAGACAGAGAAAGTGAGAGAGAACAGAGGGTAATAACATATTTTAACGTTAGATTATTGTCACAATTTTAATATCTTCCTATTTACACTTAAAACAATTCTAATGAATATATCGTACCATTTCTACACACACACACACCACACACACACACACACACACAACACGTGCAAACAAACACACACCGTACACATACGCACACGCACGCACACACAAACACACATAATTATTTGGTATAGTGATATCATAGGTTATATTAGCATTTCTCATGTATTTACTTTACAACTCACACACACACACACACACACACTCAAACAAACATACACGCACACGCACACACACACGTACGCGCGCGCGAACACACACACACACACTCAAACAAACATACACGCACACGCACACACACGCACGCGCGCGCGCGCGAGCACACACACACACGAACACACACACACACACGCGCGCGCGCGCGCGCGCAACCTAAATTCAAAACCCAGCCAAACTATATTAGCAAGACATACACCATGAATTCTAAAGCTAGCATAGATTGTACACTAAAAAACATACCACATAAGCCGGCAAATCTGGCTGATTGGAAAGACGATACGAAAATAGATATCGGAACGGGAAGGAGAGAAGGGGAGGGGGAGTGAAGTCTGAAGATATAGGGGGCAGGGGGGGGGGGGGGGGGGGGGGGAGCCAAGTATAAGTTATATCTGGAAACCCCTTTCAACTTATATTGGTAGCTACTGCGTCAGCGGTGTATTTGGGTGGGTGTATTTTGGTGGGTTCTCAAAGGCCTGCTGATGAATATCGCTGATGTAAAAATGCGCTGCGTTTTTGGCCAGGGCCAAGCGATAACGGAGACATTCTTGGCGTGACCAGCCCGCATTGACAGCGTCTGAAATACCCGGCACTCTCTCTCAGAATAGCTACCAACATTCTACACCACAATGCTCTGATCTGTCTATCTATCTATCTCTCTCTCTCTCTCTCTCTCTCTCTCTCTCTCTCTCTCTCTCTCTCTCTCTCTCTCCCTCACATCCGTGTGTGCTTGCGTGCGTGGTGCGTGCGTGCGTGCGTATATGTACGTACGTATATAATGTATATGAAAAAATCATGAGCAATTACCTGTTTCAACTCTCTATCGTTAAAAATAATTACGGAGAGAAAGAGCAGGCAAGAAAAGCATAAAACAAAATATTTTTCCCATAATGGCACTCTAAGCGGTTTTTGTTGTTGTTTTGGTATTTTTGTTTGGTTTTTGTGTGTGTGTGCTTTTTTGGAGTAAGGGCTATTATTTCTGACCAGATCTAGCTAAGATTTGTTGCCCCTGAATGGGCGCTCTTTTCCAGTGGTGGTGGTGGTGATAACTCACCCTCTCTGTGATTATACACCAGGATGATTTTTATCAATCGAACACTCAGAAGCAACTACTGCTGTCTGTCACAAATTCGTTGCGCTGCCGTTACGCCCCTGACAAGTCAAGCCCAGTACTTCTTACATTAGCGTGGGAGAGAATTGTTATCATTGATGTCTTTTGGGAGAAAAAAAGTGCGGGAGTATGGACAAATAGTGCAGAAAATAGACAAACAGAAGGTGACAAGAAGAAAAAGAACAAGGAAGAAGCAGGGTCGGGGATAGAAAAGAGGAACTTCCTAGCATAAAGTTTCTAAGAGGTGGAGATGCTATTCATACTGACAGGCCGTTGGCATTCCTAGGGTAGAAGTCGTGTACATGTTAAGAAGAATTATGAAATTAAAATAATAGTCTGCAGGGTCGGTGGTCAACAGAGGGCAATGGGAAGAGCTGGAGCACCGCTTTCTCTAATCACAGCCTGTCCCCGTGTTCAGCTGCTCGCACCCCCCGCCTCTCCTCGGCCATTGTTATTCCTTTCCCCCCAATAAAGAAAAAGAACCAGAGTTGTTTTACCAGATCAAAGGCAGCTGCGCCTACCAAACCTGCTGCTGCTGCTGCCATTTCCATGGCAAAAACAAGGGTTCGGAAATCGGATTCTCTCGCGCTGCGGGCTAGACTGGCATATTTCTTTGTCTTGTGATTGTGGTTATCTCCCCTACAAGGGGGGAGGGGGGTGGGCGGAGGGGGCAGGATAGCTCGGTGGTTAGAGCGTTGTACTTTGCGTGTGTGATCTGCTGACCCAGGTTCGAATCCCGTTTAAGTGGATTTTTCTCCCTGGAGTTAACATCAGTGCCGATTTCACTCCCCCCTTCTTGCACCCCCCATCCCCTCCGCCCCCAGAAAAAAGACCTTCGGATGAGACTATAAACTGAAGTCCCATGTGCAAACGCTCAGAGAACATATTGCGCACACGTTAAAACCTGTCCCGCTTATTGGAAGAGTAGGACATTGTGTGCCGTGGGAACGAATAACAATATTTACAAAACTGCTCACACACGGGAACTCGATGTAAAATGAACACCCAAGAGTTTTCTTCCATTATCTTCGAAATAAAAGAATATCATTCAAAGAAACTAGATTGAAATAAAATCCGTAGGACATTGTGACTTCAGTCACATTGAGAGACAGAGACAGAGAAAGAGAGACAGAGACATAGAAAGAGAGACACAGATATAGAGAGACAGAGACAGATTGATTGATCGACTGATTTATTGATAATCTTTATTTCCAAGAGGTACATAGAACTATTGACATACTTTTGTCATCAATGAAGAGGTGCCACAAAAGTCAATCAGTTATTAAAAACAAAGAAGTGGAGAGAAAGACATATATATAGGCAGACAGAAAGACAGAAACATAGGGACACAGATAGCCTGGGACGTGAGGCGCTCGTGATCTGCTGACCCAGGTTTGAATCTCGTTCAAGATAATATAACCTCTGGTGTTAACATCAGTGCCGACTCTACTTCCCCTCAAAAAAGTCCTTCGGATGAGACGATAAAATCCGAGGTATCGTGTGCGAACGCTCGCAGAACATCTTTGCTACACGTTAAAACCCGTTCCGCTTTTCGGAAGAGAAGGCCATTGTGTGCAGGTGGGAACGGATGACAAAATTTACACACAGGGACTGGATGTAAAAAAACCACATGGGCGCTTATTCCATTATCCTCGAAATAAAAGATTTTGTAAATGAATAAATACATATATAGAAACAGATACGTAGGTCAATATATAGAATTCTACAATAAAAACTTAAATATCACAACAATGCATTATACACAACTAAGGAATAAGAAGCAGGATAAGCAAGATACAAGTACACATAATTATAAACTCTTGGTAGAGGTAAGTGAAAGGAAGGGGAACAACAAAAAATATAATTTAAAAAAACAAAACAAATATAGTTAAAAACTAATGATAAACCCCTTCGGTTCTTTATCTGGCATGAACAAAAGAGAGAGAGAGGAGAGAGAGAGAGAGAGAGAGAGAGAGAGAGAGAGAGAGAGAGAGAGAGAGAGAGAGAGAGAGAGAGAGAGATTGTTATTTATGTATTCTTTTATTTCGAGGATAATGGAATAAACACTCTTGTGTGTTTGTTTTATCCAGTACCCGTGTGTGTGTGTGTGTGTGTGTGTGTGTGTGTGTGTGTGTGTGTGTGGAGAAAGAGAGAGAGACACACAGAGAGAGACAGAGAGAGACAGAGAGACAGAGACAGAGAGAGACAGACAGAGAGACAGAGAGAGTTACAAAACTGGAAGCAACATTAAAATCAAACAAGAACAAGAAAGAAAAAAACCAAGCTCCATGTACTACTGCAGGGTTACAGTTCCGCCTCCCAAAGCAGGCTTTTTGCTTTTATATCCTAATTCTGACAAATCCCTTTCGCTGTAGATAGAATGTCCTGTCTACCCTCAGTAGCATGCACTATTCATGCTCTTTAAGGATTACTTTTTTCTATAGATGCTAATGGGACAGAGTCGACTAAAGGCAGTGCAACTGGGTATGCTCGCCGGAGGAAACAGTTTCCAGAATTTTTTACCTTATTGGAAGCACTCTCCTGTTTAAACTGGTTGCTTCTGCCTGCGTGACGTTAGCATTCCCATGAAGGGTTTAAAAAAAAATGTAAAATGCATGTCTGCTGCATCAAAGAAACAGTTTTTAATTTGCTTAAAAAAATGGTATTCTTTTGGAAGTGTCTGGCGTACCGTGGATTTGAAATGTTCCGTTACTAGCAGTGGACTATGGATAATGCCAAGTCCTGTATTGATTTTAGAGCCGTGTTCGCGGTTCCTTTACTTTTCGTTTCTGTGTAGTTCAGTGTGGTCAAATTTACGTACGTATGTGTGTTGTGTGTGTGTGTGTGTGTCTGTCTGTGTGTGTGTGTGTCTGTGTCTGTCTGTGTTTATGTGCGCGTGATTGTGCGTGTGTGTGGATGTGTGTGTGTGTGCGTGTGCGTGTGCGTGTGTGCGTGCGTGTTAATACTTTAGATGATGATGGAAATGATGGCAGTTTTTCGCATGCACAGATCTTGGGCAGAAACGAGATGGGTTGAGTTTCTGAAAGCCCTGCGGTCACTGAAGAGAGCGAGGCGGGAGGAAGTCGTTGTTCTGCATCCCGGGATGATGGGAGATGAGCCAGCACTGGCGGTGGTCTGACCTCTAATCCCTGGTACTGCCTCCGACATCCTCTCTTTACTTGCTGTGTCTCCACTTCCCTGAAGCTGACACTTTCTGCTGACTCTTTTGATGGACGAGTGCCACTTGTCCCAATGAAGTGCTTCCTGTTGTCATGCATGGCGCTGTATCGCAGCCAGCCGGACAGAGGATATGCTTGATGGTCTTTGAAGCTTTGCCTAACAGCACGGCAGTTACACTTCGGTCAGTGGTCTAGAGGTGACGCGCCTGCCTAGAAAGCGACAAGTCCGGGTCGGAAGTGTGCGGTGGTTTGATCCCCGATTGGATCCAAAACTTTCCCCCCATCCATTAGAGCATGCGTGTTGGTCTGGGTGCTAGTCTCTTCTGATGAGACGATACACCGAGGTCCCATGTGTTACAAAAAACTATTTAACGCACGTAAAAGAACCCACGGCTACAAGAGAGTTGGCCCTGGCAAAATTCTGTAGAAAAACACGATTGTGATAGGGAAACAAGTACAATTCTAGACAGCAAAAGAAACAAAAAAAGGTGGCGTTGCTCTTTTGGTGATGCGCTCTCCCCGGGGAGAGCAGCCCGATATTCACGTAAAGAAATCTGCCGTGAATTAAAGTGTAATAAAATATACACGGTTGCCGAAACACAGCATCAGTGTGTCCTCAATGCTTGCCACACGTCCAGTCCAACAGTTACCGCTGCAGCAACAGACTGAGACTGGCCAGGCTGGCTTGTTCAGAAAAACACAGCAACACATGTTCTTGTTGGTGACAACGATGGAAGGCAGGCGGTGTTGCTGAAAGCTCTACACCAGCGTGGTCTGGTTATAGGATCATGTTTATCATCCCGATGGTCTTGTATGTGCTAGCAGTCTTCCTAGAGTGCCTCTTATAATGATTGTCTATGGCTCTTGTGTGACTCCTTGTAGGTAAGTCAGTGAGGGACAGCGCTATTTGAGGGTTATGTAGGACTGTTTCCTGAGCGTGCTGGGTGCATACCTGATACTTATCCATGCCAGCCTTGCAGCCAGTCTGCACCACTACGAATGCTGCAGGAGTTTGTTACCTGTGCGCCAGATGGCATTTGGTCAGAGCACTCGCTTTCCCCCAGCCAAGGCTAAGCAGCATCGAGTGCGGCTCCCTCTTGGACGGGTGGCCGTTTGTGCGCCTTGACTTCAGTACAGTCCCCCAGCTCACCCAACTGTAAATGGGTACCTTCCCTCTTCAGGGTTAGGGAAGGTAAAGCAGCGAGGGAGAGGAGATGGGCGCCGCCCTCAGTATGCTGGCCCCTGGAGAAGTTGAGGTCTCTGACGCCTCGCTCCCCTACGACCACACAGGATAAGGGGCACCTTTACCTCTACTTTTTTAAAGATGACATGGATGCAATGGCGCTAGAGTTATTAAGTCATAGTTCATTTTTAATGAATTAGCTGGAATGGCAATAGCATCGAAACCAATGTTGACTCCGAGAGAGGACTCCCTTAAAGAATCACTTCAGTGATGACAGGAACCCGCACCCTCAAATGCTGTCAGATTGTAATTAAGACAATTCTAACCATTTACCTATGTCACTCTCTTTTCGTGTTGACAGATTCCTGAGCACAAATCGCAAGGAACATCATACATAAACAACAACAAACAAACAATACAAAACATAAACCCAGTACCCGTACACTTTGAATGGGGTCTTTCACCGCCATAGACTCCGTCATGTCTGTTGTTTCTCAATAGGGGGTTGAGAAAGAGAGAGAGAGAGAGAGAGAGAGAGAGAGAGAGAGAGAGAGAGAGAGAGAGAGAGAGAGAGAGAGAGGAGAGAGACAGAGACAGAGACAGAGAAAGAGAGCGAGAGAGAGGCAGAGACAGAGAGACAGAGAGAGAGAGACAGAGAGAGAGAGAGAGAGAGAGCTCAGGACGAGTCAGGCAGATGCAAAGACCTAAGTCAGAGACTCCTTCCTCTCTTCTCTACTGTACTGTACTGTACTGTCTTATCTGTCCTAAGGGGGCTGTTACACCTCTACATGTTCTGCACTTTCTCTCTCTATTCTTCTCACCTTACTCTAGGCTTGCATGCCCAGCTGCCTGTGTGTATGTCTTCTCTGTCTCTGTGTCCATGTCTGTGACTGTCTCTGTATCTCTCTCTCCTGTCTGTGAACACTGTTTCTGTACACAGTTTTGTTACATGTATATGTGCATGGCTACATGTTTTCACGGCTTGCTTGCTTTCGAGGGCTGCATGAAAAGTATTTATACTTATTTCATTACTGACAGTAAATGCAGTTTCATTCATCTCTCTCTCTCAATGAACAAGCTTTTCTAAAAGAATAAAAACAGCGCATTATTGGTTGTTTTGATCAAGACTGCATACAAAACTGACAGAAAGTGACACATTTAACTCATACATAATTTTTGGAATTACTGTTGCAGCCTAAATAAATTTCTTACTGCTATCACAATAGTTATAGTCAAGTGTGTTCAGGCCAGATTTCGACTTGGAATTGGTAATTTAAATGTAAACAGATATAGTGATACATCTAAAAAGTGCCTTTTTGTGACAAAATCGAAACTGAAATCCATGTTCTATTTGAATGCACAAAATTTACAGACCTGTGAGAGAAATATCTGTCATAGCTCTCCAAAACTGCGAATGAACAATCTCTTCAAATTATTATCAATAGTGACAATGTCTATTAGTTAAGACGTTTGGGTATGCATATGTTTTATGCCCTGAAAGCCCGAGCACTTTGTTAGGTATAACTGGTGTGCACAGAGTTGAAGTAAGTAGTTCATGTTTCTTTGGGAAATCACTATTGATAATGCCGACGATATCTATGTTTTGTGTACTGTTTTATTTTGCCGGTTGATTTACAATTAAAATCATGAATTCCTGATCTCTCTCTCTCTCTCTCTCTCTCTCTCTCTCTCTCTCTCTCTCTCTCTTATCGCCTTGCTAGTTACAGTCCAGTCTTGTTTATGTACAGGATGGTGTCACCTACACGGCGAAAACACCATGGTAGAAACATAGAACAAGGGACCTACAGATGATGATGGTAGTAGATCGTGTAAAAACCGCAACATATCAGAACAGCTCTGACAGCGACATACTTGGTGGCTTTCGTGGTCGGCTGGGCTGTCATCATCTCTCATGGGCAGGAGTACAGGTGCAGAGAGAGGCAGAGAGGGAGGGGAGGCAACTTACTGTGCTGTTTATGATGGGAAAGATTGTTGACGAGTACAGACAGCTGAGAAACAGAGATACGAAGCAAGATAAGAACACCACAAACAAAACAAGAAGAGGAAGGAGGAGGAGGATGACGAGGAGGAGGAGGAAGGAGAAGAATTGCGAAGAAGAAGAATTGCGAAGAAGAAGAATTGCGAAGAAGAAGAATTGCGAAGAAGAAGAAGAAGAATTGCAAAGAATTGCGAAGAATTGCGAAGAATTGCGAAGAAGACGAATTGCCAAGAAGAAGAAGAATTGCGAAGTAGAATTGCAAAGAAAAATTGCGAGAAGAATTGCGAAGAAGAAGAATTGAAAAGAAGAAGAAGAATTGCGAAGAAGAATTGCGAAGAATTGCGAAGAAGAAGAAGAAGAAGAAGAAGACAGACCTGTTTAACTTAGTGAGAGAAATAACTAGAAACTAAAGCGAAAACAAATCAGCAACATCAACATCAAACAATTGAACATTTTAAACCCAAAAAAAGTCGTTTCTATCTTCCAGTAGTAATAGCAACATTATCAAACCACAATGTTTCTATCATCACACTGTTTTTTTATTTAAAAAGTTGATTCGCTATCAATACCTACACAAAGAACATGAAAGCGAGTATGTAAAGAAAAAAAAACTCAAGGGAGAAAAGGCAGCATAAAGCAAGTACAATATATAAATTCCATACATTATTATTATTATTATTATTATTATTATTATTATTATTATTATTATTATTATTATTATTATTATTATTATTATTATTATTATTATTATTATTATTATTATTATTATTATAAGTACAACAGGCCAGCTATAATAAGACAGTCAGGACAGTAATGACATCTCCAGGAGAAAGCCGATAGTGCCACACAAGCCGTCTCAGCACACGCCCTGATAGCTAAGGTCGGCAAGAATGGCAAAGGGCTTCCCGATAACTGCAAGAACACGTCTCTAAAAGACTAAGACCTGCATCTGACCCCGCCATTTGGAAACTTACTTTGATCTATTTCTGACAGGTTGCTGCCGTCCTTCTGTCAATTAGTGCTCAGGAAAACAAAAAAGTGTATGCGTTAGGAGGAAGGGTGGGGGGGGGGGGGGGGGGGGGGGGGTCTCGGGGGGTCTCCCACGCCTATTTTATAAGTGACGTGTGTACATGATATCAACCTCAGATAACATAGAAATCTTCACGTCACTGACTATGTTACAAACGTATAGTGTAGGGATTTGTGTAAATTACACTGACAGGTCAGAGTACAAAGGTTCACGTGATCTTCCCTACACATGCGTGCACGCCCACGCGCAAGTACAGACACACGCACAGACAGACACACACACACAGACACACATACGCGCACGCGCGCGCGTGCGCAAACGCATGCACGCACTGAAAGATACATACACACTCACACATATAGACTTTTTAAATTTGGTCTTTCTTTCTTTCATTCATTCCTTCTTCATTCATTCATTCATCTATTGTTTCTTTCTGTCTTATACATTTTTTTATTTAGTTTGAGAACAATAGATTAAGCACTCAAGTGCTCTTAACACCCAACTGATGTGTGCATGGAGCCTTGTGAATTTTGTCCATTGTTCTCACGGCACATAATGGTCTGCTATTCCAAAAGATGTACCGGCATTTGTCGTGGGCGCAAGATATTCTGGCTTTTGCTTCATCATCATCAACGATATTACCACTGTTGTCATTGTTGCACCACCGCCGCCATCATCATCGTCGTCGTCGTCATTGTTGTCGTCATCATAATCATCATGGCCACTATCACCACGACCACAACCACCAACCACCATCACTACCAACAACAACCACCACCACCAACCGCCACTGCCACTACTACCACCACTACCACAATCATCGTCATCATCATCATCATCATCATCATCATCATCATCATCATCATCATCATCATCATCATCATCATCATCGTCGTCGTCGTCGTTGTCGTCACCATCACAATCGTCGTCGTCGTCATCATGATCATCATCATCATCACCATCAATCATCATCACCACCATCAATCATCATCATTACCATTACCACCACAACCATCATCATCATCATCATCATCACCACCACCACCATTATCATCACCACCACCGAGTTTAGCGATGACCATTATTACAATTATGGCAGGCGCGGTAGTTGACGTGGACAGTCCACCCTAGGTAGACAGCTCTCACAGACAGTGACCATCTGTGACGTCACGTGATTTTATCCGTCTTCTTCCCCTCCCCCCCCCCCCCCCCCCCCCCCCCCCATTCTTCCTTTGCTGCTGCTAACGATACTGACCCCACCTCGTCAGGTCGTCCCTTAATTAGCGTTGCTATGGTGAACCCCTAAGGTGCGTGCTGAGGGGAAGCTACTGTGCTGACACGCAAAGAGTTATCGATCTTTGACCATTAATTTTTGTGGAACAATAATTGTTCGTTTCATTGACTTAGTATGGTAATAGTGGGATGGGGATGGTGGTAAATTTGATGATGATGGTGGTAGTGGTGGTGATAATGGTGGTGGTGGTTGTGGTGATGATAGTGATGATGATGATGATGATGATGATAGGCTGTACATGTAGTAAACATATAGCAGCAGCAGCAGCAGCAGCAGCAGTAGTAGTAGTAGTAGTAGTAGTAGTAGTAGTAGTAGTAGTAGAAGTAGCAGCAGCAGCAGCAGCAGCAAAAGCAGTGGTAGTAGTAAAGTACCACTCTTAGTATGTAGGAGGAGTTTATTCAAGATACTGATTTATGGGGGGCAGGATAGTCTAGTGGTTAGAACGTTGTGCTCACAATCTGATGACCAGTGTCCATGTCTTCACCTGAGCGCCCTTTTGAGGGCATTTCCTTTTGGAGTTAACATAAGAGCCGACTTCACTCCCCAACTATTCCTTCGGATGCAACTATAAGCCGAAGTTCCGTATCCAAATGCAGAGCATCTTGTGCACACACTAAAACCCAATTCTGACTTTCAAGAAAATAGGCCATCGTGTGCCGGCAGGAAGAGGTGACAACATTGACAAAACCGCATGTACTCTGGTGTCGTGTTTAGACACCACCCTCGAATGCCGCTACCTTAGCGGTGGGTAAAAAAGCTAAAGGTGTCCCATAACCTATGTGATCGTAGGGGTGAGGCGTCAGAGACCTCACTTCCCTAGGGGCCAGCATATTGAGGGCGGCGCCCATCTCCTCTTCCTTGCTGATTTACCTTCCGTAATCCTAAAGAGGCAGATACCCATTTACAGCTGGGGGAACTGTACTGAAGCCAAGGCGCGCAAACGGTCACCCATCCAAGTGGTAACCCCGATCGAATCTGCTTAATCTTGGCTGGGGTAAAGCGAGTGCTCTGACCACTGAGCTATCCCGTCCTCGACGGTGGGTAACCGGTTCCAAATGCAAAAAGTCACTATTGTCAAGCCCGGAGTTGTAGCCAAGGAAGGAGCAGAACGGGGGAGTTGAGAAACTTTGCTGCGACTTCAACTTGCTGACTTGGCCTTTGGACTTCAGAAAACAGAAGGCAAGAGGGTACGGGGGCTTCAGTCAACTTCCTGCATCCCAGTTCAATGCCACATACCCACTATTCTTTTCCTGTCTCGTTAATAGTGGCTGCATCTCATTGTTATGCTTTTCGTAAAAGCATCTCTAAACAGCTCGTATCAAATTTCAAATCGATGCGTAGCTGATAAGACAACAGTAAGACAGACGGGACGGGTTGACTGATTTGTTAATGATTGATTGATTTATTGATTGGTAACTTTGATTTTCAACTGTAGCCAATAAGTATTAACAAAATCATTTTATCCAGACCTTGCCCAGAATAGGGTCTATCATCAGTGATGGCAAATACTTTTCTACAGAGAGACAGACAGACAGACAGACAGATAGGCAGACAGACAGACAGATAGGCAGACAGACAGACAGACAGGCAGACAGAGACACGTGTGGACAGACATGAGATTCTAACCCCCCAGCATTAATCACTCTCCCAGTCTCCACGAAGAAAAGGTAGGAAATGAAAAACGCTCAGTGATTCACCCAGCTTCGGAAATCAAGACCAAAGTCAGCATTCTCATTTCCGCTTATTCGTATACCTTCACTGTCGTCACTTCCGTTGCAAACGGACAAATATCCGCCTCACATCCTAACCAAGCAACTGAGTATTGGTACGAAAGCAGCAGGTTGGATTGGTCCTGTCTGTAAAGATCTCATTGTCCATTCACCACCAGCCGTCTACTAAACTGCAGGGCCAATGTGTGTGGGTATTCTAGATTTGTAAGAAACTGGTCTGTCTTTTTCCTCAGTGTCCTTTACAGACTTAATGTACCATTACATCAGCCAACAGTTATTCAGCCCTTACGAAAACTCTCATCGGTTTGGAAGTCAAAGTTCTAAAAGTTCAACTACTAGTCTCGAAATTCAAATGGCACAATCTTTGTGTAACAACAGATCTTATACACATATTGGCAGACACTGAGACATCATCTGGCGTTTTTATTCGGGTGAAACGTACAAACAATCCAACCCTTTAAGTCAGAACCGTCTATAATATTGTCAGGGTCAGTATGGTCATGTGTTGAGGTGTAGTGCATTACTGCCCAGAGAGAAAGAGAGAGAGAGAGAGAGAGAGAGAGAGAGAGAGAGAGAGAGAGAGAGAGAGAGAGAGAGAGAGAGAGAGAGAGAGAGACAGACAGACAGACAGACAGAGAGAGACAGACAGACGGACGGACAGACAGACAGACAGACAGACACAGACAGAGAACACGGACAGAAACAAAGATAGATAGACAGAAAGACAGGCAGATAATTTTATAGGCGAAATTATATATCTATCATGTCTTGAATAAGTATCTGTACAACCTACGTCTAATTCGGGTTATACACAATGCAAGGCCCAAGTATCACAAGTAATAGTGTTAACATCAAAGAAAAAAGCACTGTTAACATCAAAGAGGAAAGTAGTGTTAACATCAAAGAGGAAAGTAGTGTTAACATCAAAGAGGAAAGTAGTGCTAACATCAAAGAGGAAAGTAATGTTAACATGAAAGGGGAAAGTAATAAACTGTCACATAATCATCTCGTGTACAATTTTCTCTCCGTTTTTATGAATATATTGGGTGTTTTTTTGTGTGCAAAATTATGATGCTGGTTCATGATTCTTTACAATTTCTGTCATCTAAACCGCCCAGTTGACCCCAACAAATAATAATAAAAGATACACAACTATTTCCTTACATCAATTGTGTAATCTGAAACACAAGGCAGTATAACAATAGAACAACAAAACAAACAAAATAGCCCTGGACATCTGTAGTAGCTTGGCAAGCAGAATGAAGCGTGACACACTCTGACATTTCCATTGCATCGTTTAGTATGCATCTGTTTATTTTCTTCACAGAAATGGTAGGCAATAGAGAAAAAACATGTCCAATGTCAGTGTAGTTCTCCTCATTCCATCAAGGAAAAAGACTGGTACGAATCAAATTCATGATTGTAAGGGAATACATGTTAGTTTCCTATCCTGGTGATGATCTGAGGGAAAGAACCGAGCAATCGTTATTGCAAAGAGACACTGTCGTTTTATACTGGTTGAGGTGTGTTTAGGTTTGAGGTTTTTTTCCTCCGAAAGGGTCGTATGTTTGATATTTGAATACCGGTATTATAGTGAGCTGTATTAGAGGGGTGAGATCCGGGACCTCTCTCTCTCATTCTCATTATCATTCTCTCTCTCTCTCTCTCTCTCTCTCTCTCTCTCTCTCTCTCTCTCTCTCTCTCTCTCCTCTCTCTCTCTCTCTCTCTCTCTCTCTCTTCTCCCCCTCTCTCTCTCTCTCTCTCTCATTCTCATTCTCTCTCATTTTCTGAAGGTATTACAGAGGGTGAGAATGCTTGTATGTGACTGACTGACGTGAAGTACTGATACTGACATGAATTTCAAACGACAGAAATGTATAATGATCCCAAAGACTGAATGCGGCTAACTTAATGGCGGGTAAAAAGATCGCAAACGAAAATTCTCACCCTTTGTAATACCTTCAGAAAATGTGTTGTTACATAGAGAGACAATGACAACTGACAAATGACAATGACCTATTCTTTTCTTTTGAGAATAATGAATGAACACCCATGTGAGAGAGAGAGAGATGAAGAGAGAGAGAGAGAGAGAGAGAGAGAGAGAGAGAGAGAGAGAGAGAGAGAGAGAGAGAGAGAGAAAGACAGAGAGACAGAGAGACACAGACAGACAGACAGACAGAGACAGAGAGACAGACAGACAGGGACAGACAGACAGAGACAGAGACAAACAGACAGAGACAGACAGACAGACAGACAGAGACAGAGAGACAGACAGACAGACAGACAGAGACAGACAGCCAGACAGACAGACAGAGACAGACAGAGACAGACAGAGACAGACAGAGACAGACAGACAGACAGAGACAGACAGAGACAGACAGACAGACAGAGACAGACAGAGACAGACAGACAGACAGAGACAGACAGAGACAGACAGACAGACAGAGACAGACAGACAGACAGAGGCAGAGAGAGACAAAGGCACATCTGTAACTGGCAGTTTGTCCTGCCTGTG
>CM054134.1:125418451-125428451 GCA_028751875.1 Rapana venosa
GAGATACAGAGATACAGAGAGACACAGAGAGACAGATAGAGACAGACAATTGAAAGACAGGCTGACAGAAAGACAGAGCAACAGACACTGTAACACACACACACACACACACACACTAACACACACACACACACACACACAAACACACACACACACACACACACACACACACACACACACACACACACACAGAATAAACCAAAGAGAAAAAGAGAAGGACAAAGCCCGGCTGGGAGGCCTGTGGGTTCTATATCATTTCCCAAGGCGATATCAGGTGATGTCAACTGACCCCGCCCTGTCCACAGGATTATTCATTGCACACCGGACAGACTAGCTGCCCCACAAATCACGATGTAAATGTGTGTGTATGTGCGTGCGTGCGTGCGTGCGTGCGTGCGCGTGCGTGCGTGTGTGTGTGGATGAATGAATGAATGAATGAATGATCTTTAATTTTTGAAGAGTTACAGTCAAACACGAGAGAGATTGATCTATTGATTGATCAATAATCGTCATTCCCAAGAGTTATAGATAAGTATTGACACGCGGTTGTTTTTTACATTCGGCCCTTTCCGTGAGGAGGGAGTATCTTCGGTATTCACAACTAATGATTTAAAGCAAATATATACAACGTTATTTTGATATTATAAGAGAGACAAACAAAGACAGAGAGGTAAAGAGACACAATGCCCACGAAGTAGGGAGAGAGAGAGACAGACAGAGACAGACAGAGACAGAGAGAGACAGAAACAGAGACAGAGAGAGACAGAGAGAGATTATGGAAGATCTATGTTGTTCCTACGATCAGTTTTCATCACCTCGGCTCGATTCCACACATTCAATATTGCGTTGGTGATACTGCCTCAAGTCCCTAAAGACTGGATGAACACTGCACTGACTGGGAACCTGCACAACCCCGTACCGACTCCACACAGGAGGGGGCATGTGGATCCCTGGTCTAGAGCTAACGCACCTGCCTAGAAATCGAAAAGTCCGGGTTCAAACTATGTGGTAGTTCGATTCCCGTTTGGGCCAGAAACTTTCCCCATCCACTAGACCGTGAGTAGTGGTCTGGGTGCTAGTATGTCGGATGAGACGATAACCCGACACCCGATGTGTTACACATAATTATTTAGCGCACGTAGAAGAACTCACGGCAAAAAAAGAGTTGATTGAGCTTGGCAGAGCTATGTAGAAAAAAGCCACTCTGATAGGGAAAGAGGTACAGTTGCAGAGAGGAAAAGAAAATAGTAGGTGGCGCTGCTCTTGTGGCGACGTGCTCTCCCGGGAGAGAGCAACCCGAATTTCACGACGAGAAATCTGCCGTGACTTAACGTGGTATGAAATGTAACGCTGAGTATCCTCCTGTCCTCTCTGGCAGCTGAGATTGCCTTCTTTCAAAAGTGGGTGAGGTTCATGCAGTGTACATCACTTTCCACTAGAATCAGGTTGATAGTCCCATCTGACAAACTCCCTCAGTGCACATCACTTTCCACTAGAATCAGGTTGATAGTTCCATCTGACAAACTCCCTCAGTGCACATCACTTTCCACTAGAATCAGGTTGATAGTCCCATCTGACAAACTCCCTCAGTGCACATCACTTTCCACTAGAATCAGGTTGATAGTCCCATCTGACAAACTCCCTCAGTGCACATCACTTTCCACTAGAATCAGGTTGATAGTCCCATCTGACAAACTCCCTCAGTGCACATCACTTTCCACTAGAATCAGGTTGATAGTCCCATCTGACAAACTCCCTCAGTGCACATCACTTTCCACTAGAATCAGGTTGATAGTCCCATCTGACAAACTCCCTCAGTGCACATCACTTTCCACTAGAATCAGGTTGATTTCACAAACTCCCTGGGAAGTGGACACAGCAGCAGATGTTGATTTCAGGGCAGCATTTCTGCCTGAGCATGGACTGGAACTCCAGTTCTTACTGTGGTTAGGTTTCTTGAACAACGCTCTAACCGCTAGGCTATCATAGCACGTGCTACAGCACAGACACATGATACTTTTATTGCACGCCATCAGAATCCAAACGCCTATCTGATGACACCCCTATTGAACAGTGTAGACTATCTCAGGCGTTGTACTATGGCTTAATATACCTTCACCTACAAATCGAGATTTTCGTTGCTTTGCTTCTTCCTGGGATTGTTTTTGTCGTTTGTAGGTTCTTCTTTTCAATTCGTTTGTTTTATTTCCTTTTTATTTTATTTTTTTAACCCGTATTCGACATACAGTTTGTTTGGGATGTTTTTTTCTTAGAGGAGGGGGGAGGGAGGTCCAAACAGTATGAATGATGAACAATGCATAACATAGTATCCTAGAGCTTTTGCATAGGCCATACTAATTGATGATCATGTTCAGTAGAATTAGTATTAAGTGGAAAATACTGAGCAACTGGAACTAATTTGTAAATTTAAGTAATCGTATATCCATACAATATCTTGAAACAAATGGCAGTATTGAAAAGATGCAAACTTTTACCAAATTAAAATTGTTGACAAAAGTGTAACAATTCTATTAATAAACTCAGCACCATTAATTCTATTCTTCCTGGGACGCTTAGACAGCACTCATTGTTGTATGCCATATGAGCGAAAACCTTTAATGTGTTGCGCTGCCGTTCAACGCCTGACAAGTCAGGCCCAGCATACACATTTTCAGAGACTTTGCTTCTCTATTAACAAGAATGCAGTGTGTCAAACTTGATGGTGACACAGCGTATCGCAAAACACACAGAAGAATGTTTAGAAGAAAAGACGGTGAATGTTGTGACGGGGATGAACATTGTCCCCTGCCTCTCACCTGCACCATTCCCTTATCCTGGTCGATACTTCACCACTGTCAGGAAGGGTCTGGGGTGCAGCCCTCAATGTTTTCCAGGTAGTGTGCAGTGAAGCAGCTGATCCCGAGAAAGACGATCAGTGTCCACTTTACAAAGACCATGCTGGGTTTGTCGTGTCATCATCCCTTTCATCTGATTTCTTCTGTTTGCTCCACAGTCAAAGGTGAATTGGTTTTTAATGTGAGAGTGCAAAATTCTGTGCCCGCATTTATACGATGATTATTTTAGCTTATAGTCTGGTTTGAAGGCCTGGCAGGGGGTATGGTAATAGTCAGAGCGTTGTGTTTGCAATTTGACAGCCTGGGATCAAGCCTGGCTTCAAACCATCTCGAAAACTCCCAATCGATGGGATTTTTTTCCCACTTGTTACTGTCAGCAGTAACTCCACTCTCCCAAAAGTCCTTTCGATGAGACTATTAACCAACGACCTGCGTACGAATGCAGGAACAATATATTCCGCACACGTTAAAACCTTTTTAGCTTTTCGAACGAATAAGCCTTTTTTTTGGTCGATAAGAGCGGATGCCCAAAACATGAGTCAAAACGCATGCTCACTGGAATGGTGTTTATACATCATCTATGAAGTCGGAATGCTGCTATCTTAATGGTGGGCAACAACGGGCGCATACACAACACAATGTCGCTGTAGAACACTGGAGCTGTAGCCTAAGACCCAGAGAGACAGAGACAGAGAGAGAGAGAGACACACACACACACACACACACACACACACACACACACACACACACACACCACAGATAGATAGACACAGAAAGAGACACAGAGAGAGACACAGAGAGATACAGAGAGATAGACGAAGAGAGAGACATAGAAACTCAGAGAGACAGAGACAGATAGAGACAGAGAGAGAAACAGAGACAGAGACAGAGAGAGAAACAGAGAGAGACACACACAGGGAGAGAGAGAGATTGAACGAATGAATGCATCTTTGAACAAATGAATCTTTTATTTTCAAGGGTAACAGAATAAGCATGCGCATACCGTTTTTCATCCGGCCCTTGCCCTGATTAGGGTCTATCAACAGAGAGAGGGAGAGGGAGAGGGAGAGAGAGAGAGAGAGAGAGAGAGAGAGAGAGAGAGAGAGAGAGAGAGAGAGGAGAGAGAGAGAGAGAGAGAGAGAGAGAGAGAGAGAGAGAGAAATCCTGTCCAACAGACATGCCAGTGAAGACCTGAATCTCTGTTACAGTCACACTGTGACTCTTACATAGCTTACTATCTACCTGATTTATCCCGCCCCAGGTCTAGATAGACTCCGAAACCCGAGCACTGGCCGCTAGAGAGCGCTGTGTGTTCTCCCTATCCTCTGCTGTCTGTCCCCGATTGTCGCAGACAATATCAAGGTCACTAGCTGAGCTTTTCCGGTGCCAGACACATTCCTGAAGTGCTTTGGCTCTGGTAACGTCTGTGACTTGTAACAGGAGATGGGTTGAAAGACAGAAGGCGACATCAAGAAAGAAAGGAAGAAAGCAGCCAGTGAAGAAAAGAAATGCAACACACAGAACATAAAGACAAACTTTCAAGAAAAAACACGACACAATAAGGAAAGGTGAGCAAAAGCAAACAAACAAAAATCCCCCCCCCCCCCCACACACACACACACTCATAAAATGAAGAAAGAACTAGAGAAAGAAAGATTAAAATTAATACAAGCAGCAATTGAAAACAAAAGAACCCAACGTTTATCAAATACATTTCACGATAACAAATGACCATGACAGGGTTGAATTGTGTCTGCTATGATGATGCGGCACAGCTAGAAAAACACAAGAAAGCAACCAACTAACCAGCCAACCAGCCAACCAGCCAAGCAACCAGCGAGCAATCAGCCACGCCCTTGGCAAAGCAATCAGCTAAACGGCCAGCCAAGCAGCCAACCAGCCAAGCAACCAGCGAGCAATCAGCCACGCCATCGGCAAAGCAGCCAGCTAAACAGCCAGCCAAGCCAGCAACCAAGCAGCCGTGGTTGTCCTCAAACAAAATGTCTTAACCAGCAACATTCTTGCTGCTAGCTAGTTTTAAAGCACCGCACCGATTTCAGCTTTTTCTGGCCTTTTTCTACAAGAGGAATGACACGGGCAGTCTAGAATCCTCTCTAAGGAAGAATAACGCCTCCAGACTTCCCTTGGATGCAGATTTTAATTTGTCAAAGCATCCTTTCCTTTTCTTTCAGCGAAATCTTGACAGGCAAATTTAATACTGTTCTTGATTTTTTTTAAAGTATGTGTTTTTTCCTCTGCAGGAAAATAAAACCTATTGTCTTCTCTGTCAGCGGCGCCTTTTTTGAAGACGGTTGAAACATTCTTCTCTGGTTTTATTCCGTTTTGTTTCGACTTTTTTTCTTGGGGGCGGGGAGGGGGGGAGCAAATGAAAGTTCACAATGCTCTACAGAGCGATTTTGTAAACATCAACAGCTAATGAAGCAGATTCAGTGCTGTTTTTGGATATCGTCAATTAAACGACAAAAAAGACTTGGATCGAAAACTTTCCTGGTGACGATCGATGCCAACCATTGTAGAACTTGACAGGAAGGGCTCGTGTTTCGCTTAACATAAGAAAATGATTTTTAGAGTGTTTTAATTTTTAAAAGGGGTAAACATTTCTCTTCTGCTTGTTTAAGAAACGATCTGGAAACAACAGCACAATGCCCTCTCTGCCAGGGAAGCAATTAATTCTGATCTCTCTTTTTGTTCTTTGTTTGTTTGCTTGCTTCCTCTGTCAGAGCTCTGGGGTTTTGCAAGAGTGAGATGTGGCGGCTTTGACCGCTTTGACCCCCCCCCCCCCCCCCCTCCGCATTAAAATAGCAGCAATACTACTTCAGGGGGTGTCTAAAAGGACACCAGTACGCATGCAGATCAAAACAGAAAAACTGTTTGTCCTCTGTCTCTACCGGCACACATTAGCCTACTCTTTCTAAAGGCGGAACAGGTGTTAACATGTGCGCAAGATGTTATGCGTGTGCTTGCACACGGGAACTCGGTTTATAGACTCATCTGAAGGATTTTCAGGGTAGTGAGTCAGCACTGATGTTAAAACTCCAGGGAAATTTCCCTTGAACGGGTACTTTGGTGGCAAATCAAACCTGGGTAACCATTTCACGAGCGTGAGGCTCTAACCACTAAGCCATCGCTCCACTGCCCGTTTAATTCGCTATTTCAGCTTTGTTCTAAACAAGTTCCCATTGTGCTGTCAGCGAAAGAGGTCAACGACTGAGACACTTCGACTTTGGGTAACGTTCGTTTAGGAAATGGAACGACTGTGTCATCAGCAGAGGAAAGTGAGAAGGAAAACTTATCATGTAAAGACATACGTTTTTAAAATGATTGGTTGTGTTACATGGGGGTAAATCTGTACTGTAAATTATTATTCTTGTTTAAAGCGTAATGAAACCAAAGGCTATTGCCGGCAACGTTTGAATGTGGGTCAATTTATTTTTCCTGCTTGAGCATAAACTGTTTTATTTTTATGTTTGTTTGATTGCAATACATATTCGATTTGAGTTATCCTTAAACACACACACACACACACACACACACACACACACACACACCATGTGTGTTTGATGAATATTTTAGGTCAAGTGTTATTGGATTTTTGTTTTGGATTTTGTTTTGTTTTTGTTTTTGTTTTTCTGTTCTTTTTCTTCATAAAGCTTTGATGTGGCTGGTTTGATATAAATTCCCTGAATTCCATCTTTGACTGCAGTAATGATGAGGGCTACGTGTTGCTTTTCTGGAGTTTTCTGTATATCTTTTGTTTTTTGGTTTTATTTTTTAAACTTTCGTTTCTTGACTTTCTTGTTGCTATTCATACTTTTTGCTGTTCTCTTTTTTATCTCCTGCTTGAAAGTATTTCCCTTTTTTTTTCTTCCTTTCTTTCCTTACTCTATCTAACTCTCCTTTTTTTCTGTCTTTCTTTCTGTCTGTCTTTCCTCCTTTCTTTCTTCCTTCTTCCTTCCTGCCTCTCTTCCTTTTTTGTCTGTCTTCCTTCATAAGCTCATTTTTTTCATCTTTCTCTCCTGTTCCTATTTTCTGTACTTATTATATCTCCCTGCCGCCCCCCACCGTCTTCTTAACTACAAAACAAGGTTAAGAACTCTCACACACACACACAGAGTTCAACATCAAACCCTTCTCATTAGGCAGTTAGGCCGCCTCGTGGCCCCTGGGGCAGGGGTCTGGCCCTGTTCCTGTTGCCGGGGGCTGGCTGATCCCCACACCTGCCCAGTGCTCTGGCAAGGAAGGGTAGGGTGCACCGTCATTTCCTTCCCCATCACGGGCCTGCCAGGACATCTGTGGACACAAAGAACGCTAGGTTCAGGCATTATCTTGTAGTTATCTTGTCCATGATAGTGTGCAAACAAACTATCTTGCCAGTGTGAGTGGATGTTGAGTTAGTGAGAATAATAATTATGGCAACAGTCTGATGATAGTGTACAGGAGGGAGCACTTTGATTTGTTGATTTACAAGTTTCAGCGCTATATGGATTCCATACATTATTATTATTACTATTATTATTAATGTGTGTGTGTGTGTGCGATGTGATGGTCATACGCGGTGTTGTGTTATTCTTCTGTGATACATGTTTTCCTGTTTACTTTTACGTACGGCTTGTAACCGTCGTGAATGTCTCTGTTTATAGGATAACAAAGTGTATGAATTGAACTGAACTGAATTGAACAGTATATGTGTCCGGGTTAGTCCCCATTTTCATTAATGGGTGGGAGGGGGGATAGCACCCCCCCCCCCCCCGTTTTTGTGTTTCTATTGTTATAGTTATTACTAGCAATACCATGATATCTACCTTACATATTGATGATAATTTAAATCGAAATAAAAGAATGCTGTTGTACACTTGTAAGAAAATGTGATTTTGGTGGTTTTTTATGAAGCAGGAATGTAGTCCACGTTGTCGAATTACACAGACGCTTTGACACAGTTTCTTGCAGACGAACTTTATTGATGATACCCTGCTGTAAATGTCACATCAAGGCAATGAGAATTGACAAAATGAATAACGAAAAGCATGACTTACATGAACGTACAACAGAAACTAAAAGTGAACCCTGGGGGTTGCATATTCTTCTTCTTCCTCCTCTGGTCCTCCTCCTCTTCCTTCTCCTCCTCTTCCTTCTTCTTCTTCTTCTTCTTCTTCTTCTTCTTCTTCTTCTTCTTCTTCTTCTTCTTCTTCTTCTTCTTCTTCTTCTTCTTCTTCTTCTTGTCATTCTCCTCCCCCTCCTCCTCCTTCTCCGCTCTCCGCCTATTCCTCCTCCTTGTGCTTCTATTCGTCTCCTCTGTTTCCATCTTCTAGAAAGTCATCATAAGTGTTGTTTTGTCTGTTTCAGCTTTCTGTGGTGCGGATATTTCGGACAGTCCCTCTTTCTTCAATGACATAAGAGGTAAGTGAGCTTTCAGAAATATTTCATGTAGAGCTGAGTAGTAGTAGCAGCAGTAGCAGTAACAGTAGCAGCAGCAGTAGCAACAGCGGTAGTATTAGCAGCAGCAGAAGCAGCAGCAGCAGCAGCAGCAGCAGCAGCAGCAGCAGCAGCAGTAGTAGTAGTAGTAGTAGTAGTAGTAGTAGTAGTAGTAGTAGTAGGAGTAGTAGTAGTAGTAGTAGTAGTAGTAGTCATCGCAAAAGTTAAAGACACCTGTGTAGGCATTTAAAAAAGTAATTAGTTCCTACTCTTCCGAAAGGCAGACCAGGTCTGTAACGTGTTTGCAAGATGTTCTGTGTGGATTTGTACACGGGGCCTCGACTTCTAGTCTCACGGAAGAAACAGCAAGGCTGGGAATCGAACCTGAGGTTTCAAGGTCTACTTGTTAGGCAAGTGAACGTCTTAACCGTCCTGCCACCTTCCTTCTGGAATAGATATAATGACGATGGTGATGATGGCCGTGATAATGATGATAATGACGCTGCTGCTGCTGCTGCTGCTGTTGTTGTTATTGTTGATGTTGATGATGATGATGATGGTGATGATGATGTTGATGATGATGATGATGGTGATGATGATGGTGATGATGATGATGATGATGGTGATGATAATGACGATGACGACGACGCTGCTGCTGTTGCTACTGTCGCTGCTGCTGCTGCTGCTGCTGCTGACAATGATGATAATGGTGGTGGTGGATGTGATGATGATGATGAAAAACGAAACAGATGAAAAACACAAAAAGTGTTTCCGTTTCAACTGGATATATCTACCATCGTGATGACCTTTTAAAAGTAATAAAATTGCTCTTTCTTTTGGATGACCCATATATTGTAATACCGAGAAAATTATATCAACGGCTTACACTCTTGCTTGTTTTCTTTGTCTGTTCGTCTGTCTGTCTGTTTGTCTTTCTTTCTGACTCACTTTCTGTCCCTTCTTTCAGCATTCTGACGCGATACAGTGAAAAACCTATCACAAGTGAATATCACAAAATAATATAATTGGATAAAAGAGACCATCGTTTGTAATCTGCTTACAGGAGAAATAAACTGCCCTACGAGTTACAGAAGCGAAACAAAACCAAGGTGTATTGAATAACTGTGAACAGGAATAAACAACCCTGTACGGGAAGTCAGTAGATAAAGGTGTGCAAAAATGAACATTTAAAAACAGTATAGATAAACATAACTACAGATAGATAGATAGGTGATAGATAGATAGATGATCAATAAGATAGATAGATAGATAGATAGATCGGTGGGTGGGTTGGTTGATAGGTAGGTAGGTAGACAGACAGAGAGACAGACTAACAAACACACAGACAGATCCATAGAAGCGTAAAATGTAAGAACCAAAATGGACAGAGAGACAGACACGCAAATCAATATATAAACCCCGACCAAAAATAAAAATAAACATTTTCTAGCATTAGAGTCCCTTGCCACCGATCTCTTCATGTGTCAGTAACCTGATTGACGCGCGTGCAAATCAACTGTAAAATGGATGAATGCCTCCTGTCAATATTAAACATCCCCCCATCCTTACAGCTCCCCCCTCCCACACCACTCCCAACCCTTCAAAAAAGTGCAAGTCCGAATGCACTTTTCTTTTAAAAGGCATCGGAGCAAAGCTCTCATTTTCCAGGCAATTTGAAGACAAACACGACTGATCCCCTTATTGAGGCGGTT
>CM054134.1:125433451-125440951 GCA_028751875.1 Rapana venosa
ATTTGAAAACGCAAACCCAAACGCAATTTTATTTCACGAGGGTCATAGATTAAGTAACAAGACTTTTTTTCATCCAGCCCTCAAAATGAAAAGAAAAGAAAAGAAAAGAAAAAGCTGTAAGAAAAGCAAAAGCATAGTTATGATACATATGAAAATACACACACATTACAGTGGCTGTGCGTGAGCTTTTATATTTGGTGCAAGCTTAAACACATAAACAGCCTGGCCTGTTATTGAATGGGCCGCTTATGTATACTGTGGTCCTGTTTTGAGAAGTGCTTGATAGAATAAACGGTTAAAACATTGTAGGGCAAACAAGATTAAAATGTACTTGGCGCGTGTGTGTTATAACTTGTTTTCAGCAGATTTTTTTTCAGAGGCGATCTACCTTGCTGTGCAATCCTCAGTGTAAGCATCCTTCAGTCTCAGAACACTATGGGGTATCTTACTATGCACATGAGTGCTTATTCCATTATCCTCGATATAAAAGAATAAATAAATAAATAAATTATCCTACTAAAAGACAAACGTGTTCATTTTTGCTAATGTGGCAAATCGTTTGGGTAAGGAACAGTGGGATGAGGAAAGTATTGAATCTCTTTTTCAAACATTAGAAGATGTGAACTTAAGTTGCTGCTGAGGTTACAGCTTATTCAAGAAAATGTTTTCAATCAAATAGCACAGGCTTACATGTTAATTACCTGCAATCTGTTAGATGGTCTTAAACGCGAACACTACAGTTGATAAAACCAAAACCAATTGGAAGAAAACGCAATCTTATTAATAATGCAATTGTCTCCTTTTGTGTGTGGTTGGTTTGGCTTTTTGTATGTGCTTAACTGTATCTCTTGTGCCGAGTTTATCTACCGACTTTTTTTACAATGCCCTCCTCTTTCGCTTTTTTTTCTGTTTTTTCTTCGATCGTTTTATCTTTATTTTTTATTTTTATTTTTTTACCTTCTTTTTCTTCCTTACTTTGTCCTTTCTTTTTGTGTTCTCTTTCTTTCTCTGCTTTATTTCTTTTTTATTTTTTCTTAGTTTTTCTTTTTCTATTCTTTCTATTCTTCTTTTTGTTTCGCTCTCTCTATTTTGTTTTTCTTTCGTTATTTCCTTCTTCTCTTATTTTCTTTCTCTGGTTTTTTCCTCTTGTTCTTCTTGCATTTTAAACAGCTCTTTATCTGTTAACCGTGTAAGCCCACAAGGAAAGCAATTTCCACGGCTGCTGCTGACACGATGGCCAACTGTGACCACTGCAGTCTCTGGAGCACAGGCAGCTGACCTGACCGCGGGGAGGCGGGTTCCGGGGCCAATTATCTCCCCTGCAATACCGGCTGTTTGAAGGCCTCACATACAGCACACTGGGGGCGTGGGGGAAAGGGTTAAAAAGAGAAGAGACACCGATATAAAAGTAGAGAAAAAACAAAGCGAAAAATAAGTTGGTTTAAAATGAAAGGGGAGTGGGGGAGAAAGTAAAGTAGGAAACAAAAAGGGGAATAAAACATGAATGAAAGAAAGAAAGAAAGAGAGAAAGAAAGGAAGAAAGAAAGAAATTAAGAAAGAAATATCGATTAAAAAAAAAAGAGAGAGATATCATTTCTTATGTCTTTACCTGCTGCTGTTGAAATGTTCAGGTGTAGCATGTTTTAGCCGCATGGACAGAGGACACTGAAATCGTGTCAGAGTGTAGCTGTTTATCATTCTACCAAAAAATTCAAATTCCTCATCACCCCCTCAAAGCTCTCAGAATAGAACACGGAGATTCTAAAAATACTGAATCTTTAAAATAGTTCATTCATGCACAGGGAACACATTTTTCTATTGTTCAGCAAGAAACGCGATAGGCCATTACCCGATATTTCTCACACCGGCATAGCAGCACCGGCATTTGATTGGCCAGCCCTGCGCATGCGCAAATCAAATTCTCAAATGGGAGATCACTTTGTGTTTACTTTGGCCAGGAATGTTTTTGCTTTTTCTTTATTTTTTGTCTTTTAGAGAGGGCAGAACTGGCTTTGCTTTGTTTGCTTCTGTTGTTAGCATTGATGACTCGCCAGCGTCATCTTCTTTGCAGTTTAATGATACATTTTTTTGGTTATGGACTCCTCTCTATTGAGTGGGATATTTATTTATAAATTGGTTTGGCCTTTTGAGTTGCTCGAAAAGAAAATAGATGTATAGGGCAAGCAAGAATTGCATGAGTTTGGTGCTAAAGTTAAAGACAAAGTCAGCCTTTTTATTTTCAAATAGTATATTAGATACGCAAAAATATGCTTTTTATCAAGTGATGCAGTAAAAGAAGATGCATACAAACGAGACAAAATTACACAATAAAATATACTAGGCATGGTAGATTAAACATCAACAGCAACAACAGCAACAACAACACAATACTAATTTGAGGTGGTAAATATATCGAATTACCCAATTTGGTATTCATTCCCTTTTGTTCATTCCCTGACCTCTACCACACACCCTTCATACACATGCACAGTGTGTGTGTGTGTGTGTGTGTGTGTGTGTTTGTGTGAGAGAGTGAGAGAGAGAAAGAGAGAGAGAGAGAGAGAGAGAGAGAGAGAGAGAGAGAGAGAGAGAATCATATACTTTCTACGGATGCTAGTTAAACTGTCATCATCTTGTCACGTACGTCTTACGATAACGTTTTCCACAATGCATAGTTCCTGATGACATAACTACAAGTGGGACAGGCATGGCAGGGTCACTGTAGCATTAAACCCATCTTCCAGCTTCAGGGCAGTTCGTTAAAATAAAACAACCAACCCCTAAAAAGCAAAATTTATAAAACAGATGTATATGAAAAAGGCAGCAGAA
Organism: Rapana venosa; assembly: GCA_028751875.1. Taxonomy (NCBI): domain Eukaryota; kingdom Metazoa; phylum Mollusca; class Gastropoda; order Neogastropoda; family Muricidae; genus Rapana; species Rapana venosa. Next base: position 125,436,281 of record CM054134.1, read on the forward strand.
TATGCTGGATATGCAGAAAATAGCGTGTGTGTGTGTGTGTGTGTGTGTGTGTGAGAGAGAGAGAGAGAGAGAGAGAGAGAGAGAGAGAGAGAGAGGAGAGAGAGAGAGAGAGAGAGAGAGAGAGAGAGTACTGATAAAGAGAAATTTCTAGCACAGATAATTATATCCAAGAGATGGGGATGCTATTTATATTGAAAAGGCCCCTGGCATTCGACAGGGATACGGGGTGGTATAAAAACACATCACGTCCATTGACTGACACACCATTCACAGACATGTGCAGCAGCCCTGGCAACGGATTAAGTCGGGGCTGCGCATGCATGCGTAACTCAAATTGTAAAATGGGAGAGCACTTAGGGTTTCCTTTGGTCGTGCATTTTCCCGCGCTTTCAGATGGACTTGGCTATTCGTTTTTATGTGTGCTTGTAGCTGTCTTTTTGCAGCAGAGTGATAGCGGCTTCATTTTCTCTGCTACTTCAAAATGAATAGGCCGTCCTCTTTATTTGCATGGGAATTTTATTTACGATGTTGCTTTGCATTTAGAGTTGACTCCAAAAGCTGGTAGCCAAGATTGGAATCTGGCGTGCCTGTGTGTGTGTGTGTGTGTGTGTGTGTGTGTGTGCAAGTAGTTATTGTGTGACTTTCCTTAAAAGAGTAATAAATATTCATGTCGTAAAGTACAACTACTTGACACATACAAAGTATTTTTGTTTTTTCTGATGAATGTCTGCTCCAAATAGATTTTAATATGGAATGACATTAATCGTAATTGAAAAACAAATAATAGCAATCATTAGTCCACATTGCAAAAACAACAATGAACACCACAACCTAAAGACTTGCAACCCAATTTTAACAGTCATATTAGTGGTGAAAGTAAGTGCTCGTTGACTCACTATTTTTAGCAAACTGGTAAAGTTAATGACTAATTTATTTGAGAGAAACCGACAAAGATGTGAGGTAATTCCAACGGACGACAGAGAAAATCAAATAATTACATGCATCACTCGTGTATGCAATCAATCATTAGATGAAGCAAACCACAACACAGCAAAATATCACAATGATAACAACACAGATCAGCTTAAAAAACAACAACCAAAAAACAACCCTGGCGTTGAAAAAGTAGTCAGAGGAAACAAAGCAAAATACAGCCATTTTTGGCCAGTAAGCCTCACTTAAAAAAATGAGGGGCAGTGAGAATGAAGGAATGAATGAATGAATCTTTTCTTTGAATGAATGAATCTTTATTTTTCAAGGGCAACAGAATAGGCACAAGTATACTTTTTTCATCCGGCCCTTGTCCTGATTAGGGACTATCAACAAAACAAGGAGAAAAAAATCTACTACAACAACGACAACATAAAAATGGATGAAGTAAAATAGAGGGGAGACAGCAAGAAGCGAGAGAAAAGGAGAGAGAGAGAGAGAGAGAGAGGAGAGAGGAGAGAGAGAGAGAGAGAGAGAGAGAGAGAGAGAGAAGAAGACAGAAACAGAAAAGACAGACAGAGAGAGGGAGAGACAAACAATGACAATGACAATGACAAATTTTTATTTCGAGGATAATGAAAAGACAGGCTTTTTTACATCCAGTCCCCGCCGTGGGGATACATCTTAATAATAACCCAACACTTATACGTCTCACAGTAGAAAATGGGAAATCAAAGAGAGAGAGAGAAGAGAGAGCAGAGAGAGAGAGAGAGAGAAGAGAGAAGAGAGAGAAGAAAGAGAATAGAGAGAGAGAGAAGAGAGAGAGAGAGAGAGAGAGAGAAGAAGAGAAGATAGAGAAGAGACAGAGAGAGAGAGAGGGGGGGGGGGGGGGTCGTCCAGCGTATTGGATTGTTGCCCTTTTCCTCGATGCGTCCCTCCCTTCAAAAAAAAAACGATCACCAGCAAAACGCCCCAAAGAGCAATTTCCGAAAGGGGATAAATCCCCTTTTTTTCTGTTTCGTTGCATTTTTACCGTCGCATTAAGCACATTCAAATTTGGACAGTGAGCATCAATTTTGATTGAAACCATTTTTTTAAATTGCAAAAGCGAAAAATTTTTTGCATTCAAAATCGATTTTAATCCTCCAAATGCTACATAGCTTCGAAATAGTGTTTTTTTTGCAAAGAAAACTAAATCTAAAGAAAGAGAAAAATTACTTCCCCTTGTGAGTATAAAGGGAAAAAATTTTTTTTTTAAAAAATAACAACACAGCTTCCCATGTGCATCAAATCTGATAGGTTTTTGGGTTGGGTTTTTTTGTGGGGGGCTGATTGGTTTTCGGGTAATCGTTAGTTCTCTTTGCCTTTTTGATCTCTTTAGCCTCAAGGGGAGCACCCCCCTTTTTCCTTGGCCGTCATTACACTACAAAGAAGACTAACAATTCTTGAACATAGAGGGACTCCAACACTTTCCCGCTTTCAGATGGTTGGCATTCACAGACATTGGTTTTGTTGTCGTACAAGAGACGATTGGTAGCCCTGGACAACAAAATGCAAGGTGTGGGTCAGGTTGATGTATTTCTTGTCTATTCGCTGCCTTCTGGGTCCATTCTCCTACCATTTTGTCCAAGAAAGGCTGAACTATAGCAATCCTCTTCCATACCGATGTCGAATGCGCTGGGCCTGACATGTCGGGTGCTTAACGGCAGCGCAAACCATTTTTTAATACATAATTATGACAGGCGACAGTAGTTGCTGTCTGAGCGTTCGATGATGACGAAGAAAGCGAATGTTGGTCTGTGTGGTCGCATACGACTTTTAGATCGTGGCTTTCAGTTTCATCCAGCGCTTTAGAAGCTGAACTCTGAAAAGCTACAAGTAGACATCCCCCCAAGCCTTCACGTACAGCATTTTCAAAACAAACAAGCAAAAACATATTCAGATAAAAAAACCTACTAAGAATCCTATCCAAAATATACTAAAGAAAACAAACCTTCCATGTATAGGTCATGTTAGAAAAGGACTGTGATGTTTGAAAAGAATAGAGAAGGACACTGTTTTATACTCTTATGTCAGACTGAAACCACAAGCAGAAGAAATCCTATCAGAAGAACAGGCAGGATTCAGACCAGGTCGAAGCACTGTCGAACAGATCTTCAACATTAGAATGCTCATAGAGAAGCATCTCCAACATCAACTACAGCTCTACAACAACTTCATTGACTTCAAGAAGGCCTTCGACCGAGTGTGGCAAGAAGCTCTGTGGCAAGTCATGAGAGACTATAACTTCGACGAGGACCTGATTCAAGTCATCCAGGCGCTGTATGACAGCTCCCACAGTGCAGTCCTCATGGGTGGAGAAATCGGGGAGTTCTTCCGGACTTCAGTTGGAGTTCGACAAGGCTGCCCGCTATCCCCCGTTCTTTTCAACGTGTTCCTGGAGAACATCATGCAGGAGGCCCTCCTTGACTTCAAGACCACAATCACAATAGGAGGAAGGCCAGTCTGCAATCTTCGATTCGCAGACGATATTGATCTCATGGGCCGCAGTGAAGAAGAACTCCAGGATCTCACCACCAGACTGGAAACATCAGCCAATGCCCACGGTATGGAGATCAGCACGGAAAAGAGCAAGATCCTAGTGAAAAGTACTACACCAACCACTCCCACCAGCATCAAGATGAGTGGCGAGACACTAGAGGAGGTGGAAACTTTCAAGTACCTTGGAGCAGTCATCACCAAAGAAGGTACGAGCACACAAGAGGTGAAGATCAGACTTGCTGTGGCACTCTCCTCCATGACTAAGCTGGCGAAAGTGTGGAGAAACCACAACATCAGAACTCACACTAAGGTCAGACTCTACAAGGCACTCGTCACATCCATTGCCTTGTACAGCTGTGAAGCATGGACACTTACTGCCGATTTAGAACGTCGCATTCAAGCCTTTGAGATGAAGTGCCTCAGGCGGATCCTGAACATCACCTACAGAGACCATAAAACCAATGACTACGTCTGGCAGCAGATCGAGGCACTGGCTGGCAAACAAGAACCATTGCTAGATACAGTCAAACGGAGGAAACTGAAATGGTTTGGCCACACAACAAGGCATAACAGCCTGTCAAAGACAGTCCTGCAGGGAATGGTGGAAGGAGCAAGGAGGCAGGGACGACCACGCAAAAGCTGGATATCCAACATCAAGGAGTGGACCGGCCTCACTGTACCAAACCTCCTGAAAGCAGCCCAGGACAGAACCATTTGGCGGTCCACTTGCAGCGTCCGTGCGGGTACCCCAACGGTCGTCCCGACCAAGGGATGAGTGAGTGAGTGAGTGATGTCGTTCAGAAAAGGCAAGCAATGACCTTTCAAATGAATAGATACCAATTCATTGAAAATATTGTATCACATGCATGTTCGTCATAAAAATGAAAAACTGTCTGCTTTTGGCTTGCCGTGTGCTAACCACCCCCCCCCCCCCCCAATCCCTTCTCTCTCTCTCTCCTCTCTCTCTCTCTCTCTCTCTCTCTCTCTCTCTCTCTCTCTCTCTCCTCTCTCTCTCTCTCTCTCACACACACACACACACACACACACACACACACACACACACACATGCTTTTCTCCTCATAATTGTCTCTCTTGTTCTTTTATTTCCATCCATACAAAGCTGCGGAATCCTCAGGTTCCCAATGTTTACGATGACAATATTTCCTGTTTCCCCAAAAAGGCTGCACTGTTATCGCATTA
>CM054134.1:125448451-125465951 GCA_028751875.1 Rapana venosa
TTAATAGTTTTGGGATGTAACAAAGCAAAAAAGCACTGTTTACCGCAAAAAGACGGATTCCTTTTCCATTGCTTTCAAAAACAAACTCGCAGAGTTTATTTTAAGCAAATTGATGACGGTCTCATTTCACAGCTAGATTGGCTCCTGAAGCTTTTAATTCAGACCAAAAAAGCTCAGGCCCTGTCTGGTTCTCTCTTTAAAAAAATATTTCAATGATTTTCTTATATCGTTTAAATCTCTTTGCTGCTTTGGTGCTTCTATTCAAATCGTATCTTTTATCTCTTGAGAAATAATGAGGTGTTTGTATTTCTATATGTATTCTATCCCACTGAAGTCGGAAGCTTATTCGTTCTGTTAAGCATCTCAGCGTTCGCAACATACATGGCAACGGTACGCAGCTGTGCTACCGGGCAAAGGAGACCTGGCACTGCTGATAACTCCCTTGTTCTGATCCTATCCACAATGTCTTTCCTCTCTAAATTAATACACCTGCCCGTCCACCCACTGATCATTTTGCTGACATATAAAGGAGGAAGAAATCCGAGAGAACTATCAATCTTCCAGTAACAATCTATTCCACGCCCGCCTCATAGCAGTCATAACATTAATGGACTCTTGGATCTTCACGATCTTGCCATGAAGCAGATGGAAGAAGGGACAAGTCCAGGAGTGTATAATGATAAACTGGGCTAAGTAATAATGAGACAGTTCAGCTGCTGTGTGTGGGCTTTTTAAAAATTATATATTCTTTTATTTAACAAATAATTTAAAAGCACGCAGGTGTCTCTTGACGTCCAATTCGTGTGTGTGTGTGTGTGTGTGTGTGTGTGTGTGTGTGTGTGTGTGTGTGTGCACGCGCGCTCGCGCGCGCATGTGTGTGTGTGTGTGTGTGTGTGCGGTTTTGTATTTTTTGTTATTTGTTCCTACCGGCGTACAATGACCTATTCTTCGAAAATGCGGGGCATGTTTTAACGAGCGCGCAAGATGTTCTGTACGTGTGTTCAAGCTTCATGTCACATTTATAATAATTATAGTATAACATACAACGCCTGCTGGTTATACTGCTTTTCATCTGAACTGCTTTCTCTGCAAAAAATATCGATTTGTCATGATAAAGTGCTTGTGTGTGTTTGAGTTTTTCTTATTTTTATTTACTTTATTTTGTTCTTTTACTTCGAGGATAATGGAATAAGCACTGATGTTATGTTTTCATCCAGTCCCCGTGTGTATGCAGTTTGTAAATTTTATCATCCGTTCTCACCAACAAACAGTGGCCTACTCTTCCGAAAAGTGGAACGGGTTCTAACGTGTGCGCAAGATGTTCTGTGTGCGTTCGCACACGGGACCTAGGTTTATAGTGTCATCCGAAAGACTTGGGGAGAGTGGAGTCGGTACTGATGTTAACTGCAGAGGAAAAATGCTCTTGAACGAGAATCGAACCCGCGTCAGCAGATCATGAATCCCCTTCTACGCTGTATGTGTGTGTGTGTGTGTGTGTGTGTGTGTGTGTGTGTGTGTGTGTGTGGTGTGTGTGTGTGTGTGTGTGTGTTGTGTGTGTGTGCGTGCGTTCGTGTGTTTGTGTTTGTGTGTGTTTGTGTGTGTATGTGTGTGCGTGCGTGCGAGCGCGTGTGTGTGTGTGTGTGTGTTTGTGTGTGTTTATGTGTGAGCGCGCGTGCATGCGTGAGCGCGTGTGTACGTGCGTGCGTGCTTATGTGTGAGTATATGTGTGCGTTTGTGTGTGGGTGTGCGCGTGCTTGAATGTGTGTGTGCGTGTGCATGTGTGCGTGCGTATGTGTGTGATTGTGTGTGTACATTTGTGCGCGTGTTTGTGTACGGGTACATGCGTATGCTAAAAAAATGACCTAACGAGAACAGCAGAAGTTTGGAAATGAAACACGTTAGAATACTGTATCAAAGAGAAGAGGGAAAAATCAATAACGCTATCTATAAGCAACCGATGTTTCAACTTCATTTGTCTTCGAAACTGTAGGCTTCATGTCTCATTGCCTACGTCTGCACTAACGCAAGTTAAATTGTACACTAGACTGTAAAAATGATTCGGAATAGAACAAAACAAGAGAGCATTTTTGTAACGAAGAGATTAATTCCTCTTCTGTTGTCTTTAAAGATAAATTGACAAAATGTCTTTTTTTAGCCAAATGATCAAAATCTCATTTTACATTTAGATTGGCTCTTGAAGATTTTAGATCAGATTTTTCAAAAGTTTGAATTAGCTACATTTTCTTTATTAGATTGTTTTTTATAATGGTGTTTCGTTTTCTTTTTCTGTAAGTGCTGCTAACCAAGTCATATACCCCTACCACTGTTTCGTGACAACACTGTATTCGTAATTCTTCGAAGTGTAACCTTCTTTGTAGAACGCCCAGACAGCAACTAGTTACTGTTGTGAGTTGTTTTGAGTCATATGACAGGCGACAATAGCTCATGTCTGAATTTTGGACCACGCAGAAGAAGAATATGAGCGAAAAGCTTGCGCTGCCGTTAAGACCCTGACCAGTCAGGCCCAGCGCGTCTGACCTCGGCACAGGAGAACAATGTTAGAAAAAGGCCGAGAATCGACCAGTAAGACAGAAGAAGGTAGACAAGCTATAGGAAGAACAGAAAGAAGGCAGTAACAAAGAGAGGGATTTCTAGAAACATAAACTTCCAGCACAGAATTACCAGAAGGGGGGGATGCTATTTATACTGACAGGCCCCTGGCATCCCCACGGGGGGCGGGTTATATGTACCATGATTCCGAGAGATTCTCAAAGACATAGTTCAGTCATGCACATATAGAGTTTTTCAGACTACACAAAGCTACACACAGTACGCGGCTGGGCTTGGCAACAGAAAAGACCTTGCTGCGCTAGCACCCCATCCGCCAATGTCTTTCTTCATTTGCTAGTATTCCACCTGCTGAGCTCTTCACGAATACAAAGAGAAAGAGAGAGAAAGAGAGAGAGAGAGAGAGAGAGAGAGAGAGAGAGAGAGGAGAGAGAGAGAGAGAGAGAGAGAGAGAGAGAGAGAGAGAGAGAGAAGTGAGTGACATATCATCTCCCTCCATCTTTCCATACCTGCCCGTCTCCCAGCAGTCATATGATGCTGTACTAGCCGAGCACCGAGACCTTGACACGACCCTGTCAGCAGCAGAGCTGATGGAAGTGGGGACACATCAGCAGAAGTGAAGGACACATCAGCAGAAGTGGGGGACACATCAGCAGAAGTGGGGAACACATCAGCAGAAGTGAAGGACACATCAGCAGAAGTGGGGGACACATCAGCAGAAGTGGGGAACACATCAGCAGAAGTGGGGACACATCAGCAGAAGTGGGGGACACATCAGCAGAAGTGGGGAACACATCAGCAGAAGGACACATCAGCAGAAGTGGGGGACACATCAGCAGAAGTGGGGAACACATCAGCAGAAGTGAAGGACACATCAGCAGAAGTGGGGAACACATCAGCAGAAGTGAAGGACACATCAGCAGAAGTGGGGGACACATCAGCAGAAGTGGGGACACATCAGCAGAAGTGGGGAACACATCAGCAGAAGTGAAGGACACATCAGCAGAAGTGGGGGACACATCAGCAGAAGTGGGGACACATCAGCAGCGTGGAGGGGAACGCTAGGCAAGGCTGCATCATCTGAAAATAGAAGAACCCGCATGAACCTCTCTCTCTATGAAATGATGAAGAGCTTGAATTGAGCATAACATTGAATATTATAATGCATGCCACTTTTAAGTCAAGGCAGATTTCTCTGCGTGAAATTCGGGATGCTCTCTACGGGGAGAGCGTGTCGCCACAAGAGCAGCGCCACCCCTCCACCCCCCACGCCCCTATTTTTAGTTTGTTTTGTTTTCTCTGCATATCCATTATATTTCCTGTTATAGTGTTTCTCCCTACATAATTTTGCCAGGGACAACTCTCTTGTTGCCGTGGGTTCTTTTACGCGCGTCAAGTAAATATGTTTAACACACGGGGCCGCGGTTTATCGTTCTCACATGAAAGACTAACACCCAGACCACCACGCATGGTCTAGTGGATGGGGGAAAGTTTCGGCCTTAAACGGGGATCAAGCCACCACACTCTTGAAACCCGGACTGTTGGCTGTGTAGGCAGGGGGTGACCTCAAGACCACCAGTCCACCTCTCTATAGCTAGGGAGGGGGTGACCTGAAGACTACCCGTCCACCTCTCTATAGCTAGGTACAGGGCGACTGCTGTGTCCTCTTGTTGTTGTTGTTGTTGTTATTGTAGGGTGCTGGTCTACCCTAGTATTGCTTTCTAGTCTCTGTACTCTATCTATCTATCTATCTATCTATCTATCTATCTATCTATCTATCTATCTATCTATCTATCTATCTATCTATCTATCTATCTATCTGTCCCATAGTCTGACGACCGTGGGGGCACCCTCAAAGACTCAACAACCAGTTCCCTCCATTCCTCTCTCTGTTCTGACTTTCTCAGGGTTTTGTTGAGTTCTAGGCCTGTCCATTCGCTGATGTTATCCTCCCAGCTCTTCCTTGGTCTGCATCTTCTTCTTCCTCCTTGGACAGTGCCTTGCAAAACTGTCTTTGCAAGTCCTTTGGATCTTGTGACATGCCCATACCATTTAAGTTTACGCTTTTTCACGATCGTTACAAGGTTCTCATAGGGTCCAATGGTTTGCTGGATTCTGTTATGCACGCTTTCGTTGCTTATGTGGTCTTTGTAGGAGATGCCAAGGAGTCTCCAAAAGCATCTCATCTCCACCGCCTGTACTCTTCTCTCCAAATCTGCAGTCAGGGTCCATGATTCACAGGCATACAGAAATATGGATATGACAAGGGAGCGCATTAGTCTGATCTTGGAGATAAGTGAGATATTTTTATCTCTCCAGATGGTGTTTAGTTTTGACAAAGCTGTTATTGTCTGTGCAGTCCTGCATACTACTTCTGGCTTGGATCCCTGGTCTGATACAATGGCTCCCAGGTAATTGAAGCTTTGAACTGTTTCCAGCTTCTGGTCATTAACCCTGATATCAGTGCTAATGCCGTTGGTGTTATTAGTCATCAGTTTGGTCTTCTCTGCACCGATTTCCATGCCGTATGTTTTGGAGGCCTTATTCAAGTGTTCTGTTAGGCTGGCAAGCTCTTTTTCTGATCCTGCTATTCCATCAATGTCATCTGCGAAGCGGAGGTTTGTGATCGTTCTGCCACCAATGCTGACTGATCCTTCATGATGTTCCAGTGTATCAGCCATGATTCTCTCAAGGAAGATGTTGAAAAGAGTGGGTGAGATTAGACAGCCCTGCCTTACTCCAACTGTTGTTTGAAACCATTCTCCAATGTTGTTGTTGTAGTACACTGCACTGGTGGCATCGCTGTACAGCTGTTTGATGACTCTGATCAGGTTTGCATTGATGCTGTACACATTCATGGTTGCCCACAAAGCTGCATGCCACACCCTGTCAAATGCCTTCTTAAAATCGATAAATACGTGGTAAAGGTCTTGTTGATGTTGAAGGTAACGCTCACATAGTATTCTGAGGTTGAATATCTGTTCTGTTGTGCTGCGCCCTGCTCTGAAACCTGCTTGTTCCTCAGCAATGATGGTTTTTGCTTGTGGCTTCAGTCTATTCAATATTATTTGCAGCATGACCTTGCTTGGGTGACATATGAGGCTGATTGTGCGGTAATTATGGCATTGTTGTAGATTTCTTTTCTTGGGGAGGGTGATGATGAGTGACTGTGTCCACGGTGTTGGCCATTTTCCTGTCTGCCAGATCTTGTAGCAGATTCTTAGTAGGGCGCTGATCATGGCTTCCCCTCCAGCTTGAACCAACTCAGCTGGAATGTTGTCAGCCCCTGCTGACTTTCCCTTTTCCAGCGATCTGACTGCTATTTCCACTTCTTCTCGGAGGATAGGGTGACTGTCTGTGTCTTTGCTTGCGGGTACATTAAGGACTTCTGGATCTCCTGCGATTCTATAGTTATACAGGTCGGAGCAGTATTCTGTCCATCTGTTCAGAATATCCTGGTCGTCAGTGAGACACTTCCCATTTTTGTCTTGGATTGTTAAACCTTTTCCCTGTTTTGTGCTAGTCAGGTCTTTCACCAGCTGATATGCTTTCTTTCTATTGTTTTTCTTGATGTTCTCTTCAATGTCTTGGCACTGTTCACCGATCCATTTCTCTTTTGCCTCCGTCATGGACTTCCGATTCTTTTGTTGACTGCCCTATATTGTTCTGCTCTTTCTTTTGTTTCATTTTTCTTTTTCTTCAACTCTCTACGCTTGTCGCATAGTTGTAGGATGTTAGGTGTGACCCATGGCTTTTTGACTGGTCGGTGTTTGCCAAGAAGCTCGCTTGTATTCTATAGCGTGTGATATCTGGAGGGCTTTCTCTGAAAACAGTGCACTGACATGAAGCGTGCGTGTGTGCGAGTGCGTGTGTGTATATATGTGTGTGTGTGTTTGTGTGTGTGTGCGTGTGTGTATATGTGTGTATATGTATGTGTGTGTTTTTGTGTTTTCGCGCGCGTATTTCCGTGTGTGCTTCCGTGTGTGCGTTTGCGTTTGCGCACAACCCATCCAAATTTGTTTTCTCTATGAAGTGAATTTTATCACAGAATTTTCTTTTTTTTAAAACACCAACACCAACAACAACATCGTGTTGGTCTTCGAATGTCTGCAGGACATAATGTAGCTTCCTGGTGTCGGGTTTTGACAGATCATCTCCGACCTCCCTCCCTAGTGCTGTGGAGGTGACGGAGAGACAGAGAGATGTGGGGGAATGGGACAGTTGTGCCCCCGCCTTAGCATCCCCGTCGTGTGTCAGCGTCTAGACCACTATATCATGCCTGTCTGTTAGTGGTTTTGTTGTTGAAAAATAAGATCATATGCACACGTGTTCACACACACAAACACACACACGCGCGCGCGCACACACACACACACACACACACACACACACACACACACACACACACACACACACACACACACACACACACACACACACACACACGTATACGCACACACGCACACAAACACACACAGAGACAGATAAATGCGACAGACAGACAGACAGACAGACATGAAGATAGATGTGATAGATATAGATAGATAGATAGATAGATGATGATAGATAGATAGATAGATAGCAAGATATGTAGACAATCAAACACACACACCCCACACACATAACACACACATACACACACATGCGCGCGCGCGCACACATACACACACACGCACGCACGCACGCACGCACACACGCACACACACAGAGTCAACGCGTGTGCGCATCTAAATCTATATGCAATATTTTCTTTGAGACACCTTTTATCGATCTTTGCACTGCCTGAGGTGATTAACGCGAGCAGTTACATGACTTGAGTTTTGTTACAATTGTCCTGTCTTGTATTCTATCTATTACTATTATTATCTATTATTCTTAACCTATCTATCACTCATTAATTATCTATCTATTGTTCTATCTTGTCTGTCTGTCTGTCTGTACTGTCTCTTCTTCTGTTGTTTTTATCCTCTTTTGGTTTTCTATTTGCTTTGTTTTTGTATGTCTTTTTGTTTTGTTTGTTTGTTTTTTTTTTTTTTTAGTGTTTCTCTGTTGTTGTGTTGTGTTGTTGTTTGTGTTTGTTGTTGTGTGTGTGTGTGTGTGTTGTGTGTGTGTGTTGTATTTTTGTTTTGTGTTGTTTTGTGTTTTTTGTTTGTGTGTGTTGTGGTTGTTTTGTTTTTTGTTTTGTTTTGTTGTTGTTGTTTTTTTGTTTTTTTGTTTGTTTGGTGTTTGTGTTTTGTTTTTTATGTTTTTGTTGTTTGTTTGTTGTTTTTCTTTTTTTTTTTTGGGTTGTTTTTTTGGTTTGTTTTGTTGTTTTTCTTTTTCTTTTACTGTGGGGTATGGGTTTGTTTTATTTCATTGATGTTTCCTACGGGCTGGACTGTGTAATAGGAAGATGGGTGCTTTATTCATTATCTAATATTTAAAAAAAAAGAAGTGTCAATGAAACAAACTTTCTTCTTCTTATTCTTGTGATGTGTGTAGTGTGTTTGAATGTGTGATACACGCTGTGTTGTTGTCTAGTACTGTGTGTAAAATATATATGTCCTTTTCATTTGAGCAAATCTGTAGTTTTAACTCTGAACAATTGTGAGTCAAACTCCGGGCTGACAACAAGCCTGTTTTTAATTCTCTGCTAGTTTTGCTATCGCTGGCATGGGCTGTTTTCCCCCAGTGTTGTATGGAGCTGTCGCATGACATTGATGCCAGAGTCTCTTCACAAGTTGTTAGCGCTTGTCCACTCTGGTCATCGACCTACAGTAGACTGGAGACACTGGGTGGCGTGTGTTGACCATGTACTGTGTTGCATCGTATTGTGTTGTATTGAAGTGTGTTGATTTATATTGTATTATGTTGTGTTGTGTTGTATTATGTTGTGTTGTATTGCGTTGCATTATACTTTATCTTGCTGTGTTGTATTACATTGCATTATATTGTGTATTCATTGTATTGTGTTGTTTTGTTTTGTATCGTATTGTATTGTAGTTTAGTATAGTGCATTGCATTGTGTTGTATTGTATTGTATTGTTTTGTATAGTATTGTATTGTGTTATATACCACTTTAGGTCACGGCAGATCTCCTTACCAGAGTGGCTTTTTTGTACACAATTTTGCCAGGTACAACTCTCTTGTTGCTGTGGGTTCTTTTAATTCGCTAAATATGTATGTGTAACATAGCGTGGTTACCACTCGTATGGATGACCGTTTTCTTGTCTTGGCTTCAGTACAGTCCCCAAGCTCACCCAGCTGTAAATGGATACCTCCCTCTATAGGGTCAGGGAAGGTAAATTAGCGAGGGAGAGGAGATGTGCGCCACCCTCAAAATGCTGGCCCCTACAGAAGTGAGGTCTCTGACGCCTCGCTCCCCTATCACCTTATAGGTTATGGGACACCTTTACTTTTTTGTTTACTACAATGGACGTAAATCAGTTGATTGCATCACCCGAAAGACTTGTACAATGACCACCACTCCTGGTCTGGTGGATGGGGATCAGTTGTTGGCCCAAACGGGGATCGAACCACCACACACTTTAAACCCGGACTTTCCGTTTTCTAGGCAGCTGCGACACCTCTAGACCCCAGATCCACCGAAGTACTGTCCAGAAGATGTTGCAGGATGCTGTTCGGGCCTGAAGAGCCTGCTGTCTGCTGTTGATGCTTTCACCACAGTAAAGTAAAAAAAAAAAGGTAAAGGAGTCCCATAATCTATAAGGTCGTAGGGGAGCGAGGCGTCGGAGACCTCACTTCTCTAGGGCCAGCATATTGAGGGCGGCGCCCATCTCCTCTCCCTCGCTGCTTTACCTTCCCTGACCCTAAAGAGGGCAGGTACCCATTTACAGCTGGGTGAACTGGGGGAACTGTACTGAAGCAAAGGCGCGCAAACGGTCACCCATCCAACTGTAACACGCTCGACGCTGCTTAACTTGATGGAGGAAAGCGAGAGTGCTCGGACCATGAGCTGCCCACCCCTACCCACCCCCACAGTAAAGAGAATCTAAAAACGATAATATAAAACAGGATTTCAAATTCAACTTTAAAGTCAGCTACTTTACAATTATCATGGGGACGGAATAGCTCAGTAGTCGGAGCACTCGCTTTTCCCCAGCTAAGGCTAAGCAGCGTCGAGCGTGGTTACCAGTTGAATGGGTGACCGTTTGCGTATTTTGGCTTCAGTACAGTCCCCAAGTTCACCCAACTGTAAATGGGTTCCTGCCTCTTTAGGGTCAGGGCAGGTAGAGCAGCAAGGGAGAGGAGATGGGCGCTGCCCTCAATATGCTGGCCCCTAGAGAAGTGAGGTCTCTGACGCCTGGCTCCCCTACGACCACATACGTTATGGGACACCTTTACCTTTTACTTTATTATCTCAAAACAGAAAAAGTCACGTAGGCTGCAAGCAAATAAAAACAAAAGGAGAAAAACATGCCAAGATGCCAACCGCATTTTTGCTTTTATATCACAGTAAGTTACAACCTTGTTTTGTATTATCTCTCTGTCTTTCTCTTTCTATCTCTCAATCCGTCTTTATGAGCACGTAAAAAAAGTGTTTGTTATTGTCGTCGTAATCATCGTTGTTGTTGCTGTTGTTATTGTTGTGTTTGTGTGCGTGCGCGTGTGTGCCGTGCGTGGGTGCGGGCGTGCGAGCGTGTGTGTGTGTGTGTGTGTGTGTGTGTGTGTGTCTGTGTGTGCGTGTGCGTGTACGCGCGTGCATGCGTGTGTGCGTGCGTGTGTGTGTGTGCCCGTGCATGTGAATGTGTGTATGCATGTGTGCGTACGTACTTGGGTGTGTGTGTGTGAGTGTGTGTATGTGTGCGCGCATGTGTGTGGTATCTGGTGACAAGCGTGGTTGGACTCTTGCCATATGCAGGTCCTATACTGATCTTTCTCCCCTCCATGCCTGGCCTGTGATGCAAGACACTGACGGCACGCTTCTCTGTGTGACCTTGCCCTCTGGAGCATCTCTGTGTATCTCCACCATCCTGGATACTGGAGACAGGCTGACCACGATAGCGGTGATGATGGTGATGGTGATGATGGTGGTGGTGATCATGATAATGATGATCATGATGATGATGATGGTGATGATGGTGGTGGGTGGTGATGATGATATGATCATGATCATGATGATGTTCATCATCATGATGGTGATGATGATGATCATCCTCATGATCATGATCATGATGGTGATGATCATCCTCATCATCACCCCCATCATCATCGTGTATGTATGATGATGATGATGATGATGATGATGATGATGATGATCATGATCATGATGATCATGATGACCACCTTCACTACCACAACTACAACGCCTTAGAAACAACCACCCTACACATCTACCACTGCTACAACAATGCAAAAAAAGCGCATGAATGGAACCTCGAGAAAAATAAGAGCATAAATATGATTTGGTCGCAACAAAAACATCATGAATTAGATTTAACGAACTAAAGCCAAACACGTAAACAGCTCTTTGATTTTCAAAATGAGCAACAAAAAAGTGGCAATACCCATTCGTTCTTTTATCCATTCATCCATCCATCCATCCACCCATCCATCTATCCATCCATCCACTCATGTATTAATCCATGCGTAAAGCAACAAAGCTCAGCGACAATAAAAATAGAATTCACATTAAAAAAAAACAAGAGACCTTCACAAAATCTACACACACTAACACAAACAAGCACATAAACAAAACAAAAACGAAAAACAAAAACCCACAAAAAAAAAAACATAAAAAAACACCTTAAAAACAACAACCGAACAAAGAAGGAAATAAACACACCCATAAATAATGCTTTAATATTCGGAGATCTTTTATTCTGAAAAGACAGCGAGCATGGCCAGAACTGGGTGTGCCAGCACCACCAGCTGCTGTTAGCTGGTGCCAGCCCACTACTGCAGCCACGGGGAGAGAGCACAGCGGCTCTCTGCTCTCTGCTCTCCGCTGCTGCTGCCCAGGGTCTGTTCTCCTCTCTCTGTGTTCCTGACAACCCCGACCACCACAGACCGCGGCTGGAGGCTAAGTCTGCCTGCTGTGATGATAGCATGTCCTGGTGGTGCTAGCCAGTGCTGGAAGAAGAGAGAGGGAGAGCGAGAGACAGACAGAGAAACAAACAGACAGACAGACAGAGACAGAGAGACACAGACACAGAGACAGAGAGAGAAAAAGAGAGAAAGAGAGAGAGAGACAGACAGACAGAGAGAGACAGAGAGAGACAGACACAGACACAGAGATAGAGAGAGACAGACAGACAGACAGACAGAGACAGAGAGACACAGACACAGAGACAGAGATAGAGAGAGAAAGAGAGATTGAAAGAGAGAGAGAGAGAGAGGGGGGGGGGGGGTGTATGTGGAGAGACTATAACGTCAGTGTGTATATATATATATATATGTGTGTGTGTGTGTGTGTGTGTGTGTGTGTGTGTGTGTGTGTGTGTGTGTGTGTGTGATGACCTATCTAGTCATGGCTGGACAGAGATTGAGTGTGCAGCCATAGGGCATGACTAGGATGGACGTATTATCACGCTTCACGCACAGAAAGCTTGGCTGCTATCAGACAGAGAGAGGGAGAGAGAGAGAGAGAGAGAGAGAGAGAGAGAGAGAGAGAGAGAGAGAGAGAGAGAGAGAGAGAGAGAGAGAGAGGGAGAGAGAGAGAGAGAGAGAGAGAGAGAGACAGACGACAGACAGACAGACAGACAGACAGAGACACAGAGAGACAGACAGAGCCAGAGAGAGATGATGACTTTTTTATATCGAGGATAATGGAATAAGCACTCATGTGCTTTTTTTACATCCAGTCCCCGTGTGTATGCGGTTTTGTAAATTTTGTCATCTGTTCGCACCAGCACACAATGGCCTACTCTTTCTAAAAGCGGAACAGGATTTAACGTTTGCGCTACAATACTGTTCTCAGCCAACTGCTTGATGAGCATGCACCTCCCACTGACCGTCTCCTGCCCGACAGGCCCTGTGCACCATGGTACACCCACGACATCCTGGTTGCAAAGCGCAAACGCAGGCAGCTAGAGCGGCAGTGGCGAAAAACAAAAACGGAAATCAACAAACAGCTCTTCCGAAAACAAATCAACAAAGTCAAATCTTTAATTCTTTCAGAAAAAACAAACTACTACTCTTCTCAAGTTCTTAACGGTGGATCGGTGGTCTAGAGGTAACGCGCCTGTCTAGAAAGCGAAAAGTCCGGGTTCGTATCCCGTCTGGGCCCGAAACTTTTCCCCCATCCATTAGACCATGAGTGGTGGTCTGGGCGCTAGTCTTTCGGATGAGACGATAAACCGAGGTCCCGTGTGTTACAGAAAATTATGCAGCGCACGAAAAAGAACCCACGGCAACAAGAGAGTTGTCCCTGGCAACATTCTTAGAAAAAAGCCACTCTGATAGGGAAAGAAATACAGTTGCAGACCAAAAAAAAAAAAAAAAAAGGGGTGGCGCTGCTCTTGTGGCGGCGTGCTCTCCCCGGGGAGAGCAGCCCGAATTTCACGCAGAGAAATCTCGTGACTTAAAGTGGTATAAATAAATAAATAATGCCACGTCTATGAAATCTCTCTTTTCCCTCACATCTACTCTTCTTGGATCTGTGAAGGCAAGCCCTCTGCCTTCCATCCACAACCACTCTGAACTTCCTTCTATATTTTCTGCATTCTTTTCTGACAAAATCCGTAACATCCGTTCCAGATTGGATCAGACTCCTTTCCAGCCTACATTCCTGATCCCCAATTCTCTGGCACTCCTCTCCTTTTCTTTCATCCAACAAGTGAGAAAGAAATTACGACAATTCTGAAAGAAATGACTATAAAATCATGCGACCTCGATCCCATACCTGCTTCTCTTTTTGTACAGTGCCTACCACAACTTATACCCGCTATCACGAAAATAGTGAACTCATCTCTTGTTTCAGGAAATGTTCCATCATCTCTCAAAACTGCAATAGTTACACCTCTACTCAAAAAGCATGACCTTGACCCTAACATTCTGAAGAATTATATACCTGTGTCCAACCTACCTTTCATCTCTAAAGTCCTTGAAAAAGTAGTTCTAAAACAGCTCAATAACCACCTTCTCTCCAACAGTCTTCTTCCTGAGTTTCAGTCTGCCTATCGCGTCAACCATAGCACTGAAACTACCCTAGTCCATACCCTAAATACACTTCTACTTGCTTCTGACTCGGGGAAAATCTCCCTTCTCACTCTACTCGACTTATCTGCAGCCTTCGACACTATTGACCATTCAATTCTTCTCTCCCGTCTTCAAAAAACATTCGGTGTTACTGGCACATCCCTCTCCTGGTTCAGTTCATACCTCACTGATCGATTCCAGACAGTCGCAGTAAACAAGATACAGTCAATACCTGCCAAACTGGAATGTGGTGTCCCGCAGGGATCAGTTCTCGGCCCTGTTCTTTTCACTCTCTATACTGCTCCACTATCACATATAATAAACCGTCATCATATCAACCATCACTTTTATGCAGATGACTCTCAGATTCAAAGTAGTGTTACACCTGAAAATCTGCCTTCTCTCTTGACAAAGATGGCCTACTGCTTTCAAGATATCCAAAACTGGATGATACAAAACAAGTTACAGTTAAACGCAGATAAAACCGAAGCCATGCTTGTAGGGACCAAACACAAACTCTCTTCCATTACAACAACTTCAATAGAACTCGGCAATACATCAGTCCCTCTATCCACTTCCGTGAAGTATCTAGGTGTCGTTATCGACAACACACTCTCTATGAAAAAAATCATCACCCAGACCTGTCAGTCGTGCTACTATCAATTACGGCGTATTAGTGCAATTCGAAAGTACCTGTCCACTGATGCAACAGCCAAACTTGTCACTTCTCTCATTCTCTCACGTCTGGACTATTGCAATTCTCTTTTAGCTGGTCTGCCAGCAACATATATCCACTCCCTACAACGTATACAAAACTCCGCAGCTCGACTAGTTCTCAGAAAGAAAAAATCTGAGCACATTACCCCTCTCTTGCGATCTCTCCACTGGCTGCCTGTGCCACAGAGAGTAGATTATAAGATCAGTACCCTCTGTTACAAATGTCTCCACAAAACTGCACCCTCCTACCTATGTGAATGTCTTAACCTGTACACTCCTTCACGTTCCCTCCGCTCTACTGCAGATACCTTGTGCCTACGAATACCTAGATTCAACCTATCCACTGTTGGCCGCCGCTCATTCTCTATTTCTGGTCCATCCATCTGGAACAACCTTCCTCTCTCTCTTCGCCAGAAACCTAGTTATGACACTTTTAAATCCAGCCTCAAGACATATTTATTTCAAACCTAAGACTTTCCCCCTCCTGTTTCATATCTAACCCATGTTCTATCACCCTGCTAAAGTATACGGCCTGTGCGAGTGTATGTGTGCTTTTGAAAAACATTTGACTATCGAAATTTTATTCATAGATTTTGTCTGCATCGCACCATGTTTGTAAATATCTGTTTGTTTAAACTTTTGATTATTTATCATTGATTGCATGACTGTGTAAGATTAGGTTGAATGCATGCGCTTTGATTTGTCTTTGCAAGATATAGCGCTATATAAGTTCCATTTATTATTATTATTATTATTATTATTATATTATTATTATTATTATTATTATATTATTAAGATGTTCATCATGCGTTCGCACACGGGGCCTCGGTTTATAGTCTCATCCGAAGGACTTTATAGTCTCTCCACTCGTCCCTGTGTCTGTCTGTCTCTCTCTCTCTCTATCTCTGTGTCTGTGTCTCTCTGTCTCTGTCTGTCTGTCTGTCTGAAGAGACAGAGAGAGAGAGAGAGGCAGAGGCAGAGAGAGGCAGACACAGACACAGAGAGAGAAACGAGAGACAGGGAAGAGAGACAGAGAGATACAGACACAGACAGACAGACAAACAGACTGGACACAGAGAGATAGTCATAGACAGAGACAGACAGAGACAGACACAGGCAGACAGCCATAGACGGAGACAGACACACAGACAGACAAATAATTATATAAACAGACAGAGGCAGAGAAACAGAGACATAGAAAAACACAGAGACACACAGACAAACAGACTGGGGGACAGACTGACAGACAAAGACACAGGCACAGCGCCAATGTTGGAGATGGAGGGACATGGCAGAGCACCTACCCTGATGCTGGGTTAGTTTATGGATTTTACATCTGCACTTGATATAGTCTTTTCTCTGAGCTCCTCTGTGTCTGTCCGTCTGTCTGTCTGCCTGCCTGCCTGTACGTCTTTTGGTCTGTCTGTCTATCTGTCTGTCTGTCTTTCTTTCTCTATCTGTCTCCCTGTCTCTCTCTGTCTCTGTCTTTTACTGGGTGAGTGTATGGGTATTGGGTTTACTTTAGCATGATTTGATGTATCTCTAAGGGCAGGGACTGAATGTAAATAAAAAAACCCACATGTGTGCTTATTCTTAATATTGTGCCTACGAATACCTAGATTCAACCAATCCACCGTTGGCCGCCGCTCTTTCTCTATTTCGGGTCCATCGACCTGGATTGAGCTCCCTCTCTCTCTTCGCCAGAAACCTAGTTATGACACTTTTAAATCCAGCCTCAAGACATATTTATTTCAAACCTAAGATTTCCCCCCTCCTGTTTCATATCAGAACTATCCCACCTTCACTAACCCATGTCCTATCACCCTGCTAAAGTATATGACCTGTGTGTGTGTGTGTGTGTTTGTGTGTGTGTGTGTGTGTGTGTGTGTGTGTGTGTGTGTGGTGTTGGTTGTGTTGTCTTGAAAAACATTTGACCATTGAAATTTTATTTCGTAGATTTGGTCTGCAGCATACCATGTTTGTAATATGTTTGTTTAAACTATTGATTGTTTTTCATTGGTTTGATGACTGTGTAAGATTAGGTTGAATGCATGCGCTTTGATTTGTCTTTGCAAGATATAGCGCTATATAAGTTCCATTTATCACTATTATTGTTATTATTAATTATCCTCGAAATAAAAGAATGTGTCATTGTCATTTGACTGTCTCTCTCTGCCTCTCTCTGTCTCTCTCTGTTTCTGTCTTTGTTTGTGTCTTTCTGTCTGTCTGTCTGTCTGTCTCTCTATGTCTCTGTCCCTCTCCATTCCCACGCTCTCTGTCACTCATAGCTGATAGTGTCTCCCAAATTCTCCAGAAAATGTGATTGAGAGGCAAAAGCGGGAAGAGGGAGCTGATAACATTCAAACACTCAACACCTTCAATGGCCTCAACACCCTCAATGGCTTGTCACTGTTGTGTTTTACTGACTGTCTATTCCACGCTGACACTGACACAATAAATGACATGCGAGGGCAACACTACGGCTATCGTGGGTTTTGCACGAATGTGTCTGTCTTTAAACTCGTCTGTCGGAAGAGTAACAAGGAATGAAAGATAAATTGGCAATATGTCTGGTTAACTCTCTCGGGGGTGCTCATTTGCTCTGAAACAATAATAAGGCTACACACGATTTTTAAGGAAGGAAGGTGGCAGGATGGTTAATACGTTTGCCTGCCAACAAGTAAACCGTGAGGTTGTGGGTTCAATTCCCAGCCACGCCCTTTCTTCCCAGTTTGACAAAAAGATCGAACTGAATTTCAAAGTCCTTAGGATGAGACTATAAACCGAGGCCCCGTGTGCGAACGCATGCAGAACATCTTGCACACGCGTCAAATCCTGTTCCGCTTTTCGAAAGAGTAGGCTATTGTGAGCCGGTGGGAACAGATGACAAAATTTACAAAACCGCCTACACACGGGGACTGGATGTAAAAAAGCACATGAGCGCTTATTCCATTATCCTCGATATAAAAGAATAAATTAATAAATAAAAATAAAATAAGGTTGTGATCACATTGGTGCTGTGAGGTGTTAGAAAAAAAAGCCTGGGAAGAGAAGGATTGTAGAATCTCTGATAAAT
>CM054134.1:125470951-125473451 GCA_028751875.1 Rapana venosa
GTTTGGTGTGACCGTAACCACCTCGTGTTCCCAGTGCTGCAGGAGGACCGTGTAGCAAACAGAAGTGGTTGCTGTAAAGGGTTCAAGCAAAACAGGGAAAAGATGGCTTTAGACCTGCCAACACACAACTAGATATTTTCTGTAAACTGTGTCTCTTCTTCTCTCTCTCTCTCTCTCTCTCTCTCTCTCTCTCTCTCTCTCTCTCTCTCTCTCCTCTCTCTCTCTCTCTCTCTCTCTCTCTCTCTCTCTCTCTCTCTCTCTCTCTCTCTCTCTCTCTCTCTCTCTCTCTCTCTCTCTCTCTCTCCTTCTCTTCTCTCTCTCTCTCTCTCTCTCTCTCTCTCTCTCTCTCTCTCTATTATACTTATATTATATATATTTTATTTATTGGCAGTATATGTACACGTTAATAAATCCATAAGATATCTCAATACATTTTTTCTAAATATCTAAAAAAAATTTAAGCATTGGCATTTGATTAAGCTATGTTAAACCATTTAAAAAAAAATGTGTCTGGAATCCAGCATAGTCTGAACAGCAATCCCTGGCCACTTTGAAAACAAAACTGATCAACATGCAATTGGGAAAGTGTGTTTTTTTTCGCCAGGCCACCTTTCGCACCATCCATTGAACTTTTCAGCCAGTTAAGCTTTCCTATCTCTGCTGTGGACTGCAGCAGCCACAAAACCCACATGGCCCCTCTCCCTTGGCATTTGCACTGAGGGCAGATGGGGCTGATTAGGCTGGCTATCTTCACGCTCCACAGCAAATCGCTTTTGTTTCCCCTCCTCAGTCACTCAGACTGAGACAGACAGTCAGACAGAAGGTGCTGGGGAAGCAGCCAGTGGTCTTATCACTTCACTTCGCCTCTGCCTGCCTCTGCCTCTCTCGCTGTAAGTGAATTGAATCAATAAACTCCTTCACCAACTGACTGCATGGTGTAAACTATGTCTGTCTGTCTGTCTGTCTATCTGTCTGTCTGTGATTTACTGTTTCTTGCTTTATGTGCATGTGCATGCGTGCGTGTGTGCGAGCGCATGTGTGTATGTGTGTGAGAATGTGCGTGCTTATTTTTGTATGTGTGTGCGCGGGCGCGTTTGTGCATGTGTGTATGTGTGTGTCTGTGTTGTGTGTGCGTGCATGCACTTCTCTCTCTCTCTCCCCTCTCTCCTCCTCATCTCTCTCTCTCTCTCTCTATTATATTTTATATATATATATATATATATATTGTGTGTGTGTGTGTGTGTGTGCATGCGTGTGTATGTGAGTGTGCATGCATGTGTGCGTTTGCGTGCGTGTGTACGAGCGTGTGTGTGCTTTAAAATGAAGTGAGAATTTTTTTTTTTTTTTCCATGCGGTAAATTGTATGAGCGGTACAGCTGGGATTTTTCACCTGCAGTAATTCTACCATTAAAAGTTTTCCATTACAAAAAGCATGAACGGAAAGAAAGGAAAACAGCAGAAGAGAATGAAGAAGAAACAGGAAGATAATTCTGAGAATAACAAAAGGTGTGTTATATTGTTCTCATCTCCACCTCAGCTATCATTCCTTTCTTTACTGTTTTATTCTTGTTTTAAAATTTCATTCTTTAATTTCGAGGATAATGGAATCAGTCCTCTTGGGCTTTTTTCCCCATCGAGTCCCTGTGCGTATGCAGCGTTGTACATTTTGTCATTCGTTCTCGCTGTCGCTCAGTGTGTGTGTGTGTGTGTGTGTGTGCGCGCGCGCACGTTTGTGTCTGTATGCATGTATGTATGTTTGTGTCTGTATGCATGTATATGTGTGTACTTGCGCGCACGTGTGTGTGTGTGTGTGTGTTGTGTGTGTGTGCTGTCAATTCAAAGTTAAGTTTTACCTAAATGGTACATTGAATAAGGTGACGTTTATTTTGTTTCTACCTGGTAGAATTCCATCCAGGAACACTGAATAGACAAAAAACCCCACGTTCATTTTGACGAAGAGAAAGGTAGGAAAGGCTGCACGCTGCTATACAACAAGAGTGTATCGGGTTACCCCTTCTTGCCTGTCACCTCAACTTGTCCTTATTTCCCTTTCACAGCTCTTATGTACATGTGTGTGTGTGTTGTGTGTGTGGTGTGTGTGTGGGGGGGGGGGGGTGTTTGTGTGTGTATGTGGTAGTGGGGGGGAGGGGTTGTTGGTAGTGTACATGGGTCATGTGTGTGGTGTGGGGGGTAGGGGGGTTGCTTGTGTAAGTGTACATGGGTACATGTGTGTGTGGTGTGGGGGGGGGTAGGGGGTTGTTTGTGTAAGTGTACATGGTACATGTGTGTGTGGGGGGGGGGGTATGTTTGTGTAAGTGTACATGGGTACATGTGTGTGTGTGGGGGGGGGGAGGGAGGGGTTGTTTGTGTAAGTGTACATGGGTACATTGTGTGTGTGTGTGGTGTTGTTGTGTTGTGTATGGGTATGTGTGTGTGTGTGTGTTGTGTGTAGTGTTGGTAATGTGTGTTGTGGGGGGGTAGTGGTGTTGTTTGTGTAATG
>CM054134.1:125478451-125520951 GCA_028751875.1 Rapana venosa
AGGAGTATGGACCAAGAGGGCAGAAAATAGAACAGAAAATGGAGGTGAAAAGAAAGAAAAGAACAAAGCAGAAACAAAGAGAGGGATAGAAATGACAGATGTTCCTGCACAGAATGCCCAGAAGGCTGGCTGTCGTATATACTGACAAGCCCTCAAGGCGGAATGTGGGGGTGGTCACATGGTCGGAGAGGCGGAGAGTTCTTTCTCGAAGTTGTGTGCACTGTCTTGCCGCCATCCTCCTGGAGTCAGGCCTGTCCATGCATAATCCGATCAGTCAAACCTGTCTGCCCGCCAATTCTGAAGCAGAGGATGTCACGACACTGTGGAACTTTTTCATCCTGGAACTGGCATCAGCCATTTACCTTCCTGACAACTGTCATCCACTCCGGGTCTGTTTTCTTGGAACTTCCTTGTTACGTTGACAGCACCACTTAGTGGCAGTTCAGAGTTGGGATGATGCAGTTGCTATGCTTTTGTTATGTTTAAGATTGGTTGTGTCATGATTGTGCAGGGACGTTTTGTAGCCCTATCATTTTTTTTCTTCGGCTTTGGCTCGCTAGTCTTTCTGAACTTATTATATACACGCTAAACACGAACGGTTCTCCCGGTGACATACAACAAGTAGCAACTGGGTGCTTGCTGAAACCATTTATCATAGCTAGAAACATTCACAAATTTAAAGTATGGATCATATTACTCCAGGGTTTGACAAACATAAGTTATTGCCAGTATTCAGTGTGATTTTAGCTATTCATTTTAAAGTGTGTTTTGCTGTTTGTCAAGTTTACGTACACAGAAGCAAATTAGATAATCAGCAGGTGGTATAATTGAAGTTTTGCAGCTAAGAAAGAAAGAAAAAGACATTACATGCAAACAGCATTTTTTTCTGCCTCATCTTCTGTGACATTTCGGTCCTGCTGTTCCCACACCACCTATGTCAATCTCCATCCCACCCCCAAAATGTACCCAGATTCGTTATGTCGCACCACAGGTTCCAAATTCCACATCACCTGCATTTACGTGATGCTTAGGTCAGTATGGCCATGCGTAAGCTGTTAGCATAAAACATGTGGAAGTCAAAATACAAAACAGGATTTAGGAAAGGGATCAAAAATGGGGCTTGTGAAAAAACTCGGATACAAACTGAAATTAATTAAATGTATGTGCACACTTCTTCATTCAACGCTTTTGTTACTTTACTGTATCCAATTCAGGCCGCTGAAAATGAAAACCCTTGTCTGCTGAAGGGAACAACTGTGTGGGAGATAGACTTGTGAATAGCGGTCTGGTTCAGGCAGAGGAGCTTCCTGCCCTTAGACAGGATGGAATGACAGAGAAACAAAACAAAAATCCAGCAGGCCAGATCAGGTCATTCAGGTCATTCAAGTCATGATAGATTATCTTGTTTTGAAGCAAATAAACAAAACAACCTTAACAACAATAACAACAAAACAGAAATAGCATACAAATCATATTTGTCTTTCTAAAATGGACATACATAGTTGACTAGAATTGTGCAGGTTTTCACTGATAGATAATATTGAGATCTCGGTTGTAAATAATATTGTCACCTTTCTCTAATGATGGCAAATTGTGAGATTCTTCCTTCAAATTTGTATTTTGTAAACTAATATTTTTACCACTCAAAATTGTACGAAATAGAAAGTGTATTAAAATATACTCCTATTTGTCAGAAATCGTCATTTCTATTCACCAAAAAAAGAGCAATTTCCCTCCTAGTTCTGGTAAACAAGTATGTGTATATTCACAACAGAGAAATGCATCTTCCTAGCATACTGTACATGTTCAGAGTCACCTTTTTCACACACAAAAACAAGACATACATGGGTAAACTGCGTAACAGCCTATAGTGCCAGGCAACACATCATTCATTCTGCTTTCTCCACACACAAAAACAGGACTTGGTTGACTCTCTTCTTTTGCACCATGGAAACAACTTTGCTGCAGCTGTGTCTTCTGGACACTGTCTTCTGCCACATCTTGTGGTGGGGGTGGATGGCAGACAGATGCCACGTGATGGACCAGGGAGTCTGGCGGGGTGTGGTCGCTCCTGTGGACTCTTTCCAAAGAGACGTGCAGCAAGCTGAGAGCTCTGTAGTCTTCCTTCCCAGCGAAGTTAGACTGCCATCATCTGGTTATGAAGTGGGAAAGGGATGAACAATGCATCGGGCTCTGAATAAAAGACCGTCTTCTTTGGATGGATGCCTGCAAGACATACAACACGAGTTTTGTCAACTCCTTCTGTGCATTCTGTATATCTGTGTCTGTGTGGTTTTGCTTCAGGGTCTGTTTGCCTGAATGTATGTCTACTTGTTTGTGTGTATCTGTCTGTCTGTATGTCTGCCACTGTGTGTTTTGTGTATGTGTGTGTGTGAGTCTGTCTGTCTATCTGTCTGTCTGTCTGTCTGTCTCTCCATCCCCGAACTTAGTGTCTCTTCTCTATAACATATATGATATAGTTCCTGTCCTTTGTTCTGTTTTAAAACCCCCCCACCGAACAACGAAAATAGCAACAGGAACAATACAGTTAGGCCGAATGACAGCGATGAGATCACATCAGACAAGAAGAACAATGGTGGTGGTGGGAGGAGGAGGAGGAGAGGAGAGGTGGCGGATGACAGTTTGACACTCGCAGTTTTTATATTCATGTTGTTGCTGCTGTTATTGTTGTTGTTTCTGTTGTTGTTTTTGATGCTGCTGCTGCTGCTGCTGCTGCTGCTGCTGCTGCTGATGGTTATGATGGTCATGATGATGATGATTTTGAAGAGAGTTCATGTAATATGGATGGAATAATGCAGGCCTACATATGTTGCTGAAGTGGGTTTGAGAATCAAAATTGAACTTTTGCTTTGGGCTAGTGGCTTGAGGACTTGGTTTTAACCATTCAACAGAAACCTCACAGTACACTTCCCACCTAGTACCTGCCACACGAGCCCCTCTTCCCTAGCATGTAACGATCAGTGCACTCCTATGTTTGTAACAAAACTCAGTGTGTAACATCTACCAGGTCTGCTATCAGACAACATCTCCTCCATGGATACACTTTTAGCAATTGGGCTGATTTGAGTTCAAGGTTTGAACAATATCCTGCGATCATAAGCAACATTTGTGCCACATGCTTCAACAGGAAGTCAAGACCTGGTGTTTCGAAATGGATACAAACAGGCCGTCAACACACGCGTCAGGAATAGATTTAAGGACGACGGTGAACACAATTTGAAAGTGGGCGGACAGAAAACAGCGTACTGAATGGACACCGATTTAGAGCTGAAATCTATATTGGTGTGTTTGCATCGATGTTTTGGCAGAGCTCTCAGAGTGGGCTCTTTTCTGCCAGTTATCACTGCATGGAGTGCTGGAAGAGAGTGACATTAACAGCTGAAGGACGTAATTAATGTGTGGGAGATGGGTGGGGTTTTTTAACAATCCGTTCGATTTTTTAAAATACAGGTTTCTGATTTCAACACTTCTGCAAACCAGGTTCTCGTAAACAACATTTTTTTTTAAACGAACAAAACTGCGTATTTGAGCTGCAAGTAGTTTTAGCTTGTTGAAGATTTACAAAAGCGCCTCTCTTGGTTTTCTTTTTAAATAATCTAAATTTTCCATCCTGATATTTCAGCTATGTTACAGCAAGTGTAATATACCATAATTGTCTATGTTAAACCGCTTTCTCGAAATGGTAGATGCCCCACTATGGGAAATAACATATCACACTGCCGAAGCCACTAGTGCATGTTGGGCATGTTTATGTCACCTCAGCAAGTAGCAGTACGTGGTCTGTTGTTATTGGGTAAAGAGACAAGGTTGGGAACTGTACCCAA
The DNA here is from genome assembly GCA_028751875.1 of Rapana venosa. NCBI lineage: Eukaryota > Metazoa > Mollusca > Gastropoda > Neogastropoda > Muricidae > Rapana > Rapana venosa. The sequence continues at coordinate 125,482,297 of CM054134.1, forward strand.
GATGTTAGGCGTGTTCTTCACAAGGTACTCTGCTTTATATTCTCAGTTGGAGGACAGCTAACAGCAAAGAAACGAATAGACACAGGAAAACAATCTGAATTGTTAATTAAACACAAGCCTTCATGTAATCATGGTTTCAAAGCCAGAATAGATATGTGCATATTCAGAAGTTGTCTCTTCTTAATGGCGACCAGGCATTGACAAACTTATAGAAAGTCTTCACAGTGAAAAGCATAAGGATAATGATACATGTAATGATGCTGATGGTGCTGTTGAGGGGAAGGGGTAATTTCTTTTAATCAAATTTGGAAAGCTGGAACAACACATGATAATCATGGTTTCATTCTTCTTTTTTTTTTTTAAAGTTAAACAATGTCAGCTGACTTTTTTTTTTTAGCCAGATTGTATTTCTTTCTCGTTTTCTCGTGTGTCTTCCTCATAATATTACATTTTGTATTATTATTTTCTAAAATTTCTAATGAAATAGGTAATGGCGAAAAACAGTACATCAATCTCAATAAAAATAGCCATATTATCTTTAAACCAGAAGTAGCTTTCTGTGTAAAAAAAATGAGTTAAAGGTTTTACTATTCTGTTGATTTGTCTCACTAACTTTACGCATCGGCTTACCTTACTTGTTTGACATAATTTATTCGTTTGGCTTTACCACAATTATTTCACACGTCGGCTGTTCTTTTCAGACTTACTTCACCTGTCTTCTTTGGGCCAGAAGTATAAGAAACAGCTAAAAAAAAGTACTCTTCTGGTTACACAAAAATGATGAAGATGTGTATAAGATATAGCAGCGTGGCAAGAAAGAGAGCCTGGGAAAGAGGAGAGACACCAGGCCCAGCTGGCCTCAGGCAAGTGCCACAGCTTTGCTCTGGTGTCACTGGAACATGGAACTGGAAACTGACGCCTGTCAGTCCTGGTTATGGGCTTGAGTTACCTTTCCTTTACCAGCCCTGTTTCAAATTTAAAAAGCAGACGTACACGCAATCGAATATTGGCAATTCTGCTATTTTTTTCTACACCTTTGAGCGCTTGTGGATTAGATGAGGATTGCTTAGTGCAGTTTGAGCTCTGTTTTGAACATCGTGAATGTTGCACTAGCCTGGAGGAAAGTGAATGATCTGGAAACAAACTGTAACAGTTTATATAAACAAATGTTGTATTGGCAGTTTTGGGCTCTATGATCAGCATGCTATCATACATCGTTTGTTGTATACAAATCGTTAATTTGTTTCAGATTGATTCAGTAACCTTGAGGCTGTCGCAAAGGGATTGATTATTGCTGTATCAGACATTATCTTTATCTGGCCTGCAAAACAAAATTGAAATGTTTGAAGACTAAACATGTTGGAAATGCGTCTTCCATATATGAAGCAGAGCTATAGATCATATACTGATATGCCACATGGTGAAAGTTACAGACCTATTCTTACCTCATCATCGTCCTCCGTCATTGTCAGTTGATCCATGACTTCAAAGACATTGTTGGACAGACGACGACAGAGAAGACAAAGAGGCACACGACAACAGGAGAGACCATGCAGCCGAGGAGGTATGGGAGGGAGAAGGAGGAGGCTAGAGGAGGGGCAGGGTGACAGACTCCCCCCTCTCTCTCAGCTGATAAAACCATGACCTTCTTTGTTCCTGCCACGTGTGTCGGGACTGACAGACAGAGTTCAGGTCTGGACAGACGAGGCCATCGCTGTTAGCTCCCCTGTTTCTCTCAACCCTGGCACTCTCTCAAGGACTGCAGCTGTCACAGACAAGGCAGGCGTTGCCAGCCAGGCGTGTCCGCTAGCTCTGCCAGTGCATGGCTGTCCGTGGCCATGGCTGTCCGTGGCCATGCAGTGCAGTGCAGTGTTGGAAGCGGCAGCCGAGTGGTTAAGACCGCTCCACTTTACTTCCATGGATCCGTGAAGTCCTGGGTTCAAATCTCGGCGGTGGCTTCTGTTGAGTAAGAGCAGGAAATTATATAGGTTTTATTTTCGTTACACATATTAATTGACCTCTCTGTCTGTCTGTCTGTCTGTCTGTCTCTGTCTCTCTGTCTCTGTCTCTTCTCTCTCTGTCTCTCTCTTCTCTCTCTCTCTTCTCTCTCTGTCTCTCTCTCTCTCTCTGTCTCCCTCTCTCTCTACCCCTCCCTCTCTCTCTCTCTTCTGATAGTGTGGGGGATGGTAGGGAGTGAATAATGCGTAGGACTTTTCACTACAATCCTGTCTTTGCTATTTTGCTTCCCTATGATAGATCGATTGTGTCCGGCCATTTGCTGTCTTGATCATATATTGCTGATTTTGATGAATTTGCGTAAGCTGTTTATTCTCGAGCTTACTGTTAATTTGTGTCCATGCATGTCTCTCAGTAACATAGACTTAGATTTGTCAATGTGTGGGAACTAGTTATCACTATTGTTTATGCTTTTAGTTTTTGTAAATACATTGATTTGCTTGCTAGGTTTTTTATTTATTTTCCCCTCTTTTTTGATGAGGGATGGGTGTAAAGAGACACCTGGCTTATCCAAGTACCCTCATTAAAACATTCGAGTTCGAGTTCTCTCCCTCTCTCTCTCTCTCTCTCTCTCTCTCTCTCTCTCTCATGTCATATTCACACGATAGACTAAACAAGTAAACACAAAACAGCGACGGAATATATATATATTGTCATATCATACCATACCATACCATGCCATATCATATCATATCATATGCTAGACTCTATCAGTATACCAGTACTCCCCAAACAGGATATTCTAATCACAGTCCAAACGTGACTGGAATCGCCCACTAACTTCACTGCACTGTCTGCCGGACACACCCGCTGTTTCCACAGTAGCTACCAAAGCAAGGGGATCAGTGACCGAGAAGAAAAACAAGCTGTGGTATTTATTGGTTTCTGTGCTGTTAGCCAAATGCCAGTTGACACAGGGTAGATGGGTACACAGCTCGGGTGTAAGCACTTGAGCAGATGTCTCTCACACAGACAAAGCTCCCCCCCCCCACACTGTCCTACACCTCCCTCTCTCCCCCCCCTCTCTCTGTCTGTCTCTTTCTCTCTGTCCATCTCTGTCTCTGTGTCCTGTCTGTGGTGTGTCCCCTCTCGTGTCTCTCTCTGTTTCTCTCTCTCTGTCTGTCTCTTTCTCTCCCCCCCCCCCCCTCTCTCTCTCTCTCTCGTAAGACGTCGATGGTAATATAAACTTGTAAGTACTTTGGCAGTCTTTTTTTTCTAAGATAACAAGGTGTCTGTCCTGGAAAAGGTTCATGGACTCGCATGCAAAAAGCCTGGATGCATAGACCGAAACACACACCGACAGACGCACCCAAATATACACGTAAGCACGCACGCACACAACACACACACAGACAACAACACACAACACACGCACCACACACCACACACACACACACACACACACACACACACACACACACACACACACACACACACACACACACACAGGGGATGGGGGGGGGGGGGGACGGGATAGCTTGGTGGTTAGAGTGATGCGCTCGAAATCTGCTGACCCCAGTTCGAACCTCGTTTAAGAGGATTTTTTCCTCTGGAGCTAACATCAGTGCCGACTCCACTCCCCCCCCCCCCACCCCCGAACCCTCCCCCCCCCCCCCCCCCCACAAAAAACCTTCGGATGAGACTATAAACCGAGGTCCCGAGTGCGAACGCACCAAAACATCTTGCGCACACGTTGAAACCCGTTCCTCTTTTCGGAAGAGTAGGCCATGGTGTGCCGGTGGGAATGGACGATATAATTTACAAAACTGAATGTGAACGGGGTCTGGATGTATAAAAGCTCATAAGTGCTTATTACACGCGCAGACACAGACACACAGACACAGACACACAGACACAGACACACAGACACAGACACACACACATATATATATATATATATATGTGTGTGTGTGTGTGTGTGTGTGTGTGTGTGTGTGTGTGTGTGTGTGTGTATTAGGAAATTAACATAAAAAGACAACAATTAAAGACATAATTTATCTGTGAATAATATCACCCAATGAACTGCTAACAAGTGCTTTGCGAGGATCCAGGCATTGGCACAAAAGTGCTTCAAGTATGGTGAGAGTGTAGGTGTGTTTCTCCCTGCAGAGTACCCCACCACCCCTTTTAGTCGAGAGGCCAACGTTGAACTATAGAAGTACTCTACTCACTGAAAAGTGCACAGGCAATGTACAGAGTGCCACCATACACTAGGCTCTCACCACAGAAAAAAACCCAAATTGTCCACACCCCCCTCCTCACCCCATTGCGTTTTTCTTCCACTGTGGAAAGCAATATAAACTTTTAAGTGCTTTAGAAACCTCTTCCGGAGAATAACAAGGTGTCTACTCGCGAAATGCACACAGACAGACACACACAGACATACGCACAAACGCACGCACACACAGGCACACGTACGCACGCACACACATACACGCACGCACACACACACACACACCCACACTACTCAAACACACCACACACACAGGCACACACGTGACGCGCCATCTATGCATGCAAGCAAAACAGTCGGATACATGCATGCATAATGGGTATGGATGCACTCATACGTGCGGAGAGAGAGAGAGAGAGAGAGAGAGAGAGAGAGAGAGAGAGAGAGAGAGAGAGAGAGAGAGAGAGAGAGAGAGAGAGAAATCCACATTGACACTTCCTTATACATTCGCTCGCGAGAGAGAGAGAGAGGGAGGGAGAGAATGAGAGACATAGACAGACATACTAGACAGGCAGGCCGGCAAACAGACAGACAGGCAGGCAAGTATACAGACATGCAGACATATGGACAGACAGATAGACATACATACATACAGACAGACAGACATAAACTCAAAAGGATAGAAAGAGATCCTGCTCGCTCTTATGCATGTATTCTTTTTGTTGGTGTCTTTATTTGTTTGATTGTTCACGGAAGTCTTGCGTTTCTTGATTTTTTTCTGTAACCTCTTTATCACTGACAGAGGCATGTGGAGCAAGATTAGAAGCTGTTCGAAAAAAAATGAATACGGACACAAACAGACAAAGAAAGAAAGAAAAAGAAACAAACAAACAAAGTGTGTATTTTAGTTGTTCTTCTGTAGTATCAGAGAGGCAGTGTCCTGACCATGAAGTTCCATATGGCCTGCTGTTGCTCCTAGCAGTGTGTTCCTGGTCGGCAGCAGCCTTGCCTGTCAGTAGGGTAACAAAGTGCCAAGGTGCACCATGAACTGTTGCTATGATTCAAAAGTGCAAACATAAACTAGAGCTGCTCTTGTGAGGAATGTGTGTGTGTGAGAGTGTGTGTGTATGTGTGGAATTTCATGCACGGTGGATTGGTGGTCTAGAGGTAACGCGCCTGTCTAGAAAGCAAAAAGTCCCGGTCGGAAGTATGCGGTGGTTCGAATCCCGTTTGGGCCCGAAACTTTTCCCCCAGCCGTTAGACCGAGAGTGGTGGTCTGGGCGCTAGTCTTTCGGATGAGACAATAAACCGAGGTCCCGTGTGTTACACAAAATTTTCAACGCACGTAAAAGAACTCACGGCAACAAGACAGTTGTCCCTGGAAAAATTCTTAGAAAAAGTCACTCTGATAGGGAACAAATACCGTTGCAGACAAAAAAAAAGAAAATAAAGGGTGGCGCTGCTCTTGTGGCGACGCGCTCTCCCCGGGGAGAGCAGCCCGAATTTCACGCAGAGAAATCTCGTGACTTAAAAATGGTATAAAACAAAAAATAAATTAAAAAAACATAACACTACTGAATGGACCGGGAAGAGCTTCTCTACAACCCAGGCACTTGCCCACAACCGCTGCAAATGGAGCCAGCTGGTGCAACGTTCATCACTGCAGTGCCCCTACGACCCTGGAGTGGGTTACGGGAGCAGGTGAGATGAGATGAGATGTGATGATAGAGATGGAGGACAAATGAGATGCACGTGTATTGTAAGGTCTTTGTTTTCATACACAGACAATTATTTTAAACCTGTGAAAGATCTTGTACAGCCAAACCAGATGGCTTGATGAGAACAGAAAGTAACACTGGCGGCCGCTATAGCCAAGTGGTTAAGACCATTCCACATCAAACCCATAGGTCCCTACATTCGCGGGTTCAAGTCTCCGTGGTGTCTGGTAAATTCTGGGTGTGGATTTTTACGATGTCCACGGCCAACTTAAAGCGCAGATCTGCCAGTACCAGTGTCAGGGAGATCAAATATGACGTTTAAAGATCTTGTAGCTCTTATCAGTGCTCTGTGGTTAAGGTAAAGGTGTCCCATAACCTAGAAGTTCGTAGGGGAGCGAGGCGTCAGAGACCTCACTTCTCTAGGGGCCAGCATATTGAGGGCGGCGCCCATCTCCTCTCCTTCGCTGCTTTACCTTCCCTGACCCTAAAGAGGCAGGTAACCATTTACAGCTGAGTGAACAGGGGGACTGTACTGAAACCAAGGCGCGCAAACAGTCACCCATCCAACTGGTAACCACGCTCGACGCTGCTTAACTTGGCTGGGGGAAAGTGAATGCTCCGACCACTGAGCTATCCCGTTCTGTGGTTACGGAAGCAAAACCACACCCAGCGGACATCCACTCCCCTAGGTCGGAATGCAGCTACCATCAAGGCGGATAAACAACAGGCAGCACAAGCAAGATCTCAACATTGGTAAACATCGGAGCTCTAGCCGAGGAACGAAAAATAAAGAAAGAAAGAAACAAACAACGAAAGAAACAGTGGTCATTGACTGGAGGTGGAAGGTGTTTGTTTCTGTATCTTTCAACTACACCCGTAACATCGCACACACACACCGTAGTCCGAGTCTCTGTGTTTCTTCCCTGTTGTTGTTGTCGTTGTTGTTGTTGTTGTTGTTTTTCTGTTACCCATTGTTTTCCTATATGTCTCTCCCCTTGTCAATTTGTGGATGTATCTTGTATTTTTATCATCATGTGCCGTCTGTATAATACTGTATTTTTAATATCCTTCCCTCAATATATCCTCATTTCCTTTGTTTTTAATCTGTCTGCCTGTCCGACTCTGTCTTTCTGACTTTCTGTTTGTATGTCTGTCTATCTGTCTGTCTATCTACCTGTCTGTCTCTGTCTCTGTCTATCTCTCTCAGTCTCTCTCTCTCTCTCCGTCTTTCTCTTCCCCCCCTCCCTCTTTCTTCTCTCTCTCTCTCTCTCTCTCTCCTCTCTCTCTTCTCTCTTCCTCTCTCTCTATTTCCTCTCTCTCTTCCTACTCTTCTCTCCTCATCTATTATCTCTTTCTTTCTCTTCCTTCTTCTATCTGTCTTCTTTCCTTCTCTTTCCTCTTCTCTCTCTCTCTCTCTCTCTCTTCCTCTCTCTCTCTCTCTCTCTCTCTCTCTCTCTCTCTCTCTCTCTCTCTCTCTCTCTCTCTCTCTCTCTCTTCCTCTCTTTCTCTCTCTTCTCTCTTCTCTCTCTCTTTCACTCTTGTCTCTCTCCTTTCATCTCTCTATTCTCTTTGTGCACCTCTTTTCTCCTTACTCCTTCCTTCTCTCTCTCTCTCTCTCTCCTCTCCCTCCCTCTCTCTCTCCTCTCTTCTCTCTTCCTCCTCTCTCTCTCTCTCTCTCCTCTCTCTCTCTCTCTCTCTCTTCCTCCTCTCTCTCTCTCTCTCTCTCTCTCTCTCTCTCTCTCCTCTCTCCTCTCTCTCTCTCCTCTCCTCTCTTCTTCCTCTCTCTCTCTCTCCTTCTCTCTCTCTCTCTCCCTCTCTCTCTCTCTCCCTCTCTCTCTCTCTCTCCCCCTCTCTCTCTCCTCTCTCTCTCTCTCTCTCTCTCTCTCTCTCTTCTCTCCCTTTCTCTCTCTCTCTCTCTTCCTTTCCTCTCCTCTCTCTCTCTCTCTCTCTCCTTCTCTCTCTCTCTCTCTCTCTCTCCTCTCTCCCTCTCTCTCTCTCCCTTTCTCTCTCCTCTCTGTTCTCTTTCTCTCTCTCTCCCTCCTCTCTCTCTCTCCCTCTCTCTCTCTCTCCTCTCCCCCTTTCCTCCCTTCCCTCTCCTCTCCTCTCTCTCTCTCTCTCTCTCTCTCTCTCTCTCTCTCCTCTCTCCTCTCTCTCTCTCTCTTCTTCCCTCCCTCCCTCTCTCTCTCTCTCTTGACATTTGGAAATCGTACACCCCGACCTGTGCTGGTCATTAAAACTTTGGGAAATAAAAAACAACAACAACAACCTACCAGCTAAACAGATCCCTCCTCCCTCTCATTTGTCCCTCCTGTTCTCTATTCCCTCTTCTGTCTTTTGCTTTGCTCTTTCTTTTCTTCCGTCTCTCTGCTGTGGGGAGTTTTCGGGTGCTTTGTATTTTTGCGTTGTTTGTGTGTTTGCTTGTTTGTTTGTTTGTTTTAGGGGAGGGAGGGTGGTTTGGGTTTTTCTTGTCTTTATTTCTTTTTAGTTTGTGTTGGTCTTGATAGTTTTCAGGTTTTTTTCCCTTGTGTTTTGAGGTTTGGAGTTTGTTAGTTTGTTTTGATTTATTGTCTTTCTAGAGGTTTGTTTTTCACCCGCTATTTGTATGTTTCTTGTTCGTTTTGTTCTGTTTCTTTATTTGGTTGATTGATTGATCGGTTTGGCTTTTGTGTTGGTTGATTGGTTGGATTGTTGTTTGGTTGGTCGGTAAGTTGATGGGTCAGTTGGTTGGTTGGTTGGTCGGTTGGTTGGTTGGTGGTTTGGTTGGATTTATGTTTCTGTGCCCTTAGAGTTCGTTGTTTGGTTTTTGTGCGTTGAGAGGTATGTTTCTGTTGTTGGTTTCTTTTGTTTTCTTCCTTAGAGATGGATTTCTTTCTAGCATGTTTCCTTTGTCTCAGGTATCTGAACCTTCCGTTTTATCATAGTACTTTAGTCGATCACTGGCCCCGACCATAGCAAAGGACTGTAGCAAACTGTTGTTGTGCTTTAGAATTTGAGATCCTCTTAGGTCGTGACAAATATTTAGCATAGCAACCTATACTATCCTTAATGAAGGAAAAGTCACTTCCAGTCTGTCTGCCTGTGTAGTTAGCTATCTACATCAGGCCTGCATGATAAACTTTTAGCGTTCCAGCCTGTGCTTTCCTTTAAAGCAAATAAACCCACTTGAAGTGAGATTAAGATTGCCTACAATATAGCGAGATATTTGTAGAACAGCTATACGTGCAACCCTCTCATCTTTTGCCTACTGACAGTATTGCTGTAATTCTCAGGTGTGATGTAAGAGACAGAGCTACGTCTTTTGAATGACCATCAGGATCTTAAGCTGGGGAACTCCCAACCACCACCATGTTACTGGAACTAATAATCAGATTGGAAAAAAAAAGAAATCTGGCGAGATATAGGTTATAGTTTTAATCAAAATTGCTTGATTTTGCATTTGGGGCATAACATTAAAATGTCACAAACAATTAACCCATGCAGTCTTTTGCGATGATATTGTGTATTGAGACTTCATAAGCAAATAAACACAAAACAAATTGCCAACACAATAGATAGAAATCAGTCCATGGCAAGAGTGTAGGCTAGTTATGGCATGTGACGTGGATGACAAAAACAGGATCATTATCATGCAATCTGCTATCTGAAGAAGGATGCGCTTCCCTATTTTTACTTTTCCCTCAAGACTGCCAGGAAATTCGGGAGTTCAGTGTCCTCACGGCTCCCAAACTGTTCATGACGATGTTATGGCTGCCCCTTTAGGGCAAGTGGAAATAAAAGCTTTTATAAACAAAACATGATAATAACTAATTGCCTTTCTTGGAAATGAAGACTGCCAATTGTTGTCATCTTATCCTTCGATTTCAGTTTTCTTGCATGATATATACAACGCACATTCTGCTAAAACCATATATGTATATTCTCTCACTCTGTCTGTCTCTCTCTCTCTCACTTTGTAACACAAATAACAGTCATCACAGAAATAAAATACTTTGCCAACTCAAATTTCCAAGATGACACGTACGTACCCTTTCTAAACACTACAACTAGCACCAACAAAACCGCATCTACAACACGTGGGCGGCTTGATGCTACTAATCTGTACCTAGCAGAACACGGGACTGCCGCAGAGAGCATCACGACAAGACAAACACAAACTGGAAGTTTCAAACTGACAACTCTGCGAGAGTAACTGACCACAGGGCCTCAAGGTCGTGCCCTACTTCCTCCGCTACCCCCCCCCCCCCTCCCCCCTGTTTTTTCCTTTTGTCGGGGGTAATATAAACTTGCGAGTGCTTTTGCAGCCCTCTGCTCCATGATAACGAGGGGTCTGTTTACGACATGCAGTCACACACGCACACACACACATAGACGTGCGCGCACGCGCACACATATGCACACGCACACACAGACATACACACATGTGCAGACACAAACACGCACACACACGCACGCACGCACACACACACATATAACACTCGCACGCACACGCGCGCACGCGCGCACACAAATACACACACACAGAGGGTCAAGCAGACACACACACAGAGTCAAGCACACACGCGTGCCTGCACACACACACGTGCACGCATGAGAACCCGAACATACGCGTGCGCGCGCGCACACACACACACACCCCCACAAACACGTGCTTGTGCATAGTTATGCTCTCTCTCTCTCTCTCTCTCTCTCTCTCTCTCTCTCTCTCTCTCTCTCTCTCTCTCTCTCTCTCTCTCTCTCTCTCTCTCTCTCTCTCTCTCTCTCTCTCTCTCTTAGAACCCTAAGTTGTTGACAGGGGAAGATGTGTACATACACAGATGTGAAACTTTTCAGCTGATTCAAAATTGTATTTGTACTGTGAAATCATTTTTTTCTTCCATTGTACATTGTATATACCCCTCCCCCCCCCCCTATCACTCCCTTTTGTTGTATTGTGGCCTAAGGCCGATGTACTATTAAACTATTTCAGAGTTTCAGAGTTTCTCTCTCTCTCCCCTCTCTCTCTCTCTCTCTCTCTCTCACACACACACACACACACACACACACACACCACCCCACACACACCACACACACACACACACACACTCACACGCACACACACACACACACACACACACACACACACACACACACACACACACACACACACACACACACAGGAGTGTGTACGCTACGCCTGTATGTGAGTGGTTGTTGTGGCTGGTGTGTGCTGGCAGCTGTCTATGATTACATCTCTCTCCTCCCTGCTTCCTTATCTGCCTGCCCCCCTCTGACAGTCGTGCAGTTCAGCTTGTGTTGTGTTGTGTTGTGTTGTGTTGTGCAGCAGAACTTGGGGAAAGAAGCAACCTAACCATCCGCCTCTTCTCCCCTCTCTACATGCTACCACTTCTTTCTCTCTCTCTCCCTCTCTCTCTCACTTTGTCTCTGTGTCACTCTTGGTCTCTGCCTCTTCTCCCCTCTCTACATGCTACCATTTCTTTCTTCTCTCTCTCTTTGTCTCTGTGTCACTCTTGGTCTCTGGCTTTGTGTCCCTGTCTCTCTCTTTCCTGATTTTTGTTTTCTTTTTCTGAGTTTTGATTTTGTCTATTTCCTTTTTTGCTCAAGTATTTCTTTTGTTGCTGGTATTTTTTTTATGTATATACTTTGATACCTAGTAACAACATAATTTACAAGGTGCGCCCACGTGTGTGTGTGTGTGTGTGTGTGTGTGTGTGTTTTCCCTCAAGGTCGCAATCATGTTCAATAATGGACATACGCAGTGGTGTCTCAGTCATGGTTTAGACTTCAACCAATCTACTTCGGACTCTGTGCCAGACTTAACTCCTTAATTAATACCCCAGAGGCCTGACCACAACAGGGAACTGACCAAGCAGTGGTCACCGCCTCGTGTTTGCCCTGTAGCAGTTTGTGAAGCAGGTCAGGGTGGCTTAGTGCAACAGAAAGAGAAGAGACTGAGGGAGTTCACCACTGTCAGCTGGTCTGGTCACCGCATCAGAGGATCGCAAGTCTCAAAGACAAAACTATCCCCTCTTCTCTCTTTCCCCATCGATGGAAGGATAAGCTTCAAGTTGCTTTGGAGGTCTCGTTGCAAAGATAGTATAATGTTTATTCATGAAACACACTCTCTCTGTCTCTCTCCCTTTCCCTCTATATATACACACATATTCACTCACTGTTCACTGGTCCCGTAACCCGCCAGGGTCGTGGGGGCGCTGCATGGTGGACGAACGGTGGACCAGCTGGCTCCACTTAGCGCGGTCGTGGGCAAGTGCCTGGGTGACACTGAAGTCCTCCCCTGTCCAATCACGGATGTCGTCGGCCCACTTTCTCCTCTGTCTGCCCCGTCTTCTCTTCCCCTGGACTGTTCCTTGCAGGATGGTCTTTGCAAGTCCTTCCTGGCGTGTTACGTACCCATACCATCTGAGTTTCCTCTTTTTCGCCGTGGTCAGTAGGTCTTCATAGTCCCGCACCTGTTGAGTGATCATTCTGCGGACTTCATTGTTGGTGACATGGTCCTTGTATGAGATGCCAAGGAGCCTTCTGAGGCATCTCATTTCTACTGCTTGGATCCTCCTTTGTAGGTCTGCGTTTAATGTCCATGCCTCACATGCGTAAAGCATACATATATACACGATCAAATGTTCTGAAGATAAATAAGTACGTGAAGCCATTACACCTTTTACCGTGCAAGAATGATTCCAAAGATTAGTCTCAATAGAAAGTTAAGTAAGAGAGGTGCTATGAATGTACAACAGTTATTTTAATGATGTCATTAGAGACTCTTATACAGTATGGACTTGTTTGACCTAACTCGACTTTCAACTCCCTGGATGAACTATGCTCAGAAATCTCGCGGTGGATTTGCTAAATCATCCCTGGAATCTTATGGATAAATTCCTTTCTGAAATACACAGGTGTTTTTGCTCTCACCGGAATAATGTAATAAATATGTGGCCTACCAATGCCGCCATCCAAAACTGATATTAAGAAAAGAAGGAAAATATGCGCTCCAATATTTTGTTAGTGAGCGTAGGGATGTGATCATGAAGGATAGAAGTGACAGTCAGTAAGTTGCCTAACTGCTGCCATTAATGAGTTCAAGAAAGACATAACAGGCATTGGTGAGAGTAAGTAAGTGATCATCTTGAAACTACCTTCTGCTCTCTCGTTCCCTCTGCTATATAGCGGGTCGGGGGTCTAGCTGTCACACACCTGCCTTGAACTGACAAGTTCGGTCAGAAGTGTGCGGTGGTTTGATCCCCGTTTGGGCCCGAAACTTCCCCCCATACATTAGTCCACGAGTGGTGGTTTGGGTGCTAGTCTTTCAGATGAAATGATTAATTGAGAAGTTGTGTAATACAGATACTTATCTAGCGCACGTAAAACAACTCACAAGAGGACGGGATAGCTCAGTAGTCAGAGCACTCGCTTTCTCCCAACCAAGGTTAAGCAGCATCGAGCGTGGTTACCAGTTGGATGGGTGACCGTTTGCAAGCCTTGGCTTCAGTATAGTCCCCCAGCTCACCCAGCTGTAAATGGGTACCTGCCTCTTTAGGGTCAGGGAAGGTAAAGCAGCGAGGGAGAGGAGATGGGCGCCGCCCTCAATATGCTGGCCCTAGAGAAGTGAGGTCTCTGACGCCTCATAACCCTACGCCCCTATAGGTTGTGGGATACCTTTACCTTTTTTTTTTAAACAACCCACGGCACCAAGACAGTTGTCCCTGGCAAAATTCTATCTATCTATCTATCTATCTATCTGTCCCGTAGTCTGTCGACCGTGGGGGCACCCTAAAAGACTCAACAACCAGTTCCCTCCATTCCTCTCTCTGTTCTGCCTTTCTCGGGGTTTTGTTGAGTTCTAGGCCTGTCCATTCGCTGATGTTATCCTCCCAGCTCTTCCTTGGTCTGCCTCTTCTTCTTCCTCCTTGGACAGTGCCTTGTAAAACTGTCTTTGCAAGTCCTTTGGATTAAATTCCTGGTCTTTGGATTAGATTCCTGGCAAAATTATGTAGAAAAAATACACTCTAATACGAAATCAAATACAGTTGCAGACAGGAAAAGAAAAACATAGGTGGCGCTGCTCTTGTGGCGAAGCGCTCTCCCCGGGAAAAGCAGCCCGAATTTCACGCGGAGAAATCTGCCGTGACTTAAAGTGGTATAACAAAGCAATAACACCCCACCCCCCCTCCAAAAAAAACCCAACCCCCCCAAAAAAAAACAACAACCCAAAACACACACACACACACAAAACAAAAAAACATTCCACAAACAAAACAAAACAAACAAAAAACCCAGAAAAAAACAAAACCAAAAACCAAAAAACACCAAAACCCCCCAGCAAAAACAACAACAAAACAACAAACAAACAGACAAAAATGTTTCTGTCTCTCTCTCTATTCTATGTCGTTGTCTATCACACACACTTGTTTGTCCTGCCTTCACTGGTCTTACTGTTTCACGCCCTTTCTCTTTCTTTATCTTTCATTTTTGTTTGTTTTTCTTTATTTCTATTGTCTGTCTCTTGCTTTGTGTCTGTCTTTGTGTCTCTTTGTCTTTTCGTCTATTTGCTTTGTCTGTCTTTTTCCTGCATCTACATCTCTCTCTCTCTCTCTCTCTCTCTCTCTCTCTCTCTCTCTCTCTCTCTCTCTCTCTATCTATTTATCTATCTATCTATCTGTCTCTGTGTGTGTGTGTGCGTGCGTGCTTCTCTGTCTGTATATCTGTGTCTGTCTGTCTGTCTGTCTGTCTGTCTCTGTCTCTGTCTCTGTGTCTCTCTCTCTATCTGTGCCATCGTATCTCTGTGTCTGTTTTAACTGATTAGTTACTACTGTGTACAATAAACACGTACTGGCACTCAATTAGCTACGTCTGTCCTCTTCTGCCGTGATTTTTTCTCCTAATGAACTTCATATTGTGGAGGTGATTACAAAACTTGTACAGCTCAAGTTGATCACTGAGTTTTGGGAAAAAAACCTTGTTTTGTCTTTCCTGTTTTTTGAGGGTTTAGTTTCTTAATTTAGATCGCTCTCAGCTTTTAATATTTAATATCTCTATATCTCTATCTGTGTATGTGTGTGTGTGCGTGTGCGCGTGTGTGTGTGTGTGCGTGTGTGTGTGTGTGTGTGTGTGTGTGTAGAGAGAGAGAGAGAGAGGGGCAGAAACATGTCCTATCACCCTGCTAAAGTATATGACCTGTGTGCGTGTGTGTGTGTGCTTTTTAAAAAAAAACACATTTGACTATTGCAATTTTATTTCGTAGATTTGGTCTGCAGCGTACCATGTTTGTAATATCTGTTTGAACTATTGATCATTTGTCATTGGTTGTATGACTGTGTAAGATTAGGTTGAATGCATGCGCTTTGATTTGTCTTTGCAAGATATAGCGCTATATAAGTTTCATTTTTTTATTATTATTATTATTATTATTATTATTATTATTATTATTATTATTATTATTATATTAATACATCCATCCATCCATCCATCCATCCATCCATACATACATACATATATACATACATACTTACAGACAGACAGACAGAAAGACTTACATACATATAAACATACAGACATACATGCACACATACAGACATACATACACACATACAGACACACACACACACACACACACACACACACACACATCCCCCCCCTGTTCTGACTGTGCTGCCGTAGCCGCAACATTGTACAGAGTTTTCGCAGATCAAACATCTCCACTCTGTTACAAATTGGCGCTGCCAGCAGGATGAGGAAGGGAACTAAGGGCTGCTGGCTTGAGCATCAGACAGACTAGCTGGTCAGTGAGCCGTTGATGGCATGGTACCTCGGTACGCGGTACAGTTGATCAGGAGTGGATGTGTCGGGGCGGTAATTGGATGACCTCCCATGCGGTCAGAGAGACCTTTGTGATTAGTTTGGGACGCACCTGCACATTGTGCGGTGCTCTGTTTCCATGGGTGGTTGCTGGAAACCGCTGGCTGCTTACACCTCCTCTTTGCGGTGGATTGTAGAGTTTATGCAACCTCTGTTCTGACTGTGATATCGCAATCGAGGAGTTGGGGCACATTAAATGTCTCTACTTTGTTAAATACACACACACACAGAGATATATATATATATATATATATATATATATATATATATATATTATATATGAAAGATATAAATAACAGAGAGAGAGAGAGAGAGAGAGAGAGAGAGAGAGAGAGAGCACATACTTACATACACATATAGCTATTGAGAGAACACACACACACACACACATATATATATTCTCTTTCTATATAGAGAGAGGAGAGAGATTGAGTCAAGCATCTTGTGTTATTTTAAAATGCCACTCACAATATCTGTGTTAAGATAATAAAGGAGTGGTACTGCGTCTTGAAGTACTACCTTCCCTAATCTTCGTGCTGCTTTTTCACCCACATCCCTAGACTTTGCTCTGTAACTCAAATACCGTCAATACTGCTGTGCTGAACGTTCGTGCCTTTGTCAATAACCAGAATACTCCCCTACACTTTAACCAGGTTCTTTTTGCATTTGTTAAGAGAAGGACCCAACTGAAACTGTGCTGCACAAGATTCTACACCAATAAGCGTCATTGTCCAACGCCATTATCCACAGCTAACTCACGCCTGCGCAGGATGCCCTTGCACTCCATAATTATAACAAGCCTACATGAAATAAAGGCGTGACGGAATACAATAAACAACACCTGGATTTTCCATGATCTTGGCTGAAATCCTACAACAACAAGAAAAACAAAAAAAACCTTTCACACAGAGAGAGGAATGAACAGATGTTTCCTTCTTTCCTAGTTATAAATATCATTTTTTCATCTGAGAGAGAGTGATATTTACAAGACTCAACGCTATATAAATTCCATACATTATTATTAATATGATTACTATTATTATTATTATTATTATTATTATTATTATTATTATTATTATTATTATTATTTTCTAACATTTGAAATAAGTATTCACATGCATTTTTGCATTTGGCTCGTTAGGGACTATAAACAGAAATCAATGAAAGCAGAAATGTAAAAACACAGCACCCAAGTGTTTGGCTGATGAGCTTTTCGGTTTATTTAAAACCTTCTTCAGGCCTGCTAAAAGACTGGCCAACTGGCAGTAAAAGCCAAAAACGAACCAATCATAGGCGTAACAGTGAGTACATTGAAACAATTCTGTGTAAACACAGAAAATTACTCATGTAAAAACACACACCCTTACACATGCAACATGGTTAAACACTCTCTCTCTCTCTCTCGCTCTCTCTCTCTCTCTCTCTCTCTCTCTCTCTCTCTCTCTCTCTCTCTCTCTCTCTGTCTCTCTCTCTCTCTCTCTCTCTCTCTCTCTCTCCACTAGACCCCCGTATGTATTGCTCTGTAACTCAGGAACTGTTAATGCGGGGACTAGATGCAAAAAAGCGCATGTGTGCTTATTCAGTATCCTCGAAATTAAAAAAAAGTCATTCATTCTCTCTCTTTCTGTCTCTCTCTGTCTGTCTCTCAGTCTCTGTCTCTCTCTTTCTCTGTCGGTCTCTTTCTCTTCTACCTGCCTACCTCCCTCCCTCAACCCTAAAACCATGAGAACCACAACAACAACCCTCCACCCTCCCTTTGTCTTATCTGTCACAAGTGCGCGCGCAAACACACCCACACCCGCACACCCACACACACACACCCTAATATCACTAAGAGTGCACAGACGTTAAATTGAAGACACACATACACACACACACACTCGCGCGCGCGGACACACACACATACACACACACGCACATACACACACACACACACACACACACACACACACACACATACGCACGCGCACACATACACACACAAACACGCAGATAGAGTGAGAGAGAGAACAAAATAAAATAAAAGCTTTAAAATAATCAAACACAAAATACCAACACCCCCTTTCCCACTATCTCTAACGCCCCCATCCCCCTTCCCCCACAACAACAACAACAACAGTTCAACCTAAAGAGAGAGGGTTTGACAGTTTGGGGATTTGCTAGACTTTTGACCGTAGACAAAGGAGAGAGAGAGAGAGAGAGAGAGAGAGAAAGAGAGAGAGAGAGAGAGAGAGAGAGAGGAGAGAGAGAGAGAGAGTGAGAGAGAGAGTGTGTGAGAGAGAGAGAGAGAGAGAGAGAGAGAGAGTGAGAGAGAGAGAGAGGAGAGTGAGAGAGAGAGAGAGAGTGAGAGAGAGAGATGTATGGGTTTTCCATTATATCTGCAGATCCCCTTTGGCTTGTTTTCATTCCGCTCTTGTCGTACAAGTGTCTGTTCTTTTGCTAAAAGTGCTGGTCATTTTCTTTTTTTTCCACCTTGTTTCTTTCCTGTTTTGTTGGGGTTTTTTGTAGTAGTTGTTGTTGTTGCTGTTGTTGTTGTTGTTGCCCTTTTAGGTTTTAGTGGAGCGGTTTTATTTTCTGTTGGTTTTTTTTGGCATTTAATTATAGCATGTTTTTAGTTTTTAACCTTGCTTTCTTGTAATAGCTCTATGCCTTTCATTTTTCTAAAGAGATTAAATGTAGCTTTCTTGTCTCTTTTTGAGATTATAATTGGTATCAATGTGCCTGTTAGTATTGTGATTACCCGGAGAGAGAGAGAGAGAGAGAGAGAGAGAGAGAGAGAGAGAGAGAGAGAGAGAGAGAGAGAGAGAGAGAGAGAGAGAGAGAGAGACTTCAGACTTCAGAGAGAGAGAGAGAGAGAAGAAATGAATGAATGATCTTTATTTTCCAAGGGTTACAAAGTATTCATATACATTTTTTCATCCAGCCCTTTGCCCCTGATTAGGGACTATCGACAACATTACACATTAAG
The DNA here is from genome assembly GCA_028751875.1 of Rapana venosa. NCBI lineage: Eukaryota > Metazoa > Mollusca > Gastropoda > Neogastropoda > Muricidae > Rapana > Rapana venosa. The sequence continues at coordinate 125,501,042 of CM054134.1, forward strand.
AGAGAGAGAGAGAGAGAGAGAGAGAGAGAGAGAGAGAGAGAGAGAGAGAGAGACAGACAGACAGACAGACAGACAGACAGACAAACAGATAGATAGAGAGACAGACAAACATAGACAAATAGATAAAGAAAGAGACAAACATATAGAAAGACGCAGACGGGCAGATAGACACAGACAGACAGAGCGAGCTAAGCATCACAACAATTATGATCGATATCGATCTGAAGAGACTACCCAACGCCTCCGCAGTCAAAATGGCCCCGACAGGTCTGAAGACACTGTGTCATGTGATGTGGATACCGTGGCTGGGGGCTGCTCTCCCTGCTCTCCTGAGGCCAAGCCTGCCCTGCAACTCCGGCCGGCAGTCCACGCTGTACCCAATGACCTTCTGACCCCTTTGCGGGTGCCTCAGACACCAATCGATGAGTCTGGCGTGGGTTTAGAGCTTGATATTGACCTACCTACCTACCTACAAAGTGACAGGTAGCTTGGTTAGGTTCCATTTGGAGCTTAAACTGTCTTCTCATCAGCTAGACCAAGAATGAGATTGTGTGTTTTGTTTCCAGCTAGAGAGTCCCGAACGTTTACCAATTGTGAGATTTTTACTTAACTGACTGGGGTTTTTTGTCCGCAAGTATCATAGCCACAATCCAACATCTGGGACGAATAGTAACATATATTGTTAATTATTCTATATCACCCTCACAATGTATATGAAAGGACCAGTAAATACATACCACTATAATTGCTACAATATCTAAAGCTACTCCCACAGAAATACTGCATATTTGCAGACGTAAATTGGAGAAAATAAACCAGGATGCCGCTGCACTAAAGGTGACGTACTTGTTAAGAAAGAAACCATTTGTAAAACTCTTTCCACAGATACACCACATACTTACGGACGCAAATTACTATAGAAAAAACAACAACAACAAACCAGAATGCCGCAGTGCTAGGGGTGACGTGATCCCCCCATACTAAGAATCATTCCACATTGTGACCAAACAAAACAACTGTTTCTGTGTCCATCTATGTGGGTCTTATGACTCACACACACAAATTCTACACTTTATTACAGAGGTGAAACACCTTATTTCCGGGTCGAAAATTGCTTTACCCTTTCTTGTAGGGCCAAAAACCTCATTAGAGGAGCGAATCATGTACACGAAAAGCAAAACCCAGCTCCCATGGAGACAGGACCTCTCACAAATCACTGGTGTCTTCCAATTTCGAAACACGGCGTCACACACTGCTCGCATGGGAAGTAATCTTATTACCTCCCTGTCACATCTTATATCAGGTGAAAACAAGCTAGGACATTGTTACGATAGAGATAGCTATAAGGATATGGTTTTATTTGCAACTTTAAAATAGTGTGTTTCAAAGTTATTTTAAGTGCTATAAAATGAGGAGAAACTGTTATAAACGTTTTATGGAGAGAGAGGAGAGAGAGAGAGAGAGAGAGAGAGAGAGAGAGAGAGAGAGAGAGAGAGAGATACAGACAGACAGACAGATAGACAGACAGACACAGATAGATAGACCGACAGACAGACAGACACACAGATAGATAGACAGACAGACAGATACAGACAGACAGACACATAGACAGACAGACAGATAGACAGACACACACAGAGACAGACAGACACACAGACAACCAAACAAACAAACAGACATAAATTCAGACAGACAGAGGCAGCTGGAGACAAATCCCACAATCTGACAAGTTAGCCTTCTCAAACTACATCCTTTCCTTCATTCCATCCTGTGGTTTTCAGGCAAGGTTCACCTGGGCTTAGTGTTCAAGGCTGGCTGAGGGGATCCTCGCTGCAGACGTCCGTGAGCTTGCAGCGACAGCGTGACAGGCAGACAGGGTGACAGGCAGACAGCGTGACAGGCAGACAGCGTGACAGGCAGACAGGCAGACAGGCAGACACGGAGACAGGGTGACAGTCCGCGCTGCAACCTTCACCACCCAGCATAGTTAGCACTGACTGTCTCCACGTCTTGGGGATTTCCCTGCCATCAGTGACAGCCCAGCAGTCTCTGGGAGAGGGGAGGAGTGTGGCTGATGCCAACACCCGGCACTTCTCTGCTGAATCACAGGTAAGACAACATTCTTCTTGTGTGCGTTGCTGTGGCTGCTGTTGATGTGGGTGCGTCGGTGGGGCTGGTTGTTGGTAGGTAGGTAAATTGGTTGGTTGGTTGGCTGTTTTGTGACTTGTCTTTTTTTGGTGGATGGTTGGCTGATTCCTTTTCCTGTTAAAATTGTTGGCCTTCTCTTGATATGTACACACACACGCACGCACGGGCTCGCGCTCACACACACACACACACACACACGCGCGCGCGCGCGCACACACACAACATGCACACAAACACGCACACACGCACACACACATACACAGAGGCAATTAAGAGAGACAGGAAGACATAGCCAGACATTGATATAACCACTCAGATACAACAAAATACAGAGACAGAAAGAACATGGGGAAAAAAGCCATCGATTTCTCCAACTCGGTTAACAAGTCAGGCCATGCAACTGTCAACAAGGAGAATGTCAACAATACAGACATCAACAGGGAAGGATTGAGTAGCACACACAATCAAGAAACAACAAAAATATCGAAAGAAACAATCTTGGCAAGAAAAAGGGATGAGCCATGTCTGCCTGTATATTATGTATGTCTTTCATGCAGCCAAGCCTCTGTCAGTAGAAGACAAGGTCTAATGCTCAGTATCACGAGCAAGTGACAAGCAAGAGAAGCATGCTTATAGCGTGTCAAGACTGGGGAGAGAGAGACAGAGAAAGAGAGACAGAGGGAGACTGAGAGAAAGAGAGATGTACTCAAAGAGATACAGAGAGACAGAGAGAGAGAGATGGACAGAGAGAGAGAAAGAAAGAGAGATAAAGAAAGAAAGAGAGAGACAGAGAGAGACAGAGACAAATAGAGAGAGATTGGGAGAAAGACAGAGAAAGACGAGAGAGAGAGAGAGAAAGAGACAGAGAGACAGACAGGGAGAGGGATAGAGGGAGACAGAGACAGAGAGAGAGAGAAATAGAGAGACCATCTAAACACATTTTTTACTCGCTTTGAAAAGCATGATTTCTCAGATGAATTAAATGATCTGAAGCAATCCCTAGTTTCTGAGAATAGCGTCATTGTTGATGAAGAAATTATCTGTAAGCACTTAAAGGCAATAAATATTAACAAATCTCCCGGACCAGACGGTATATGTGGAAGAACCCTGAAATTCTGCGCTACTGAGCTTGCCAGTGTCCTTCAACACCTGTTCCAGGCCTCACTGGATACTTGTCAGATTCATGTTATTTGGAAAACTTCCAATGTAATACCTCTTCCAAAGAAACCCAATCCTTCTCGGCCTAACGATTTTAGACCTGTAGCTCTCACATCTCTTGTGATGAAAACGCTGGAAAAGATTGTAAAATCTCTCATTCTTTCTGCTACAGAGAAAGACCTTGACCCACTGCAATTTGCATACAGGTCTCGAAGGGGTGTCGAAGATGCCAAACTATTCATTTTGAACAAGTTGTATAGCCACTTGGAAACACCTGACTCTCATGCCAGAATATTGTTCGCTGACTTTAGTTCAGCTTTCAATACAATGCAGCCTCACGTTCTGGTTAACAAAATAATTTCAAAATTTGACGTAGACAATCAACTTGTTCGTTGGCTGATTGAATTTTTAACCAACAGACCACAGCGTGTTTTGGCCAACAAAATATCTTCTTCGGTTAGATTTACCTGCACTGGTTCTCCGCAGGGTTGCGTCCTCTCACCACTTCTGTACATTCTATACACAGATGATTGCAGAAGCAACTATGGAAATTCCTTTCTGGTAAAGTTCGCAGACGATAGTGCTCTGTTATCCCTCTTATCCGGATCAGTCTTAGACCATGGTCCAGCCCTCACCGAGTTCGTACACTGGTGTGACGAGGCCTATCTGGAGCTAAATGTTTCTAAAACTAAAGACCTGCCTATCGACTTCAGAAGATCAGGCATACTCCTAAGAATATTATTATCCATAATCAAGAGGTTGAAAACGTTTTGAACTATAAGTATCTGGGAACTGTTTTTGACCACAAGTTAAACTGGGACGTTAACACTGACGCTAATGTCAAAAAGGGACAACAACGTCTGTATTTTCTGAGGAAACTGAACTCATTTTTTGTAGACAAAAGATCCTTTCCTTGTTTTACAAGTCTTACATAGAGAGTGTTCTAAGTTTTGCTTTCATTTGTTGGTACAATAACCTTAGTGTTAAAAACAAGAATGGCCTGCAGAGAATTGTAAGAATCTGCTCAAAAATAATTGGAAAAGAACAAAGAGATCTCATGTCGTTCTGCAATCAGCAGCTTGTACGCAAAGCCACAGCCATTTTGGCTGATCCTTCTCATGCTTTGTTTCCAGAATTTCAAATGTTGCCTTCGGAACGCCGTTTTCAGTGTCCCATCAGCAAAACCAACAGAAAAAGAAATTCTTTTGTGCCAGTAAGCATTCGACTTCTGAATTCACAATGATGTTGACTACCTAGTTCTTACATTTCTCTGAATTATCTGCCTGATTGTCATTGTTACGAGTGTAGTCAATACATAATTGTGTGTGTGTGTGTGTGTGTGTGTGTGTTTGTGTGTGTGTGTGTGTGTGTGTGTGGGTGGGTGCGTGGGTGTTGTGAAATAAGTCTGTGTTCTAGTCAACTGTCTTAAAACATTGAATTCATATATTGGTGTATGGTGTGGGTGTGCGTGGGCGTATTCGCACACACACGTACGTGCGTGTGTACGGCTGCGTATATGCGTGCGTAAAAATAAGTTTTTATGTCTTCTAGTCAATGGGTTTAAAATTGTGTTCACAATTGATGTTTGTGCGCATGCGCGCGGTGTGTGTGGTGCGTGTGTGTGTGTGTGTGGTGACATTTTATTTGAAAACCAATATGAAATATAGCTTTTGTGTCTTTGATATATTTGATGAGTATCAATCTGCCTGTCAGTATTGTAATTGCCCTTCATGGGATGATTAAAGTGTTTTTGACTTTGACTTTGACTTGACAGAGAGGGAGAAAGACACAGACAGACAGACAGACAAATACAGAGACAGAGAGAAAAAGAAACTTGTCTTCAGCAAAATAGGTGAAGGACACAGAGCGAGACAAAATAGCAACGAAACAAATGAAGAAAAAATCAGTATGTGATGTTAATATGTAATTATGTTTAAGGTCTTGTGTGTGTGGTGTTGTGTGTGGTGTGGGGTGTGTGTGTGTGTTTGTGTGTGGTTTTTGTGTTGTGTTGTGGGTGCGTGGCGGGTGTGCCTTCCTTTAAATCGATTTTTGCGTTAAAATTGTTGGCCTTCTCTTGATATGTACACACACACGCACGCACGGGCTCGCGCTCACACACACACACACACACACGCGCGCGCGCGCGCGCACACACACACATGCACACAAACACGCACACACGCACACACACATACACAGAGGCAATTAAGAGAGACAGGAAGACATAGCCAGACATTGATATAACCACTCAGATACAACAAAAATACAGAGACAGAAAGAACATGGGGAAAAAAGCCATCGATTTCTCCAACTCGGTTAACAAGTCAGGCCATGCAACTGTCAACAAGGAGAATGTCAACAATACAGACATCAACAGGGAAGGATTGAGTAGCGCACACAATCAAGAAACAACAAAAATATCGAAAGAAACAATCTTGGCAAGAAAAAGGGATGAGCCATGTCTGCCTGTATATTATGCATGTCTTTCATGCAGCCAAGCCTCTGTCAGTAGAAGACAAGGTCTAATGCTCAGTATCACGAGCAAGTGACAAGCAAGAGAAGCATGCTTATAGCGTGTCAAGACTGGGGAGACAGAGACAGAGAAAGAGAGACAGAGGGAGACTGAGAGAAAGAGAGATGTACTCAAAGAGATACAGAGAGACAGAGAGAGAGAGATGGACAGAGAGAGAGAAAGAAAGAGAGATAAATAAAGAAAGAGAGAGACAGAGAGAGACAGAGACAAATAGAGAGAGATTGGGAGAAAGACAGAGAAAGACAGAGAGAGAGAGAGAGAAAGAGACAGAGAGACAGACAGGGAGAGGGATAGAGGGAGACAGAGACAGAGAGAGAGAGAAATAGAGAGAGACAGAGAGGGAGAAAGACACAGACAGACAGACAGACAAATACAGAGACAGAGAGAAAGAGAGACTTGTCTTCAGCAAAATAGGTGAAGGACACAGAGCGAGACAAAATAGCAACGAAACAAATGAAGAAAAAATCAGTATGTGATGTTGAAACTAGTGATAATTATGTTTGAAGGTCTGTGTTGTGTGTGTGTGTGTGTGTGTGTATGTGTGTGTGTACGTGTGCGTGCGTGTGTCCTTCCTTAAGTCGATTTTTAGCGTAAGACTATCCACGCTTTGGGTGTTGGTGTTCTCTAACGACTGTCTGATTTTCGCAGGGGGGGGGGGGGGGGGGGGGGGGGGGGTGGGGGGGGGGGGGGGGGGGCTCTTGTCTGCAGAAAGTAGTAAAGTATATGGCCACATGCTGGGCGTGTCTGTCTGTGTTTTGGGTTTTATATCTGAAAGGACATTTTAAAACAAAAACCATCAAATATAGTAAGCTGATACATTTGATAAGATGTATTCACGCATTGTTTACTATTTGGTGGTTGAATGAGTGAATGAATGAATGAATGAATGAATGAATGAATGAATGAATGAATGAATGAATGGATGGATGAATGAATTTACAATGCCTTGGTGATTGCTTGGTTGATTAATCAATCAATCGGTAGATCAGTCAGTAAATGGATCAATAGATGAGTGGACATTTTAAATAATGATAGAAATAATGAACAAAGGGAATGCTAGATAGAGCGTCTAAGAAATCGACACAATGCAGAACGTAGTCGTGGGATCGGGAGAGAGCATTCCATAGACAACAAGCACAGGACTCTGCATAATGCGAAGCGCTGCTTGTAGCCTACTTTCAATTCGTCAGCAACGACATGATAGTTCTTTAGCGAACAGAGAAGAAAAATACTGAGGCAAGGCACGAACCTGACGGCTGAATCGACAGCACAGAAGAGCATCAAGAGATGGACCCAAGCAACACTCAAATCTCAGCTTTGACGTAACATTTCTTTTTTATCACTGCTATTTTAAATGTGTGCCTTTCTAGTTTGTTATTTTTTCTTCTTACTGCATACGAGTCTGGCAAAGCCGTGATGAAGTTTGACAGTAGCCACAGAATGACCAGTCTGGCGGTCAAGACTAACCTGTGACTGTGTCCTGCCACTGCCACAGTCCCTCTGGAGCAGACATCAGAGTTGGTGTGCATTCTTCCGGCAGTCTATTTCCGTTCTTCATTGCCCGCTTTATGTCTGAGTTATGGACGTCTTAAAAAGAGATAGCCAAACTTGTGAACTTGGTGAAAACTCTTCAACTCTAAAATAGCTCAGAATGGTCTTCTCTTTAGGCAGACCTGGCCATATGCAAAGAAGTTCAGAATACGCGGTTTGGAGAGCTGCTGGGAAGGCATCTAGCAGGGGAGACAGCTACGTGGGCTGTCATGCCCAGTGCTGCTGGTGGGCATGTGTGGAAGGGGGAGAACTGGAGCAGGTCTGCAAGTGGCGTTATTCTGAAGGCACCTGCTGCAATTGTCAGTGTCATGTTTTTACTGGCCTCTTCCGTGTTTCTTCTGTAGTTCAGCTGTTGAAAAACCACAGTTACATGTCTGGTGTCTTGTGAGGTATTTGCTTATCTAGAGTTTGTTTCAAAGTCATCTGTCTCATTTGACCTTATTCTGGTGTTTTTTCTTCATATTTTTGGGTGCCGTATTTGATAAAGCACTACGAATACCTGCTGACCACAGTTAAGAAAAGGAAGCTCAGATGTTATGGACATGTGACAAGATCAGATGGGCTCTCCAAGACCATACTGCAAGGAACAGTGCAGGGGAAGAGAAGGCGAGGCAGGCCGAAGAAGAAATGGGCAGACATATCTGAATGGACCGGGAAGAGCTTCTCCACAAACCAGGCACTTGCACACAACCGCCGCAAATGGAGCCAATTGGTGCAACGTTCATCACTGGAGTGCCCCTACGATCCCGGAGGGGGATATGGGAGCAGAGACGACATATTTGATCAACGTGTTCTATTTGGTGGTCTCAAACTGTCGCTGGTTTCTGTTCAAGCTTGTTTGTGTTTGTTGTGTATTTATTAGTTATATATGTCAGTTCATTGTTTTAATTTGTTCTAACATTGCTAAGCAAAGATCATATTGAAACACTGCAGTTTTTAATAAGTAACTTTTTTTTGCAGCAGTACGCAAACAGCCTAACAGCAAATTTGTTGGTTTTGTTTGTTGGGATGATTGTGTTTGATCGTCTTGTGTTCTTTTGTTTTTGTATTATCTGTTGGTGTTTGCGTACCTCAGCTTAACGCCTTGGGATTATCCGATATAAAGCATACACGTGTTGGGAAGTCTGTGTGCGTAGTTGTTTTCGATTGCCTCGCATATTGGCAGCCACACTTCAGCTTCCGATGACAATTTCTCTGTTGGTGAAGACTGAGCGTTGTGCTTCCAGGAGCTTGTCACAGCTGAACACAAATCCTAGCATGATGTTTCAAACATAACGACCCTTTAAGCAGACCTTGGCATTTTGCTTATATCTATAATTGAAATTCCATGATTATGGCCTAGGCCAAATTTGTTTTTCAATTTGGATTTAGAGTTTCTTTCATTTCAACATGATCTGCAACAGATATTATTGTCTCACAGAAAAATAAAATCATGGCTTATGAAAATTCATTTCCTTGGTATGCTCCGTGCATCGACTGAGTAATTATTAAGCCCCTACTCTTCTGTAGTAAGAAACATATATACGAAATAAGACCAAGTAGTCCGACGAGTTCACAAATTGCAATGCCCTTGACGATCCTTCTCTGCTCTTGAAGATCCTTCTCTGCCCTTGAAGATCCTTCTCTGCCCTTGAAGATCCTTCTCTGCCCTTGAAGATCCTTCTCTGCCCTTGAAGATCCTTCTCTGCCCTTGAAGATCCTTCTCTGCCCTTGAAGATCCTTCTCTGCCCTTGAAGATCCTTCTCTGCCCTTGAAGATCCTTCTCTGCTCTTGAAGATCCTTCTCTGCCCTTGAAAATCCTTCTCTGCCCTTGAAGACCCTTCCCTGCCCTTGAAGATCCTTCTCTGCCATTGAAGATCCTTCCCTGCCCTTGAAGATCCTTCCCTGCCCTTGAAGATCCTTCTCTGTGAATTTTCAGCAACAAAGGAGCTTCATTTCCTGATTACCATTTGTAACTCATTCCCTGTGATATTATTACCACACTGATTTAGAATATTGAAAGTATGGCGTGTTTCAGTTTTAATGATGGTTAAAAAGTTAGTGCTATCATACATCAGTTGATGTACACCAAAGCTGCTTATGTCACCCACGCTCTTCAATACCTATTTAATTGAAGCGTATTATGGGTATTAAGGAGACAGGTTAGCTCAGTGGTCAGAGCACTCGCTTTCCCCAGCTAAGGTTAAGCAGCATCGAAGGTGGTAACCACTTTAGTATAGTTCACCCAGCCTCGTTAGGGACAGGGATGGTAAAGCAGCAAGGGAGAGGAGATGGGCTCCGTCCTCAATATGCTGGCCCCTTGAGAAGTTGAGGTCTCTGATGCCTCACTCCCCTACGACCACGTAGATTATGGGACACCTTTACCTTTTTATCATGGGTCATGCTCTTCATTATCATCATTGCTCATTAATTGTCAGTGGAAGAACCACGACTAGTTTCTGATTTGCAGATGACCTTGCCATGCTTCATGGGAAGAACTAAGAGCTGGCCACCTTGGTAAAATGCCTCGATGAAATAATTACCCCCCAAAGCTCACCATACAGATGGCTGCGGGACAAGGACAGTTAATGATCAGCAGTGCATGACCAGCCTCCCCGTAGATCAATGGACAGGAACTTCAGCCAGTGAGTAGTTCTTCAAGTTCCTACCTCACTACTGCTATACAGACCTACAGGCCAGATTTGAAGTAGAGGAAATACGAGATGCTATAGGAACACGTGTGAATCTTCCTTCTGGATCATGTAGCACATGAAGAAGTGCCGAACATCATCAGACACATCATCCACCACTAGGAAGTCCTCCTCACAGTAGTCTAGAAGAGAACAAGGACTTGTCTTGTCACTGCATACTATCAGGCATACTTTTGAATACCGTCTTGCAAGTTACTGTCTAGGGAGATAGGAGAGAGACAGACACAGAGGCAGACAGAGGACAAACTGTGTAGATAACAATACAGAAAGGACCACACGTTTCAGCTGAGACCTAGGCATTGGAACAACATCGCTACGAACTGAATTGTTAGTGTTTTCGACAGCGCAGTACCCCCTCCCTGCCCCGCCCCCAAAGACCAGTCTCCGTTAGTTAAGAGACATGTGTAGTGTACACTAAGAACAATTTCCTTCATCAGCTGTCATTTATATCGTGGATTGTGAAACATGTACTTTGGCAACTGTCAGTGAAATAGTGTGTTTTGTTGGCAGCACCGTTACGTCTTCTATCAAATTACCGTAATTGACTGTCCCTGTTTCCAGCGTCATTCTAAATGGGCACGTGCAGCTCTATTGTGTTGCAGTCCCAAGGACGACAATCAACGGCAATAAACGTGAATGCATAACCAGCATGACGTCACCAACTAGGAAAAGATGGCATTGGGCCCAAGGTCATAGCAGAGCAGAGGAGAACATTAACGTGTTGCGATAATTATGGGGTACAGAGAAAACCAACAATCTTCTTTCGTTGTGCAGTGATGCGTGCACGGTGTCAGATACAGAGAGCACAAGGATTTCAGTATGTGTTGTTCCGACAGTTTCCCTGATTTACTTATGCTAAACATTCAAATAAACGCACGCTTGTACGCTCATACGCTCATCCCCCCCCCCCCCCCCCCCACACACACACACACAAACGCTCGCACGCACGCACGCGCGCGCGCACACACACGTGTGTGTGTATGTGTATGAGTGTATGACTTGCATCTTTGATACAGCTTTTGAAAACTGACACATCTCTCGCTTAAGCACATCCTGCGTGTATTTGCTACATCAGCCAATAATGCTTTCTTTAGAAACGAAGAGTTGTGTGCAAATGTTGTTATAGAATTGTTCTTCTTCATAAAACTCTATGAGCCAAAGTGCGCTGCAGTGCGTTAAGCGTCTAAGTCAGGCCCAGTGCATCCGACTTGGGCGTGTGTGTGGGAGCGATATTTATCAGAGGGTGAGGATGCTGTTTACACTGCCAGGCCCCATGCATTCCCACGTGGGATGTTAATCAAACAGTAAGCTTGAACCGAAAAGCACTAAACATGGTACAGTTGTAAGATTGTATTTCTTATCAGATCCCAATATTCCTTTATTTTTGCATACATTTGAATCTCGATTCCTCCCCCACCCCTTTTTTTTTTCTTGAAATGTAGTTGACCCATTGGATTATAATCGCCCTACAATTTCAAATAATGTTGCATTCGTGTCGACACTGCTGGAGGCTGAAATGAAGGCAGAGGTGGCGGCACTATTCCCTGCAGTGCACCAGTGAAACCAGTGCGTTTAAAACAGACTGAGTGCTGCAAACCTTGTGATTGCCTCCATGTCAACCAACAGTAGAGAAAGAACAAACAGCGATGTGGAGATCTGCATGCAAAGCAGTCTGAAGCCATCAGCTTAATGTCCAAACGATGTGTTTGCGTTGCATTGGAAGCTGATGACACAGCTCCATGGACAGCATCCGTGCTAAACATTCCGGTATTCCTACGTGGATCATGTATTCAATAGAAAATGTAAACAAAACGAATGACTTTAATGGTTCCCTCTCCTCTAAGCAAATAAAGGTGGATGGTATGAGAATGATCCGTGTGTAGCCAGGTGAGCACTGTTGCTTCCCTTCGATGTTTTGTGGCTGTAAGGAACGACAGTAGAGATGGCTGTATAGCCTGTTTTAATCTGTATACGGCTGCACAGTTTTAATCTGAGATTTAAAAGTTGACGAGGTGACAGCCCTGATATGGCCTCTGTGGTCGGCGGGGCTATAAACAACAGGACTGGATTGGGATGGATTGAAACTAAACGAATTCCACTTTATGCATTTTAAGCAAAATAAAAGGACTGGTATACGGATTATCGCACACAAGTGGCAAAACATTTTTTCTTTGTTTTTAAAGTGGATAAATTGGTAATCGGTGAATTTAAAGAACTTCAGCTCATAATGCACTTCATGTCCCTCTGTTTTATTATGTTTGCCTCTCAATGATTTAGCTATTCCATCATGTCATTCCTCTTCTTCGTTATTCATTGATTCAAATAGTCATCTATTCATTTGTAAATCAAGCGTTCCTTTGTTTGTTTGTCTTGGACCTTTCTCAAAGGGGTATGGTATATAGTAACCGCTAGCTTTGTCCAAGTACATTCAACAAAATATCTGATTTCAAATGATCTTGCTTTTTTCTGCATGGCTATCTAACTATGTTACATAAGTATGCGTGTGAGTGTGTCCAGTATGTGTTGCTTACACAGAGAGCTCATGTGTTGATTTTGTACGGTGCTGTAAGCTCTATGATAGATGTACGTGATATATTCTTTTATCCTTAAAAATGTAATTTTGTGTTCGTAATATAAAGGATTTCTCTGATTGAGATAATAAAGTATTTGAATAGGTTAGTCTGTCTGTCATTCAATGCGTCAGTCTTTCTTAAGCTGCTAGTTTTCCTCTGCTGTAAAAGCAACGTCAAACGTGTAAGGTGGCAACAGCACAGGGAGGTCTGTCTGTACACTGTGGTGTTCACCCAGCTGCTGCTGTTCCCTGGTGCAGAGAGGTGAGCCAGTACAGTGGCCTGTGTTCCAGCGGGAACACTCTGCCTCACTGGCCGGCCCTAGCTTCGGGTGAGACTATAAACCGAGGCCCCGTGTTCGAACGCATGCAGAACATCTTGCGCAGACGTTAAATCCTGTTCCGCTTTTCGGAAGAGTAGGCCATTGTGTGCCGGTGGAAACAAATGACAAAATTGACAAAAATGCATGCACACGGGGACTGGATGTAAAAAGGCACATGAGTGCTTATTCCATTATCCTCGATATAAAAGAATAAATAAATATAAAAGAATAAATATAAAAGAATGAATAACTGAAAAAATAAAAAAAATAGCTGTGAGTGGACAGCTGCCACTTCCTCTATTATGTCTGCCTATGTCTCTGTCCTTCTTCCGTCTCTTTTCTTGTTTCGTTCTATTCCTCTGTGTGTGTGTGTGTGTGTGTGTGTGTGTGAGTGTGTGTGTGTGTGTGCGCGCGCGCGCGTGCGTGCGTGTCCTTGTGTGTGTGTGTCCTTGTGTGTGTGTGTGTGTGTGTCCTTGTGTGTGAGTATGTGCGTATGTGTGTGTCCTTGTGTGTCTGCGTGTGTGTGTGTGTGTGTGTGTGTGTGTGTGTGTGTGTGAGTGTGTGTGTGTGGGTGTGGGTGTGTGTGTGTGTGTGTGTGTGTGTGTGTTCGCACGTAAATATCTCAATATATGCAAACTTTGGAGCTCAAGCTAAGGAAAGAAAACAAGCAAACAAACAAGTAAACAAACAGGAAAATCAGAACATCTATGAACAAGTTTTTAAAAATAAAAATATCCCTTTTTAGTGGAAACCTTTTTGCTCGAATAGTCGATCATATAAAATCAATGCTAAATCAAACTACTAAACTGATCAATAAATAAATATCAGCTTAAAAGAAGCCTCTCTTCCAATCTGTATGTCTCTTTGCCTATTTGCTCTTCTGCCTCTCTGTCTTTCTCTGTCTGTCTGTCTGTCTGCCCCTCCCCCCCCCCCTCTCTCTCTCTCTCTCTCTCTCTCTCTCTCTCTCTCTCTCTCTCTCTCTCTCTCTCTCTCTCTCTCTCTCTCTCTCTCTCTCTCTCTTCATCTCTGTTTATAGGAATTCGTTCTTACGTTGATGAACACTACATTTATAACATTAAAAAAAATATTTTACATATTTATTTATTTTATCATTTTATATCGAGGACAATGGAATCAGCACTTATGTAAGTTTTTTTTACATTCAGTCCCTGTGTGTATGCAGTTTTGTAAATTCTGTCATCGTTTCCCACCGGCACACAACAACCTACTCTTCCGTATAGCTGAAAAGGATTTAACGTGTGCGCAAGATGTTCCGCGTGTGTTCGCACACGGAACCTCCGTTTGTTGTCTCATCCAAAGGAGCATACTATTCCCGGTATGGCTGATGTGATTTTATCGTTTTATTATATCTGATACATTATTTCATATAATTCGTTGATTGTAGTGTGTTTTCAACACTTATGTCATATGGCTACTTTGTATGCTCACCATTGTTTTGCTTTGTGGCCTAATACCTATGTATATAAAAGTCTGAAGTCTAAACTCTCTCTCTCTGTCTATGTCTCTCTCTGTCTGTCACTGTCTGTCTCTGTCTGACTGTCTCTGTCTGTCTCTGTCTGATTCTGTCTGATTCTGTCTCTCTGTCTGTCTGTCTGTCTCTCTCTCTCACTCTCTCTCTCTCCTTCCCTCCTTTATTTTCCTTTACAGCTCTCACTGCTTTGTCATGATTATTCTCACTGATGATGCAGAAGCCTTTTAGATAGTGTAAAATCAAAACGAACACACCTCTCGGTTCAGCGGTCAGATGGTTACAAACAGTCAGCAGGCGATGTGTGACCACATCAATGTGGTTCCTAGGGCAGAAGTCAGGAATCACACATCAGAGAAACAGCAGCTTCCCTTGCTAGCATCACTACAGTCTGCCTGACTGGTTACAGGAAAGGGGAACAGATTGTCTGTTAGGAAATCTGCCACGCGTGGCATTTTTATCTGTATTAGAAGTAGTAGTAGTAGTAGTAGTAGTAGAAGTAGAAGTAGTAGTAGTAGTAGTAGTAGTAGTAGTAGTAGTAGTAGAAGTAGTAGTAGTAGTAGTAGTAGTAGTAGTAGTAGTAGTAGTAGTAGTAGTAGTAGTAGTAGTAGTAGTAGTAGGGGGAGGAGGAGGAGGAGTAGGAGTAGCAGTAGGAGTAGTAGTAGTAGCAGCAGCAGCAGCACTAGTAGTGGTAGTAGTAGTAGTAGTAGTAGTAATAGTAGTAGTAGTAGTAGAAGTAGTAGTAGTAGTAGTAGTAGTAGTAGGGGGAGGAGGAGGAGGAGGAGTAGGAGTAGCAGTAGCAGTAGGAGTAGTAGTAGTAGCAGCAGCAGCAGCACTAGTAGTGGTAGTAGTAGTAGTAGTAGTAGTAGTAGTAGTAGTAATTGTTTTGACTTTAAGATCTTCTGTGTATGTACATTTTTCTGTTCTAAAAAACCCAAACATTTTACTCAAGTTTTGCATAAAACACAACACAAGTCTACACTGAACACCAAAGGCATCCTTTCCAACCCACGTCCCTTTCATTTTGAACGCACACTAGAAATGTACATGGGTATAGTATCAATACATGTGTGATTTTTCGAGCTCACTGTGTGTCCATTTTCAGTTTCTTGTGTTTGTTTTCTTTAAACACAAAACTCAGATGTTGCAATTTCTACACATCGAAATAGTCAACACAAGAATAATGTTGGCATTACTTTATGCAGAATCTGATAGCATTCTTGAAGTACCAAAATGTGTTTCAAACGTCTGTCGCCTTTACTTGTCTTTAAGTCTTTCCTTCTCTTGTCATAGCATCTTTTTTCTGTCTCCCACTTTTCTTTTCATCGTGACTTGACTGTGTTTCTGTTCACATGTCTGTCTCTCTGACTCTGCCCCTTCTTCACACCTCCAGCCTATCCGGTGTCTGGCATTTGATTTCATGAGGTCTTGTTTTCCCTCTCAGGAAAGCAGAGACTAATTGGGCATGAAGCATGGGCTCGGTGATACAAAGTCAAACCTGGCTGCCAACATGGGCTGGTGAAGGCCCGGGCAGGGGAGGCACAGCAGACAGGCCGCCTGGTCCACAGCTAGCTGGTGGCTGATTGTGTTGTTTCAATGTAACAGGTAGTGTCTTGTGCTGTCTGACAGATGGACTGACAGGTGGAAAAACAGACGGACACCGAGGTGGATAGATAGATCGACACACACACACACACTATATATATATATATATCCATTGTTTGTCTTCTCTCTCTCTTTCTCTCTCTCTTTCTCTCTCTCTCTCTCTCTCTCTCTCTCTCTCTCTCTCTCTCTCTCTCTCTCTCTCTCTCTCTCTCCTCTCTCTCTCTCTCTCTCTACTTATTTATATATACATACAGAGATAGAGAAGTTTTCGCTATAGATTCAAACTTAATGACACACACACACACAAAACACACACACACACACACACACACACACACACACACACACACACACACACACACACACACACACACACACACATTCTAATATCACGTAATGTGAAAAGACGTTAAATTAAAGAAGAAGACACACACACACACACACACACACACACACACACACACACACATACACACACACGTAAAAACAACCCTGACAGGCACATACAAAATTTTTTTCCATTAAAAAAATCCCTAAACCTGATAAAACAAAACAGTGCACGTGGGTCAGCAAACATTCCTAAAACAAACACACTAAATATCCCATAAGACAGAACTCAATAGAGGAGGCGGAGAAAACAAAGGGAGAGAATACACACACACTCAGACTACACACACACACGTAATACCCCCCCCCCCCTCCGCACACACACACACAATACTGTGCTGTGACACACAAAAAGACTTATGCAGACACACACACATAGGCAAAGATGGATAGCCACAGCGGCACAGAGAGAGAGAGAGGAGAGAGAAGAGAGAGAGAGAGAGAGAGAGAGAGAGAGAGAGAGAGAGAGGGAGAGGGAGAGGGAGAGGAAGAGAGCCTGAAGGACACATGTCTTCATTAGTTCTGCAAACAAGCTGCCAGACCTAGAAGCCAGAAAGAAGGAACGGGACAAAACACATGCACTGCCACAGCCACAGCCACAGCCACAGCCACAGCGGGGATCCCAGCTGTCAGCTCCCCGCACCTGGAGCTGCTCTCCAGCCCAGCCCAGCCAGGGCCAGCTGGTGCTCAGTGCAGCAAGAACTGACGGCACGTGGACCTGGTCATGGAAGGAGCGTGCTGAGTGGATCACTCTTAACGAAGGGACGGTGCAGTTGTGCACTGCGGGATGTCAGTCAGTGCAGATGAGTTCCTGTGATTACAAGCTGTTGGTTTTCTATGCCCAAAAGCCCTGGTTCTATAGGAAGCTTTTCCATTGTTTCTTTTTTTTTGGGGGGGGGGGGGTGGGGGGTGGGGGGGGGGAGAGGGAAGGGGGGGGGGGGGGTCATACATCTAACTAGGACTTACACTATGATGGCAATGATGACGACGTCGACGAAGACGACGACGACGATGATGAAGATGATTATGATGATGATGATGACAACGACGACGACGACGACGATGATGATGATGATGATGATGAAGAAAAGCATCATCTTCATCGTCATCACCACCAGGGTCATCATCATCATCATCCCCATCATCATCATTATCATCATCATCATCATCGTCGTCATCATCATCATCGTCGTCGTCGACGACGTCGTCATCATTTTCATCATAATACTCCTCCTCATTATCATCATGAACATCCCCACCACCACCACCACAACCACCATCACAACCACCATCACAACCACCATCATTACCACCATGATCTCTATCATGGATTTTATGTGAATGATACACATTAAAGGAGAAAAAACCCCACAGCAAATCTACACCTTATCAGTCAACAACGCACCAACAACCAACCAACCAACACAACCAACACAACCAACCAACCAGCCAACCAACGAACCAGCTAGCCAATCACTCCATCAATCAGTGTTTCATCCACCCCACCCATCCATCCAACCAACCAGTCAGCCTTGCACCCACCCAAACCCAACTTACCCTCTAACCAGCCAAACCCACTTGACCAACATCGTCCACTTGTATGGGTGACTTCAGCGTTCAGCCATGGTATTATGTGGCACCGCTTAAGCGTTCTTGGGGCAGAGCTTGTGCGTAAAGACACTGTCTGTTCCAGCATGTCTGGCACCCCTGTAAACTGCTGACTTCTTGGGGCAGAGCTTGTGTGTAAAGACACTGTCTGTTCCAGCACGTCTAGCACCCCTGTAAACTGCTGACATTAAACTTCTCTTTCTCTCAAGTGATAGACGCCTTCCTCTCATCTTGAGCACCTAAAGCGGGTGACTAGGTCCAGTGTCCTAGATCCCTAGGCTGGCTTTGGTAAAGCATTTGGCTTTGCTGGGAGAAGTTTGATGAAGTGATATCTATGTCTGCGGGAAGAAAAAAGACAACAAAAAAACTAGCAGGAAAAGGAGAAGAGGCGACTGAGAGACTGATAAAACAGGATAGAGAAGAGGGGAAAACCTGAAGAAAATAAAAGAGAAGAGTAGAGGAGAGGAGATGAGAGAGAGAGAAACAGACAGACAGACAGACATAAAGACACATAAAGAGACATACAGAGAGAGAGAGAGAAGAGAGAGAGAGAGAGAGAGAGAGAGAGAGAGAGAGAGAGAGAGAGAGAGATGCAGGCGGACAGACAGACAGACAGACAGACAGAGAGGACAGATAGACAGACAGCCAGCCAGACAGACAGCCAGGTAGGCAGACAGAAAGACGAGAGAGATCAAAATAGACTAGTAGAAATGCACAAACTCAAGAAAACTGGGAGACAGATAGGCAGACACGCGAACAGAGGCACAGATAGACAGGCAGACAGAGGCATAGACAGACAGGAAGACACGCGTACAGAGGCACAGACAGATAGACAGACACACGGACACAGGCATAGACAGACAGGCAGACACGTGTACAGAGGCACAGACAGATAGCAGAGACAAACAGAAAAGAAGGCAGTTTGGTGAAATTGTATGCTCAAAGACTCCAACAATACATGTTTCACTGGAAACGGGTTATTCGTTAAACTCTTATAATATCAATTATGCAATATGATCGTTAAAACCAATCAAAGCCATTTACTACCAACCAACCAATCAACCAACTGACCAGCCAACTAACCAACAATACCCCGTCCAATCCTACCAAGCCACCAACCTTACCAGCAACCAGCCAACTGACTAGTCAGCCAAATAACCAGCTAGCCAACAAACCCTCCAATACCACCAACCCTACAACCATCGAACCAAATAACCAGCCAACCACCAACCAACCAACCAACCAACCAATCAACGCACTAAGCAAGCAAGCAACCAACTAACAAACCAGCTAACCTCTCCTTGTAGACTCTACGCAAAAAGTGAACGTAGCGGAAATCTAGGATGTCTATTCTCCTTGCTGAAGAAGTGCCTTTGGCAGCTCTCTGAAACTGGGCAGACGAGTCATAGGATCTGCCTGTGATGCTTGGATACTGTCTGAGGAGAGGAAACCTGCATACCTTAGGCACTTCACCTTATTTCACTTTCTTATGGCTAATGATGGTTACCAATACCTCTGACCTCAATTGTTAAAGGGATGAGGAAGATGAGAATGGAGAAAGAATTGCGAAGAATTGCGAAGAAGAATTGCGAAGAAGAATTGCGAAGAAGAATGCGAAGAAGAAGAAGAAGAATGCGAAGAAGAAGAATGCGAAGAAGAAGAAGAATGCGAAGAAGAAGAAGAATGCGAAGAAGAAGAAGAAGAATGCGAAGAAGAAGAAGAATGCGAAGAAGAATTGCGAAGAATTGCGAAGAATTGCGAAGAAGAAGAAGAAGAAGAAGAAGAAGATGATGATGATGATGATGATGATGATGATGATGATGATGATGATGATGATGATGATGATGAA
>CM054134.1:125525951-125528451 GCA_028751875.1 Rapana venosa
AAATTCTTATGAATCAAGACACTGATTTTCTAAAACGAGCAAGCAATATTTCATTTCTGCTGCCAATTAAAAATTATGCAGATTCATTAATGAAAGACATTGGTATTGACCTAACAACAATTCCAATTTTTCCAATGGGTCCGCAAATGCCTCCTTGGGAACATATATCAGCTAACTTTGACACTGACTACACGGATGTAAAAAAGAATGAAGATCCAAATTTGCTCACCGTTGATGTAAAAAGTCACATTGAAAGTAATTATTCTAATTACTTAAAAGTGTATACTGATGGATCTGTACTGGAATCAGGAAGAAATGGGGCAGCATTTGTGATTCCTGTTTTAAAAGTACAAAAATCATTTCATTTAGGAAAACATTTTTCTATTTTTACGTGTAAATTGTTTGCAATCCTTATGGCCTTGAATGTATTGTCAAATACTGCGCTTGATATTCACCACATTCTTTTTTGCGTTGACTCAAAAGCAGTGTTGATGGCACTAAAGCACTGGCAGGGGAACATAAGGAAAGATATTGTATTTGAGATACAAGCAGAGGCATACAAATAACTTTTTGCTGGGTCCCTTCTCACTGTGGAATCTATTGGAATGAGTTGGTTGATTCGTTAGCAAAATAAGGTGCCTCTGTTGCAACATTGAAACGTTTGATTCCAATCTCGCATTGTCCTGCATGAAATTAATGCTAAATTGATGAATTGTATGCATTCCATAAAGAAGAAAACACACTTTGAAAATATTTCTTGCTCAGGAAAGTAGATATTTTGATAAATAAAATAAGGCAAAATGCATGGAACACCAAATACTCTAAAAATATGACATGTTGCTGTTCTCAATCTCTTTCAATCCACCATTTATTGTTTGATTGCCCAATCCTAACTGACCTGTTTAAAAGGAAAGGAATAGATATTCATAAAAAAAAGTATGCCACTGTTCAAGAAGTTTTATATGACTCTCAGCAGTTCATAACATCAGTTGCTGAGATAATATATTCATCCCCAGTAAGACCTCTACTGTAGATAGCTGTGAGAATATAAATAAACGTACATTAAAGAGAGAGAGAGAGAGAGAGAGAGAGAGAGAGAGAGAGAGAGAGAGAGAGAGAGAGAGAGAGAGAGAGAGAGAGAGATGTTGGTTTGAATGCGGGTGTGTCCTTATCACCAAGTAGTGAATGGACATTAAACAAAAAACAAACAAAAAACAACCCCAAAACATTATATTAAACGCAAATGCAAACAAACAAAAAAAACAGAGAGAGAGAGAAAGACAGAAAGAAGGGGAGGCGGGGGGGGGGGGGGGGGGGGGGGGGGGGGTAGGGGGGGGGGGGGGGGTCAGAAACAAACATAGTTCTTTTTAGAAATTAAAAAAAAGGCGGGGATACTTTCTAGAACACAAATTCCAAACAGTGACGGTGCTATCTAACACGAGCAAGAATAGACACAAAACCAAAATAAGAAACACACAGTGATCTTCCTGCTTCCTTGTCAGTTGGCAGGTAGATACTTTTTCCACCCTGCTTCTGTCTGGCCATTTACTGCTCTGCTTCCTTTTCGTCTGTCTTCTCGTGTTCACCCAGGCAGGCAGCTGCTGCCGTGTGCAGGAGACACGTGTGTAACCCGGTGTTCTGTCAGATGCCTGTGCTAGTCTCTGGCTGCTGCTGGCCGCCACAGGGGACAACTTGGTCCAGATGGTCATGTCCTTCCAACCTAGACAGTGTGGGGACACTTTGCGACACAGAGAGAGAGACAGAGAGCATGCTAAGCCTACACCTATGCACTCACAGGCACGCACGCACGTTGTAAAGAGCTGCTTCTTTTTTTTTTTTAACCTGCTCTGCATTTGCCCATGCTTTTGAAGCAAGTGTGTTGCTGCTAAAAGTAGCTACTTTGGTGGTTTCTACAAAACAGACTTTCTTTCAAAATCAATATATTTTTATTCATTTTGTGTCCGTCCCTTCCTTCCCTTCTTTCCTTCTTCCCTTCTACTCTCTTTCCTTTTTAAAAAATATTTTATTAGTTTGTTTATATTATTTTTTCGTTCTTCCCTTCCTTCCATTCCATTTTTTGTTTTCCTTTAAAAAAAATCTCGTTTCCTTTCTGTCTGTCTGTCTTTCTGCCTTTCAATGAATCGCATGTTCCCTGTTTGTTCCCACACGCTCATATTCAAATTTGTTTTCAATCATTGATTGCATATGAAAATGCTGAGGCACTATGTGTGATGCCCATTACCTGAAAGGTGTGGCATTATTGTTAATCTTTGTCCCACAGTCCCCCGCTATCATAACTGTTCGCACTTCACGAAGCAGCCTTCCCTAAATCTGCCTTTCTCCTGTAAGCTACGCTCAAGTGCAATCAGCACCTCCGTCACTTATTTGTATTTGCATTTATTTGTGTGTATTCTTTTATTTCGAGGATAATGGAGTAAGCACATGTGCCTTTTTACATCCAGTCCCCTTTGTATGCAGTTTTGTAAATTCTGTGATCAGT
>CM054134.1:125530951-125545951 GCA_028751875.1 Rapana venosa
GACGCTAGCCTAAAGCCTTCTAGATAGTGTAAATCAAAACGAACACATTTCTCGGTTCAGCAGCCAAGTGAGTACACACGGTTAGTAGGCGATGTGTGACCACATCAATGTGGTCCCTGGGGCAGACAGAAAGCAGGAGCCCCACATCAGAGAAACAGCTTCCCTGGCTGTTTCCATCACTCCCTTCCTCCACGTTAGAGATGGAGTCAGGCACAGCTGTCTCCACTAGGACTGTGTCCTGCCTGCCCTCGCTTTTACATATGGATTTATCTTCACCACTGCTATCGTGTGAGTCCGATTTTCTGTCTGTCTGGCTCACTGGAATACACACACACACACACACGCGCGCGCGCGCACACACACACACACCACACACACACACACAATCACACAAAACATACACACGCGCGCGCATATACACAAGCACTTACGGAAACATACATATACACCCACACCCACACACCCTACACACACACACACACACACACACACACACACACACACACACACACACACACACACACACACACACACACACACACACACACACACAAAAACACACATATATACCCACGTATACAAACACTCGCAAACACTCACACGCAAACACACACACACACACACACCATTCTCCCCCCCCCCCCCCCCCCACACACACACAAACACACATACACACGGGTGTGCGCGCTTATGCGCGCTACTCAAACGTGAGGATGTATGCGTTTATTAAGAGATAGAGAAAAAGGAACACAAGACAGAGACACAGATAGACCATAATCCCGTGAGAGAGAGAGAGAGAGAGAGAGAGAGAGAGAGAGAGAGAGAGGAGAGAGAGAGAGAGAGAGAGAGAGAGAGTGAGAGAGAGAGAGAGAGAGAGACAGACAGACAGACAGACAGACGGACAGATAAAGACAACAAACACACACACCACACACACACACACACCAACACAGGGGAATATGTCAAAAGTCGATAAAACTGGAACAAAATCCCCACAAAAACCCCGTAAAGCTATATTCTCAAATTAGAGCTTGAAATCTGAGAGTAGAATCTGAACACAAATGTAGGAGGAATGAAGTGAGTCATACCTGGAAGAAGCAAAACAAACGTTCAAGGACAACGTGTTTGTAACTTTTTTTTCTTAGAAAAAGACAGGTACAAACATACAGGTGATAAAGATAACACAAGACAAAGAACAAGAAAACAAAGGCTAGTTGCATTATTATGCCGATTTACAGAACGCTGGTAGAATGTAATCAATCCTTTTTTTTTTTCTAAATCTCTAATTTGCTCTTATTAGTGTCAGGAGGGAAAACTATCTTCTGTCCACTCCTTGAATGGTAAAAAAGCTTAAAAGTATTTCTGTTATGTGACTGTTTCATCGAACTGGAAAACATGCATACACAACACACACACACACACACGCACGCACGCACGCAACACAACACACACACACACGCTAGCGCGTGCGCGTGCACACACACACACACACACACACACACACACAAGTTTTTTTTGCTCCTATATAGATGGCTTGATGAAAAAAAAGCAAATGCATTGCTTATTCAATGTACCATTTGGAAATAAAAATGTGACTTGACTTGATTTCAACAACACAAAACACACACACGCGGCAGCCGCGCGCACACACACACACACACACACACACACACACACACACACACACACACACACACACACACACACACAGTATAGAAACAGGGACAGAGAGAAAATGAACAATTTTAGGATATCGAATTCTCACAAGTAACTGAACAGAAACAGGAAAAAACATATTCACACACACACACACACCGCACCACACACACCACACACACACACAACAACACACACACACACCACACACAACACACACACACACTTACAACACACACACAACACAACACACACACACACACACACACACAACACAAGCACACACGCAGCACAGCCACACACGACCAAGCCTAGTAACAACATCCGCGCCAACAAACAAGCAAATAGGCAGGAATGCAGACAGACAGAAAGACGGACAGACAGGAAGCAGATAAGAAGACCGTAGACAGACAGACAGGCAGGCAGCAAGGCAGACAGCAGGCAGGAGGAGGAGGCAGGCAGGCCAAGACAGACAGCAGACAGACAGACAGACAGGACAGACAGACAGACAGACAGCAGACAGGGAAGAGATGAGGAAGGCAGACAGACAGCAGGCAGGCAGCAGCAGGCAGACAGCAGGGAAGGAGATAGAAGGCAGACAGAGCAGGCAGGCAGACAGACAGACAGACAGGCAGGCAGGCAGGCAGGCAGGCAGGCAGGCAGGCAGACAGGCAGGCAGGCAGGCAGGCAGGCAGGCAGGCAGGCAGGCAGGAAGGCAGGCAAGCAGGCAGGCAGGCAGGCAGGCATGCATGCAGGAAGGCAGATACACCACATCACACGACAGGACACGGCTCTGTGTGGAGACCCCAGAGAATCAGATCCTGGCAGAGTGACACCTGCAGACAGGCAGGGAGGCCAGGCATCACCAGTGGTGCCAGTGGAATCTGCCTCCCCCTTCCGCCAAGATCACGGCTTTTTTTTCCTTCCAGATAATCATCCTTTCGCTCTCAATACCCTGTGTTATGGAATCCATTTCTGAACTGGTCGGTGATCAATTGCATTTCTGTCATGTACTTGAATTGGTCTTGTCTTGTATTTCTTTCATCATAGTGTAGATTTTGTTTTTTTCTGAAAGGGAAATGGGTTGACTATATACGAAATTTTATCTCTACCTCTGTGTATCTGCCTCTGTTTATTTCTGTCTGTATGTTTGTCTCTGTCTCTCTCTGTTGTTGTTTTTTACTTTAATTTACTTGAATTTAATGCTATCTTTTTAAAAATTTTATGGAATAAGCACTCGTGTGCTTTTTACATCCAGTCCCCGTATGTATGCAATTTTTGTGTGTGCGTGCGTGCACGTGCGTGTATAAGCATACATGCATGTACGTAATATTTGTGTCAACAATAAGAATAATAAAGAAACTGCCCCAGAATTGCAAATATTGACATTGAATACGTCTTTTAATGTCTTTTTAGAAACATTAACTCTTATTCCTTGCAACATGTTGATCTGTAGAAAACACACATGGATGAGCGTGTTGTGTAAGGTTTTGCTAACCAATAAGAAGCTTAGAACCACGGGGGGATGGAGGAAGCTGGTTGCAAAATATTCAGTCGTCCCCCACGTTCTACAGGACGAGGGGATAGGTGAAGATAAGGCGAAGAAGCCTACAATGAAGGAACCTGGCTTTTACTTCTAAACAACCTTGAGATTGTTTAAAGAAAACAAGGTAAGACACTAAATTAAGGGAAGAAATCAAGAAATCATACAGTTTATATATATATATATATATATATACTGAACTCAACTGAACTCCAGCCCCACCTCAATTATATATAAAAAAACCACCACTTGAAACGAAACCGCTGCTATCACAGGGTGGGATCGCTTAACAATTCTTGTCATCCTTTTAGTCTTTCAGCAACGACTAGAGTGTATCAAAATGTCATTGTTTCCCTTGAAACAAGTCACATGTACATATCTTGCTGACATTTACATTTTTGCTTTTTACATGATTCCATATTGCTTTTTAGGAATCTCATCTTCGAGTTGAAAGAGGAAGAAAATGACTGCGCCGCTAAAAAATATTGAAATTCGAGCGAAGACCTTTAACAGCATTCCCTGACATCAGAATCGGGAGAGAGAGAGAGAGAGAGAGAGAGAAGAGAGAGAGGAGAGAGAGAGAGAAAAGACAGACAGACAGACAGACAGACAGCGACAGAGAGAGAGACAGAGAGAGAGAGAGAGAGAGAGAGAGAGAGAGAGAGAGAGAGAGCGCACAGGAACTCAGGATTTTAATTGTAAGGCCACTGGCCTGTATACAAGGTGCTATTTATTTTGAGAGAGAGAAGGGGGAGAGAGAGAGAGAGAGAGAGAGAGAGAGAGAGAAGAGAAGAGAGAGAGATGGGAGATACAGCAGTGACACATGCCGTTCTTTGCAGCTTTTTTACGACTGCCATCAAATTCAAACAACCAGCAACTTTGAACAACAATCATGACTTGACAGCAGAAATGACAGCTGTGCTCTTTGCCGTGCCGACACAAAGTAGGCGATGTGCAATGCGCATCCAAAGGTCTCTGGGACAATTATTCGCGAGAAAGCCGCTGCATTACAACATTCCATCACTGGAAACAGCAAACGATATAGAATGGTTTGGACAGGTTTTGAAGAAAATAGGATTACACCTGAAACCTCAGTCAAATGCCAACCGTGTCGTTTTCTCGAATTCTGCTGACATTAAAGTGGAGAGAGAGAGAGAGGGAAGAGGGAGAGATAGAGAGAGGGAGAGAGAGAGGAGAGAGAGAGGGAGAGAGAGAAATAGAGAGAGAGAGAGAGAGAGACAGACAGACAGACAGACAGACGGATAGACACAGATAGAGAGACAGAGGCAGAGAGAGATCGAGACAGACATAGACAAAGATGGAAAAGGTTGAATTTTATAATAATAATAATAATAATAATAATAATAATAATAATAATAATAATAATAAATGGAATTTGTGTAGCGCTATGTCTTGCAAAAACAAATCTAAGCGCTTGCATTCATCCTACTCCCACACATGCAGCAAGTTACAATTAATAGTTTTTACAAATTGAAATGTAAACACACACGCGCACACACACACGCACGCACACACACACGCGCGCGCACATACACACACACACACGCGCGCGCACACACACACACACACACACACAGAGGTTGTGTACTTTGGCAAGGTGTTGGGGGTTTCCGCTATTGAGGGTAAGGACAAAAATGAGATGAAACAAGAGGGGAAAGTCTTAGATTTGAAATAAATGTGTTTTGAGGCTGGATTTAAAAGTGTCAAAAGTAGGCTTTTGGCGGAGTGAGAGAGGTAGGTCATTCCAGATCACTGGACCAGAAATAGATAAAGAGCGACGGCCGACTGTGGATTGGTTGAATCTAGGTATTCGTAAGCACAAGGTATCTGCAGCAGAGCGGAGGGATCGAGAAGAAGTGTATAGGTGAAGACATTCACAGAGGTAGGAAGGTGCTGTTTTGTGGAGACATTTGTAACAGAGGGTACTGATCTTATAGTTGACTCTGTGACACAAGCAGCCAGTGGTGAGATCGCAAGAGAGGAGTAACGTGCTCAGATTTTTTCTTTCTGAGGACTAGTCGAGCTGCAGAGTTTTGTATACGCTGAAGAGGGTGGATAGATGATGCTGGCAGACCAGCCAGAAGAGAATTGCAATAATCCAGACGTGAGGGAATGAGAGACGTGATTAGTTTCGATGTTGCATCGGTGGACAGATACTTTCGAACTGCACTAATACGCTGTAACTGATAGTAGCATGACTGGCAGGTCTGGGTGATGAATGTTTGCATGGAGAGTGTGTTGTCGATAAAGACCCCTAGATATTTCACAGAAGTGGCTAGAGGGACAGACGTATTGCCAATTCTATTGAAGCAGTTGTGATGGAAGACAATTTGTGTTTCGTACCTACAAGCATGGCTTCGGTTTTATCTGCATTTAGCAGTAACTTATTCTGTATCATCCAATTTTGGATATCTTGAAGGCAGTAGGACATATCAATAAAGAGAGAAGGCAGATTTTCGGGAGTATCACTGCTAAGAATCTGAGAGTCATTTGCATAAAAATGATGACTGATCTGATGACGATTTATTATATGTGAAAGTGGAGCAGTGTAGAGAGTTAAAAGAACAGGGCCAAGAACTGATCCCTGTGGGACTTCGCATTCCAGTTTGACAGGTGATGATTGAATCTTGTTTACTGCAACTGTTTGGAATCGGTCTGAGAGGTATGAACTAAACCAGGTGAGGGCTGTGCCTGTAATACCAAACGTTTTTTGAAGACAGGAGAGAAGAAGTGAATGATCTATAGTGTCGAAGGCTGCAGATAAGTCAAGAAGAGTGAGGAGGGAGATTTTTCGATATTGTGGTTTACTTATACAAGGCATTTAAATTGCGTTCAATATTGTTGTCTTGAATTTTCAATTATTTCTATTGTTTTGTGATTGTTTTCATATGTAACTTTAATACTATTGTGTGTTTGTTGTATACCCCCTATCATGAGGGGCAATGGCCTATACATGATTAAATTATCCGAATCCGAATCTCTCTCTCACACACACAATCACACACCACACACACACACACACACACACACACACACACACACACACACACAAACACACCACACACACACACATCACATCCTTGTGAAGTATCTACATGTCCCAGTCTTCCCAAGCACACGGAACCTTGACCACTCCTACCGTTGTTGGTCCACAGCTGAAATGCATACAAATGCCAAAAACAACAAACAGCTAAATAAGAAATAAGTCATCTACATGACGAAACAAAATCAATCTTAAGATGAGAACAACCCGAAGTCGGAATGCTGCTACATTCAAAGAAGGCAAAAACAGCGGCGGCAATAAGCAGAATCTCGCCATTGGGGAACCTCTGAGTCTACCCGAGGAACGAAAAGAATAATGTCGATCATCAAGAGAGAAAAATTAAGCACAAAAAAAGAAAAAAAATCACCTAAAAGCATAACGATATATATATTATATATATTTTTTAAAAAGGTTGACGAAGCCAGTAAGAGTAGGCATGAACAGAGTGTTTGGAGTTCATACAAATATTTAGGCAACAACAAAAAAAGAAAATCACAATTTGAAGCAAGACCAGCAACTAGATCAAAAGAAATCCTACGGCTAAAACACATTTTCTTAGAGCTGGTGTAATAGCTCTTTGATGACAGTTCCTTTTTTAATGAGAGAGAGAGAGAAGCATGGCAAAATAAATGAATGAACCAAACCTTTTTTTTCATTTTAGTTTAGCTGGGGTGTGTGTGTTGGTTGTTTTTTTCTGTGATGAAAGCGTAACGAGCGGGACATTTACAATAAATAGAGAGGCTTTTCACATATGGCTGCAAAGGAAAAACTATACCTCTCTCTCTCTCTCTCTCTCTCTCTCTCTCTCTCCATTTATCTTTCTTC
The DNA here is from genome assembly GCA_028751875.1 of Rapana venosa. Lineage (NCBI taxonomy): Eukaryota > Metazoa > Mollusca > Gastropoda > Neogastropoda > Muricidae > Rapana > Rapana venosa. The sequence goes on from CM054134.1 coordinate 125,538,040, forward strand.
ATCTCACTCTCTCTCTCTCTCTCATCTACTCCTCTCTCTCTCTCTCTCTCTCCTCTCTCTCTCTCTCTCGCTCTCTCTCTCTCTCTCTCTCGCTGTCTCTCTGATAGCAGCACAGGAAAGAGGAGACAACGTGACCTAGATTCCTTGTTGTTGACCAGTGTGTTGTAGGATGTTGATTTTCAATTCAAACAGATTCGCGAAATCTTCTCCTCCTTCCAACGCCCAGTTCCCTGTGCAATAGCTAACCAAAGTTTCGCAGAAAGATAACTGAATTTGAATCTCTCTTTCATCCATGTTATGGATTCCATGCCATGATGACCATTTGAAATTACTTGATTATGTTGTTAGTTTATATATGTGTTGTGTGTGTGTGTGTGTGTTTTGTGTTTGGCCCCTCTCCCTCTGTCCCCTTGTTAATGGGTTTCTAACCACCCCTCTCTCTATCACACACACACACACAACACACACAACACACACACACACACACACACACACAACACACACACACACACACACAACACACACACACACACACACACAACACACACACACACACACACATACACACACACAACACACACACACACACACACACACATACACACACACACACAAACACACACTATAATTTCCTTTTCTATAAGGTTTGGTATTTGTGTTTCTTTGCGTGTTGTTGTTTTTTGTTGTTGTGATTTTTTCTCTCTTAGATAGATAGCTTGACGAAAAAAAGTAAATGTTTTGCTTATTCAATGTACCATCTGGAAATAACAAGTTTGACTTTGACTTGACTTTCACACACACACACACACACACACACACACACACACACACACACACACACTTAACTTCTCCTTATTTCCACTACCTGTTAAAATTAAAGTTCTAATCTCATCTGCTAGCCCTACAATCACGTTTGCGTGGGAAACGCCCCTCCACCCTGTATGTAACGTCCTGAATCAGACAGCACACAGTCACGCTGACCCCAGGGGATTTACTGCGTCTGAGGAACATCTGTGTGTCCTTAAGTGGTTGACAGGCTCGACACAGATAAGACCCCACTCCCCATTCTCGGTTTAGAGGCTGTCTGTGGAAAGCTGTGCGAGTGCCGTAACGCGTTAAGGACTGGATGCAAAGCATTGTCCAGGCTTTGGCCTTACTCCAGTGTTCTGTTTTCGAGGAAAAATAATTTATAGTTCAGCCCTGAGCTGATTGTTGAGCATTTGTGGAAGGTTGAATATTGTGTATCTTTCCTCGGCTAGAGCTCTGAGGTTTATCCAAGGTGGAATTGTGCGTTTGCGACCGTTTTGAGCCACCATCAAGGTAGCCGTATTCCGACTTTTTCCGACTTTGGGGATGCTTGCTGGATATGTTCATGTTTCCGTAACCCGCCCAACGCTAACATGAATTACGGGATCTTCATCGTGCGAATTGATTTGATCTTCTGCATGGGTATATTTGCATAGGAAGCTAAGGCAATGGCAGCTCTGCACTCAAAGTTGACCTGGGAGATCGTAAAAATCCCCATCCGTAGTTCACCTGACGCGACAAGATTTCGAACGCACAACTTGATGGGCCCATCAGATTGAAGTCAATGGTTAACCACTCGAGCTACGGCGTCCGTTAAAGCCGGGATTAAATGTACTTCACTTCTCCTTCCTTCACCAGGTGAGTTGCTGATGCATTGACAGCAAAACGCAAAACGACGTACTGTTCCAATCGGGCTTCTTTCAGTGGATTATCCTGGTAAAGTCACTGAGCACTCGTTTTATGTTCGCAGTCTTCACTTAGATATTTACGTAATTAAGATCATTGTATTGCCTGTTATTTTGGGCGGTATCAAAATCGGTTGTGTTATAAAGCGCTGAGCCGAGAACTTTAATTTTTGAGTAGCATCTGGACCAAATGTGCGTTGTTCAATGACTTGAGGCAGTTAACGATAAGAATACAACTCAGGGGCAACACTTATGTCCAACAACATCAATAGCAGCAGCAACAACGATGACAACAAGAACTAAAGCAAATGGTATTTGTTTTTGCTCATTTTCTGTAATGCTTTTGGTTGATAGGGGTACTGAGATTTGTTTTCAGCAATGGAAGATAAGAGGCATTGTGGACGACAAACATGTTTGAGAAAAAGCAGATCACCCACACCGCAAACCAGACAGAACACCTGATACTGTACACTCCAGCATCAGTCTGCAACTGACGTAAAGGGAATAATACGTATCATGTAAACAAAACATACCAAGGGAAAATAAATCTATTGACCATATTAAAAATATTTTGTAAACCAACATTACAATCCAGATATTGGAACACAACCAACGATAAAAACAATTGTGTTTTGTAAAAAAAAAAATGTGGATAGGTTGCAGGGTACAAAGTTTCAGGAAAAGTTTTGAAAAGCGAATCTCTCTCTGTCCACATCTGTGACATTGGAAAAGTTACATGTATCCATGGATGTGCCAGGCTGCGTGCATGCACCACCATCCCTCTGCCCGCCAAACACACACACACACACACACACACACACACACACACACACACACACACACACACACACACACACACACATCGCACGCACGCACGCAACGCACACACACATACACACACACACACAGACACACACACACACACACACACACGCACGCACACACACACATACGCATACACACATACAGCACATACACACAGAACACAGACACACACACACACACACACACACAAACACACACACACACACACGCGCAGCACACACACACACGCACGCACGCACACAACACATACGTACACAGACACACAGACACAGACACACGCATACACACACACACATACACATACACACACACACATACACACACACGCACACACACACGCAGGCAGGCAGGCAGGCAGGCAGGCAGCTATGTCTGCAGGGAGGGAGAGATGACATGAAGGATGGTGGGGAAGGTGACATGAAGGATGGTGGGGAAGGTGACATGAAGGGTGGTGGGGGAGGTGCCATGAAGGGTGGTGGGGGAGGTGACATCGGAAAACCTGGTGTCAGGTCTCTGGGGACTGTGCTGCACTTCAGCAACTAGTGCATCAGGCAGTATGAAGATTGGGCAGTTTTGTTTCTCTGCCTGTCTGTCTGTCTGTCTGCCATCTCTATTTGTCTGGCTGACTGTATGTCATTTGTCTGTGCGTTTGTCTGTGAGTCTGTCTGTCTGTCTGCCATCTCTATTTGTCTGGCTGACTGTATGTCATTTGTCTGTGTGTCTGTCTGTGAGTCTGTCCGTATGTCATCTCTATTTGTCTGGCTGGCTGTATGTGATTTGTCTGTGTGTTTGTCTGTGAGTCTGTCTGTATGTCATCTCTATTTGTCTGGCTGGCTGTATGTCATTTGTCTGTGTGTTTGTCTGAGTCTGTCTGTATGTATGTTTACATGTATGTATGTATGTACGCATGTATGTATGTATGTATGTATGCATGTACGTATCTATGTATGTCATTTGTGTGTGTGGGTGGGTGTGTGTGTGTCTTACTGTAATATAGGCATGTGTATTGTTTTGCCGGCATGTGTTTTGGCTCTTCGTCTGCCTATCTCTCTGTCTGCCTGTCAGTGTCTTCCTGTAAGATGATCGCTTCGCTTGTCTGTCTGTATGTCTGTCTCTCTTTCCACCTGTCTGCCTAGGAGATTGTCTGCCTATCTGCCCTCTTGTCTGTCTATCTGTTCATTGGTTATTTTAATACCAAAGTAAAGTAACATAAACAGTAGTAGTAAGATCTCTATGGACAGAACAATCTCGTCTTCCCCTTGCAGACAACAATGAAGACTTGGTAGAAAGCCAATAGAAACTCGACAAGTTTAAAACACAGAAATGTGGATGAACACTCTTTAACACGTATGTAGAATGTAAGACAGAAGAAATTCCAGCATTATTATTGATGAGCATCTCCACGGGCAGAAAGTGGAAGCTGTTTGAAGGTCACGTACCTAGGATCCCCATATCCCCAGTGAGGGGAGAGCTGCTGGCCAGCTTTCTGCACTGCTTCACTGCATGCTGTCTGGCTCTGGGTTGCTTTGGGACGGCAGGTCATTCCTTGGCTAGGTCCAGCAATGGTCAGATGTTGCGTATGCGACCGTTTTGACTGACCATGGAGGTAGTCGATTTCTCACCTTGGGGATGGTTTGGTTTAGGTTTGGCTGATTGATTGTTTTTTTAATTACTTCAGCTTGTGCTTTTGTTTGCCGGGTTGTTTTGTAACTGCTTACATATTTGCCTCTTTAGGAGGCTGGGGGGCTGGGTGGTTTGGGGGCTGGGGGACTGGGGGGCTGGGTAGAGAATCGTGTAAACCCACTGAGTTTCCAGAGAGCTGTGATCAGGTGTGTTACATATGTGTGCAACTTTACCGTTCATGCTGATCATCGTTGTGACATTGTCATTCAGATTTCCGGCTTTCAAGTCTGAAAAACCGTTGGGCTGGATATTATATCATCAAGAGTGTGCCCACCATGTAACCATTCATATAAAGTCATAGTGTGTGCCAGGCAGGCGTTATTTCTGTGGTGCAGGCTGTATCATAACCATGGCAAGAACATCATGTCATCAACGTTACTGGATAAGGAAGAGTGTTGCTTTACCACAAGACTGGAGGCTCCAGCTGGTGGCCACACGAGGTATTCCAATGAAAATACAGCAAAGACAGAAAGGAGAAACAGACAAATACAAGAGAACAGAAAGCAGCATGAAGAAAGGAAAGAAGGAATGATTTTTTTTTCAAAAGCTTCCTAAAAGTGACCGAAATGCTAGGGCGGGTCTGAGGTATTGCAGAACTGCATTCTGCTATTCTGCGACACGTCACAGCCTGTGCGCCACTATAAGCTATTCCCTAATGCATCATCTGAGGTGGACACAAATCTTGACATTCAGCCTCTCTCCACGGAAACCGAAGTGACACAGGCACGTCTCGCCATCACAAGAGCTTACCAAGTCAGTCCTGCAAGACACAGTAGGGAAAAAAAGATGGAAGGGGGAAGAAGACAGAGAGGGAGATGGGAGGAGGAGGAGGAGGAGGACATCATCTCAGACTGGACAACCCTGAGGCTGAGTGAAGGAAGCACTGCCAGAGAGAGGCGGAGGAAGGAAAGGAGGAAGGAAGGAAGGAAGGAAGGAAGACAGAGATAGACGTCTGGTTCTACGGCTTCAATACAATATGTATCATATTGAAATGTCATGGAAAAGCAGAGCCCCCCCCCCCCCCCCCCCCTCACTACTCTAGACATGGAGTCGTGTTGATGTAGCTGTATGTAGAGAGGAAAGAAGACTCTGGGATAAACAGGAAACACGCAGGCAGCTCGGAATAGAGTAGCCATTGTAATGATTTCAGCTGTGCGGAATAAGACCAGGTCTGAAAGAGTGTTCTTGTCAGAGTAGCAGTGTGTGTGTGTTGTGTGTGTGTGTGTGTGTGTGTGTGTGTGGTGTGTGTGTGTGTGTGTGTGTGTGTGTGTGTGTCGGTGTGTGTGTGTGTGTCGGTGTGTGTGTGTGTGTGTTGGCGTGGTGTGTGGTGTGTGTGTGATGTGGTGTAATGTGGTGTGTGTGTGGAATGGTGTGGAATGGTGTGGCGTGGTGTGGTGTGGTGGTGTGTGTGCTGCGTTGTGTTGCAGTGCGTTATTTTGTGTTGTAGTGCGTTATGTTGTGCTGTAGTGCGTTATGTTGTGTTGTAGTGCGTTATGTTGTGTTGTAGTGCGTTATGTTGTGCTGTAGTGCGTTATTTGTGTTGTAGTGCGTTATGTTGTGCTGTAGTGCGTTATGTTGTGCTGTAGTGCGTTATTTTGTGCTGTAGTGCGTTATGTTGTGTTGTAGTGCGTTATGTTGTGTTGTAGTGCGTTTATGTTGTGTTGTAGTGCGTTATGTTGTGTTGTAGTGCGTTATGTTGTGTTGTGTGGTACTGCGTTATTTTGTGTTGTACTGCGTTGTGTTGTGTTGTGTTTGTACTGCGTTGTGTGTTGTAGTGCGTTGCGTTTGTGTTGTGTGGTACTGCGTTATTTTGTGGTGTGTTGTAGTGCGTTGCGTTGTGTTGTAGTGCGTTATTTTGTGTTGTAGTGCGTTATTTTGTGTCGTGTTGTACTGCGTTGTGTTGTGTTGTGTTGTAGTGCGTATTTTGTGTGTGTTGTACTGCGTTTGTGTTGTGTTGTGTTTGTACTGCGTTATTTTGTGTTGTGTTATACTGCGCTGTGTTGTGTTGTGTTGTACTGCGTTGTGTTGTGGTTGTACTGCGTTATTTTGTGTTGTACGGCGTGGTGTCGCATTGTAATGTTATGGTGTGTGTGTGTGTGTGTCTGTGTGCGTTGTGTAATTATACATGTGGGTGCGTGCGTGCGTGCTTGAGTGCGTGCGTGTGTACATGTGTGTGCAAGTGCAAGCAAAAGTTTTTCATACACCTGTATTGCAACATGCCAGCTTCACCTTGAAGAACTGTAGAAATAAGGACGGATGGGACCAAATAGTGTCCCCTTGAAAACTGATGAAAATGCATTTCAGAAAGATCAAAAGTGCCTTGCAAGTTCAAAGCAGCAGATACATTGGGGTGCTGTTGTTTTGTTCGCATGCTATCGCAGAAAGGGCAAGAAACCTTTCAGTTTTAAAATAAGGAAACCACAACATAAAGTGAATTCTGGTTTCGAAAATGTCGAATCAAGCATTAAAGCAAAAAGAAATTAGGTTGTTTAGAAGCTACATGGTGTTTTCAATGAGAAAATATTGAAAGCGGGTTTGTTTGATTTAGAAGTTTCTGCGTCACAAATGTATCTCTCTCCTCTCTCTCTCTCTCTCTCTCTCTCTCTCTCTCTCTCTCTCTCTCTCTCTCTCTCTCTCTCTCTCTCTCTCTCTCTCTCCTCTCTCTCTCTCCCTCTCTCTCTCTCACACACACACAAACGCACACACACGCATATATACACACATACATACATACATACATACATACATACATACATACATGCATAGATGCACTTTACTTAACTTTTAAACCAAAGCAAGTCTGGCAGTAACAAATTAGCCACACGAGGTCACAGTGACCCCCGCTCCTCCTCCCATCAGTAAAGGAAAGGACAATCGATTGGGAAGTTGCTGTCGTTAGAAGCTGAGTTTAGGGACCCTTTCTTAGCCAGGGGAACATAAGCTGCCGCTAATGCTTGACCTTCCAGACAGAAATGGGGCACATTAGCACCATCGCCCCCCCTCCCTCCCTCCCCCACCCACACACCCCCCCACCCACCCACACCCACACCCCCGCCCACACACACACACACACAAAACACACACACACACACACACACACACACACACATCACAGTATCTCCCCACCCTCTGTCACTTTCCTCATCCACTCCCCACTCCTCTATGCTCTACTCTCTCTAATTCGGAATGAGCCTAGCTACCTCTTAACGTTTCGTCACGTTCTTAAAGGTAGCCTAGCGCGCAGCCTGTAGGGGATCTCTGACGACACACTATGATACTATGTAGGAGGCGGCAAGCGCGACAAAAATGCCAACACGACAAAATACAGACCCACACTGACATACATACAGCATTAGTATCGTGCAAACACGGTAAATACACAAAAATGCACATACACACATAAATACAAGCATACACAACATGCACATACATGCACAAGCATACACAATGACTACACAATAAATACAAGCATACACAACATGCACATGCACACATAAATACAACGTACACAGTATTGCACAACTGAATACACACACATGTACAAAATAACCACATGACATACACATATATACCATGACATAAACAGAATATACACAAGAAAAAATAAACACATACACTATATTCCATTCATCCTCGACTCTAAAAACATGAACTCACACACTATCTCTCTCCTCTCTCTCTCTCTCTCTCTC
>CM054134.1:125548451-125560951 GCA_028751875.1 Rapana venosa
CAACGCTCAAACAACTCATTTTGCATACCTTTATTATTTGCGTAACGCCATTTTTATATCAAAAATAAACACTATTACAATTACAATCTTAAATCCTAAGCTAACAAAGTATATTTAGTGGAATATCGCAGCCTTTGACATTTTTTCTTGCCCAACTCATGTTTCTGCAGTGATAGTTTGGTTTCTCCTATCTCGAGGTCTTGGTGACAGTGGCTGAGAATCTGACCTGACCTCCTGCTGACGTGTGATGTTTGCAGCTGACAGTGAGGTCTTCACAGGGATTCAGATGGTTCCCTCTATTTTCTTCCTTCCCCTTTTCCTACCTCATTTCCATCCTTCACCCTGCCGTTGCATATTCATTTCCTAGTTATCACTGCCATCGACTTTCAGCTTTTCTCTCTGATTTTTGCCTCCTGGGTTTTTTGTTTCAATACTTTTGAAAAATTTTCTTCATCGAGAACTAGTATTTGTTATGCTTTCTTTACAGACTTTTTTCAGTATTTCAAAGCAATCATTATATTATTTATTTCTTATGATGACATAAGCAATGAAGTCCAGAGATGTGAAAACTACTTCCACATCATTTATAAAACCACATTCCCAATGCGTTTTTGTCTGAACTAGTCGGTGCTACTCTTTCTTATGTAAGACGTGCTGTTTAAAACAATCAGTCGATTTGTGTAAAGAGAAGACAGTAATTCTAAACGCAATAGAGGGTTGAAGGAATCATTCAGAATGTGCGTTATTACTTTTTCATCTCTGCCTTTTAAGCCATAGCCTGTGGCGACAGTGGAGAACACAGTCGATAGTTAGGACGACAGGAATCTGGGCCTGATATGGTGAAACCTGTATTTTGAAAAAAGCCACCACCACCAACAACAGTTCATGCACTGTGTCTTGTGCATTGATAGTGAAACCCCGTTTTTTGTTTCTTTTTTACTCGTTTAGTCCTTCCTTTCTTTATTCCTCAGATATGTTATGATTTTATTTCCCTATCCTTTCCTGCAATTACTGTTTTTAATCATTATCATTTTCTCTCACAAAGGGGCTACTTTTCTGTCCTGCTTTTTTCCCAGAGTCAATTGCAGCTTTAAAACTAGTGCTGGTCTAATTGGCTCTTTGAACATTTCCAATCTGTATTTGTTTTGGTTATTTTCTGTTCTAGAAGCATCGGAAATCTGTGTCATCATTTGTACGTTTGTTTTTTGAATATGTTGGTTATTTGACTTGTAGATCTGGCATTTCTCCACCCCTTATACCCAAAAATGTGTTATAGACACACACACACACACACACACACACACACACACACACACACACACACACACACACCATTGGACAGTCACACATACAATTACACACACCACATACTTACACACAATCACACACACAATTACACACACAGTCACACACACAATTATACACACACACACTCTCTATATCTCTCTCACACTCACGCACGCACTCACAAACGCACACGCATCCCCCCCCCCCCCTCACACACACACGCACACACCAACCAAACAAACGGTACACCCGGAATCTTCATCCCTTAGATCCTTCAGTGCCCCCAGTCAAGCCCTACATTCTGCTTTCTCTTATCTGATGCCAGAGACCCCTGGCGGAATAATTTCTTGCAGAAAACTTGTTTCACAATCCTGGTGGATTTGAATAACACGGAGAAAGCAGTCCTCCTTGCGACAGAAGTCGTCTGGAAACATTCAGTGTGTATTTAATTCTCTGCCTCATCAGCCCCTTGGCCACCCTCTGTGGACATAGAAAAGGAGTCCATCTCTGACTGCGGTCTGACACTGCGGCTGGAATCCTGACTTTGGAGAAAAGAGAAACTGCTACTATTGGGCAGGTGGTGGTGGTGGGGCGGGAAGGGGGGGGGGGCACTAAGTATACCACAGGTTTGGGTTTTTTCTGTTTCGCTTCTTTCTTCCTCTTTCTTTTTCTCTGTTACTATTCTTTTCCTTTCTTCTAATATATGTGCTTTTTATGACTAGGTAGTTTACTGTATTTATACATGCTACAGGATAAGACATAAAACGTTCATTTAATGACTCATTATTTTCGCGTTACTATTTGCATTATGTTCTAGTATCTCGTTTTGACATCTTATTTCACTTGAATCATTTCTCTTAATTAACATGATTAAAAGCCGTATTTAGTTGTTTTTACTTGTCTTGCAAGTACTCTTTTTATCATGTCTACAAATAGTTCGAAGTTTGTATACTGAGTCTTTCTTTTTCACTTTCTGAATAGTAGTTTGCTGACGTCTGTCTAAAACAATTTCAAAAAGAGCAATTCAAGTAACATTTCAGCAAGAGTCCCTAGATGGTGAGTAAGAATACAATCTTGACTTGATTGGCTGCAGGGCTGGTTAGTTTTGTCTCACCGATAACAAGAGGGTCGTTGTTGAATTTTAGAACAGGGGCTGGCTTAACAATGCAGAGATCATTATGTGTACGGGAAAAGTTAGCAGTTGCATCTCTCTCTCTCTCTCTCTCTCTCTCTCTCTCTCTCTCTCTCTCTCTCTCTCTCTCTCTCTCTCTCTCTCTCTCTCTCTCTCTCTCTCTCTCTCTCTCTCTCTCTCTCTCTCTCTCCCTCTGTCTCCCTCTCTCTCTCTCTCTGTGTCTGTCTGTCTGTCTGTCTGTCTGTCTGTCTGTCTCTCTCTCTCTCTCTCTCTCTCTCTCTCTCTCTCTCTCTCTCTCTCTCTCTCTCTCTCTCTCTCTCTCTTTCTCTCTCACTGTGCATACATGCATGGATGCATGCATGCATGTGTGTATGTATGTATGTATGTATGTATGTATGTATGTATGTATGTATGTATGTATGTGTGTGTATCTGTGCGTGTGTGTGTTTTATTTTATTTCTTATTAATTTTACTCTTTTATTTCGAGGATAATGGAATAAACACTTATATGCTTTTTTCATCCAGTCCCCGTGTGTATGCAGTTTTGTCAATGTTGCCATCCGTTCCCACCGGCACACAATGGCCTACTGTGTGTGTGTGTGTGTGTGTGTCTGTGTGCATACAAGTATGCGCGTGTAGCTCCTTCACCTAAAAGGAAAGGGTGAGGGGAGAGGGGGAAACAATCTGAATCAGCTAGATTTATCCGAGGATAAAATAAAGTACAAGAAAAAATATCTTGAAATAAAGACCCCCCCTCCCCCCCCCCTGCTAATAAATGTCAGACGTTCTGCATCATTGCACTACTGGCACACATGTAAGTGCTGTAAAACGACAATATAATCACATGCAAAGGATTCAGCTACCTCTCTCTCTCTCTCTCTCTCTCTCTCTCTCTCTCTCTCTCTCTCTCTCTCTCTCTCTCTCTCTCTCTCTCTCTCTCTCTCTCTCTCTCTCTCTCTCTCTACTGTTACTGTACTTGTTAGTACTTTTTTTTTTCTCTTCAGTGATTTTTGTGGGGATTTTTGTGTAGATTTTCCCCCCGTACACTGTGTAAGTGTATTGCTATAGGCTTTATTTTATTTTATTATCATATATATCCTTAAGGGCGGGGACTGGATGTAAAAAAACACATGGGTGCTTATTCATTATCCTCGAAATAAAAGAATTTGTTATTGTCATTGTCCCTCAATAACTGTATAGGTTTAGATTTCTTCTTTGTTTTGTTTCTTGTTTTTATTGTGTGGATGTATGGGTATTAAATTTATTTCATTATCATGACATATAATTTGAAACGAGTATAATCTAAAATGAGTGTTGATGGGATCGCATACTGTTTTGGGAATTATATATTCAATATTATCTCTGAAATACACACACACACACTCTCTGTCTCTCTGTCTCTGTCTCTCTCTCTCACCTTTTATCGTCTTGCTTATAGTTATAGTATATCCTGATGAAAGATTCATATTTTATATTTTCAATACTTTATTGGACTTGCCTCTGTACTTAAGTTTTAATGAGTGCCCTATTTCAATATCTTATAATTATGTGTAACAAGTATGTGTACCATTTGACAATGTGTAGATGTTTATCTCTATGACTTATTAAGTTTGGTTGTGTTATTTTTCTTGGATCTGTTGTTATTCTTCTTGTTGTTATTTGTCTGTTTTTCTCCTTTTTATCATCTTTTGTTGGTTTGGTTTTTCCTTCTCTTTGTTTGTTTGTTTGTTTTGGTTAGGGGTTTTTGGAGGGTGGGGGTGGGGATGGGGTATTTTTAGGGTTTTCTTTTATTTGCTTGCTTTGGGGGGGGGGGGGGTGGTTGGGGGGTAGCTGTTTTGAAAAGGGTTATTACCCCTTGTTTTTATTGTGAGACTGTATATATATTGGGTTATTATTATTATTAAGATGTATCCCTAACGGTCGGGGACTGGATGTAAGAAAGCACATGTGTGCTTATTCATTATCCTCGAAATAAAAGAATTTGTCATTGTCATTGTCTTTTTTAAGTCTGATTTTGATTTGTTACGCTTACTTCTGTTATTCGGTACATCATCTGATAAAAATGATTATTGATATTTTCTGTTCATCTCATCTTTGTTGATCTTATTTCAAATAGATTTATATTTTTGCATTTTATATGCACCTAAACAGGGCTCGTCTTTAGTAAAACAAATAATTTCAAGACATGTTTGTCTTTTAAGATTTGGAAAACATTTTGATCTGATATATAGAAACAGCTCTTAAGATGTCGTCATCATTTTGATAAAACTGTTTTCTTTCACAAGAAGAACAATGCATGGCCTTTAGGAATGCCGTTTTCCTCCTGTAAGAGATAGCCTTTGAAAATAGTCTTCCCTGTTCCGTCCACAAACTAAAGCACGAACAACTGTCATTATCATCTGCGTGAACCCATTTTTATCATAAAAAATGATTAAAGCTACAGAATTCAATCTTAAGCTTATCAAATTTAGTCTCTGGAATATTACAGCCCTTGGAAATTGTTTCTTGGGCACCACATCTGTCTGTGGTGATTTTTAAAAATAAGAATATATATGGTTAAGGTTACAGAATCAAATCGTAAGTTTTCGAATGTATGCAGGGGGATGTTACAGCTCTTGAAAACTTTTTCTGGCCCCCACATCTGTCTGTTGTGATTTTCATAAGAATACGTATGATTACGTTACAGAATCAAATCGTAAGTTTATCGGATATATTCAGTGGAATAATACAGATCTTGAAAACTATTCCTTGGCCACCACATCTTTTTGCAGTGATAGTCTGGTTTCTCGTATCTCGAGGTGTTGGTGACAGTGGCTGTGAATCTGACCTGACCTCCTGCTGACGTGTGATGTTTGCAGCTGACAGTGTAGTCTTCACAAAGGATTCAGATGGTTCCCTCTATTTTCTTCCTTCCCCTTTTCCTGCCTCATTTCCATCTTTCTCCCTGCCGTTGCATATTCATTTCCTATATATCACTGCAATCAACTTTCGGCTTTTCTCTCTGATTTTTGCTTTCCTGCTCTTATTTTTCAAACTTTTGAAAACAAAAGTAATTAATTTTCGTTTGTTATGTTTCCTTTAAAGAAGAATTGTTTAATAATTTCAAAGCAACCATTATGTTATTTTCTTAATCTGATGTCATAAGAAACAGTATTTAAAGCTCATAAAGCTAAACCACATATAAAGTCACACCCCTAAATCATTTTTCGCTGAGCTATTTGGTGCTACTGTTTCTTATGTAAGACGGGCTTTAAAACGTCACCTGATTTGTGCAAGTAGAGGACAGCACTTCTGCACGTGGTACGGGGTTGAAGGAATCATCCAAAAGGTGTGTTGTTTATTTGTTCAGCTCTCCGCCAGAGCCCATGGCGACAGTGGAGAACACAGTCACTAGTTAGAATGACGGGGACCTGGGCCTGAAATGGTTAAAGCTGAAATTTGGAAAAAAAACAATGCATTGATGGGGAAAAAGAGTTTGTTTGTTTGTGGGGTATTTTTGTTGTTTTAGTTCATTTTTTCTATATTCCTCTGGTATGTTATGGATATGTGTACTTATCGTTTCCTGCAATGGCTGTTTTAGCCATTATCATTATTATTATTATTATTATTATTAACATCATCATCATCATCATCATCATCATCATCATTATTATTATTATTATTATTATTATTATTATTATTATTATTATTATTTCTATCTCGTTTGATGGGCTTCATTTTCTGGCCTATTTGTTGCAAAATCCATTGCTGTTTTTAGCTAGTGCTGATCTGACTGGCTCTTTGATCTTTTCGATGCTTGAATTTTATTACCTATATTTTTGTTCTGGAAGCAGTAAAAAACCATTTAAACATATTCCCTTTTTGTGAATATGACCATTATTTGAAATAGTAAATACGCGCTTCTTTACCCCTTGTACCTCAAAAACACACACACACACACACACACACACACACACACACACACACACACACACACACACACACACACACACACACACACACACACACACACACGAGGGGGACGGGATAGCCTAGTGGTTAAAACATTTCGCTCGCAATCTGACGACCCGGGTTCGATTCCCGTTCAAGAGGATATTTCCCCCTGGAGTTAACATCAGTGCAGTCTCCACTCTCCCCAAAAGTCCTTCGGATGAGACTGTAAACCGAGGCCCCGTGTGCGAACGCACGCAGTACATCTTGCGCACACGTTAAACCCTGTTCCGCTTTTCGTAAGAGTAGACCATTGTGTGCCGGTGGAAACAGATGACAATTCACAAAACCGCATACACATGGGGACTGGATGTAAAAACACATAAGTGCGTATTCCATTATCCTCGATATAAAAGAATAAAATAAACTAAAATAAACACACACACACACACACACACACACACACACACACACACACACAACACACACACACACACGTTTAAATAAATCAACATCCCAGTATTTTCACCCTTTAGAAACGTCAGTGCCCAAAGTCAAATTCTAGGTGTTGTTTCCACTTGACTTATTCCCCAAAAACACTGGTGCAAAAGTTTCTTGCAGAAAATCGGTTTAACAATGTCGGTCGATTTGAATAGCAGGGCTGGAAGAAAGCAAGTCTCCTCGTGCTAGCAGTTATCTGGAAACAGTCAGTGTGTCTTTATTTCCCCTGGTCATCTTCCCCTTAGCTACATATGGGACGACAGAAGAGCAATAATTATATTGTGTGACGTCAGAAGAGCAATAATTATATTGTGTGAAGTCAGAAGAGCAATAATTATATTATGTGACGACAGAAGAGCAATAATTATATTATGTGACGACAGAAGAGCAATAATTATATTATGTGACGACAGAAGAGCAATAATCATATTGTGTGACGACAGAAGAGCAATGATTATATTGTGTGACGACAGAAGAGCAACAACTATATTATGTGACGACAGAAGAGCAATAATCATATTGTGTGACACTCCACCACTTCATGTGTCGGATTACACCGGAGGTCAATATTTAATCGTTAATATGCTGTTATTTTGTAATTTTAAAAAGGCTATTCAATAATAAAAAAAACACATTGAAAATCAGACATTTCTAAGAAAAAGCTATTACAAATTGAAATATAGACTATAGAAAGTGGCAATATAATAAATTGACAAATTGTGCATCGTAATAGGGGTTCAGAATGATGGCTTGGGTGTTTTTGAATACCTTTTTTAAGCAAAAGAAGAAAAAAAACCTTTATACTTCAGTACACGGTGGGAGAATGGCTATAGTTTTATAATCAATCAAAATGTCAACATCGACAACCTGACCCCCCACCTGCCTAAAACGGTTCCTAGCGGAAAAGTGGGTCAGGTGCAAAGCGACTCATTTCGTGGCGGAGCGTCCCATTTGTTGAAGCAGATTCATATTGAGTGGAGTCGGTACTGATGTGGATGCCAGGAACATTCATAAAGACGGTTCATGGCAGTGCAGTCGGTGCTGATATGGATGCCAGGAACATTCATAAAGACGGTTCATGGCAGTGCAGTCGGTGCTGATGTGGATGCCAGGAACATTCATAAAGACGGTTCATGGCAGTGCAGTCGGTGCTGATGTGGATGCCAGGAACATTCATAAAGACGGTTCATGGCAGTGCAGTCGGTGCTGATGTGGATGCCAGGAACATTCATAAAGACGGTTCATGGCAGTGCAGTCGGTGCTGATGTGGATGCCAGGAACATTCATGAAGACGGTTCATGGCAGTGCAGTCGGTGCTGATATGGATGCCAGGAACATTCATAATAAAGATTCATGGCAGAGGAGTCGGTGCTGATATGGATTGCAGGAAAGAACATCCCCTCGAACAGGCTTCTCCGTGGTTGCTCAAACCCAGGCACTCAGATCACAAGGTCAGTGATTCAACCACTGGGTTATCTCACCCTTCTCCACGTTTGCAAAGGGCTAATAAAGAAAACGCACAAAAGATTTACTGCTCTAATTAATTAAATACAATATATATATGTATATATATGTGTGTGTGTGTGTGTGTGTGTGTGTGTGTGTGTGTGTGTGTGTGTGTGTGTGTGTGTGTGTGTGTGTGTGTGTGTAATTGATATAATACAACCCAGATACAACAACACTACATTAATCAGCTATAACAGTATGATATTCACAAAAATCGAAAACAAAACAAAGCAAAAACCAACTGCCCCCAAAGCTGGAAGCATACAGTTTTAAAGTAGTGGACAGTGTTACAGAAAGTTACAAGTTTTTGGTGAGAAAAAGCCTAGAGGCATGGCTTCATTCAAAGCACACTGTGATTCTAATTAGAAACTGCTTGTGTGCTTTTTCCTTGATGTTATCTACTCTCTCTCTCTCTCTCTCTCTCTCTCTCTCTCTCTCTCTCTCTCTCTCTCTCTCTCTCTCTCTCTCTCTCTCTCTCTCTCTATCTATCTCTCTCTCTCTTTCTCTCTCTCTCTCTCTCTCTCTCTCTCTCTCTCTCTCTCTCTCTCTCTTTCTCTCTCTCTCTCTCTCTCTCTCTCTCTCTCTCTCTCTCTCTCTCTCTCTCTCTCTCTCTCTCTCTCTCTCTCTCTCTCTCTTTCTCCCTCTCTCTTGTGTATATGTATGTGTGATGTTGTATATGGCGAACTAGGCCTTTTTCCACTATGAATTACATATGTTACTAGATGTGTTAGATATTGGTTCAGACTGTTGAAACAATCTGAAGAAAGATATTCTCAAAGAGCATATAGAGTGTTATTCGCTATGCATCAGGAAGGGCATGTCACTTGGGTAACCCACATTAGGAACATTCTTTGTGACAATGGTTTTGAACAAGTTTGGCTCTTTGGTTGTGGTTACGAAAACAGTTTTATCAAAGAGCTTAAAGAGAGATTGCACAGCAATTTTGCTACAGTTGGTGTAACCGTTTAGATTATAATCCTAGGTTTTCCTTATATGGCAAAAGTAAACACAGATTTGTTCTAGAAAACTGTGTCAGCATTCTGTACGTTGAAATATACATAAATATCCTGGCACAATTCAGGATGGGCGTGTCACAGTTCAATGTACACAGACATCACTTTTCCCCTACAGCTGAAAACACTGCACGTCCTGCCTGTCTGGGCACCAAAGAAGATAAAGCCACTTTGTGTTTCAGTGTCCCTTGTATATGGACATGATACAGCAGTACAATCTTCATGTCCCTTGTATATGGACATGAGACAGCAGTACAATCTTCATGTCCCTTGTATATGGACATGAGACAGCAGTACAATCTTCATGTCCCTTGTATATGGACATGAGACAGCAGTACAATCTTCATGTCCCTTGTATGTGAACATGAGACAGCAGTACAATCTTCATGTCCCTTGTATGTGGACATTAGACAGCAGTACAATCTTCATGTCCCTTGTATGTGAACATGAGACAGCAGTACAATCTTCATGTCCCTTGTATGTGAACATGAGACAGCAGTACAATCTTCATGTCCCTTGTATGTGAACATGAGACAGCAGTACAATCTTCATGTCCCTTGTATGTGGACATTAGACAGCAGTACAATCTTCATGTCCCTTGTATGTGGACATTGGACAGCAGTACAATCTTCATGTCCCTTGTATGTGGACATTATACAGCAGTACAATCTTCATGTCCCTTGTATATGGACATGATACAGCAGTACAATCTTCATGTCCCTTGTATATGGACATGATACAGCAGTACAATCTTCATGTCCCTTGTATGTGAACATGAGACAGCAGTACAATCTTCATGTCCCTTGTATGTGAACATGAGACAGCAGTACAATCTTCATGTCGCTTGTATGTGGACATTGGACAGCAGTACAATCTTCATGTCCCTTGTATGTGGACATTATACAGCAGTACAATCTTCATGTCGCTTGTATGTGGACATTAGACAGCAGTACAATCTTCATGTCCCTTGTATGTGGACATTATACAGCAGTACAATCTTCATGTCGCTGTTGACGTTAACCCAGACGATGGTCTTGTCCGTGTATTAGCTAGCCACTCACAAGCTTCAGTAGTCCATTTTGCAAAATTCCTCTTAGCTGCTTTTAAACTTAGACAGAATTTCCTCGACAGCATGAACTCATGGAAACAACTTATCTCCAGGGTTCAAACTGTTTTCATCTGGATTGTGCATTTGTCTCAATGGCTATCTTCATGTAATGCCAGTATTGTGTTTCCTGATCATGCTATATAGCAGTTAAAATGATGCATGGATGTTTGTGTTCTCCCCATGAAAGGGGCTGTTGGCCTATATTCATTAAATTTCGGAGTTGGGAGTATGTGAGTGTGTGTGTGTGTGTGTGTGTGTGTGTGCGTGCGTGCGTGTGTGTGTATGTGTGTGCGTGTTAGTGCGTGTGCATGTTACTTTTCCTTGATAGTGATTAGAAAATGTGTGTGGAAAAGTCTTACGTCTTAAATCCAAACTGTACCTGTGGGGATGCCGGGGGAAGGGGGGTTGGGGACTGTCAGTATGAATAGCATCCCCACCTTCTGGAAATTCTGTGCTAGAAATTCCCTCTTTTCTCTCACTCTCTTTGTTTCTGCTTTGTTCCTTTTCTTCCTGTCACCTCCTTCTTGTCTATTTCTACCTTCTTGGTCCATTCTCCTGCCTTTTTTCTAGAAAGATTTATAAGATAACAATTCTCTCCCATGCCGAAGTCAGACGCGCTGGGCCTGACTTGTCAGGCGCTTAACGGCAGCGTGACGCACTTTCGCTCATATAACAAACAATAGTTGCTGTCTGAGCGTTCCACGAAGAAGAAGAAGTCCAAACTAATCCTATTTATTTATTTATTTATTTATTTATTTATACCACTTTAAGTCACGAGATTTCTCTGCGTGAAATTCGGGCTGCTCTCCCCGGGGAGAGCACGTCGCCACAAGAGCAGCGCCACCCCATCTCTTGTTGCCGTGGGTTCTTTTTCGTGCGCTGCATAATTTTCTGTAACACACGGGACCTCGGTTTATCGTCTCATCCGAAAGACTAGCGCCCAGACCACCACTCATGGTCTAATGGATGGGGGAAAAGTTTCGGGCCCAGACGGGATACGAACCCGGACTTTTCACTTTCTAGACAGGCGCGTTACCTCTAGACCACCGATCCTAATATCACGGACGACGAAACTTGTAGGAATAAAAAGCGTGTTGAATTTTATTCCGTAGACAAATAACACGTGATTAATTGTGTTTACCTTTGACACTCAGTAGCACTAATGGGCCCTGTTTTGGTTTTCTTTCTCCCTAACGGGGTAAAACCGGACATCATTAATCTTTGGTAGGCTCAAGCTAGTGCAAAAAAGTCACGGAGAAGAGGGGGAATTTTCGTCGTCGCTTGCAAAATAAAGTAATGAAAGCTAGTACCAGTGTCTGCACGTAGTTAGAATAAAGAAAACACAAAAGTGCAAAATAAGACTAAGTATTGCTTGAAGTCATGCGTTATATGTTGTTTTGTTCATTAACAAACACTGTATCTTATTGTTTTTTAATCCTCGGAGATGGAATTCCGCTACCTTAATTGTGGGTAGAAACGTCTGCCAACGCCAAACCTCAGAACTGGTGGACGGACGGATGTTCATCTGGTATGGCCTTTGTCTTCAGGGGACTGCGTGTTTAGAAAAGTACGTCATGTATTCCGTAACTTCACAGTCAACAATCCTGAACATATTAAGTGCAAGCACGTGGTACACCAACACTAAAAAACATAAGAAAACCCGCCAAAGAAAACAAAAAATCTAAAAAGCACCCACAACTCATAGTGTACGACATCTTTTCTACTGTTTCAACAACAATGGGAGCTACTGAGCAGGATCAGCTCAGACTATGTGTTGTAAACATGTGAACATTTTGAATGCTTTTCATGCGTCGTAAAAGAACTATACAGTGTGTGTAATGGGAAGGGTCGGAACTACTGCATACTATAGAAGAACTTCAGCCCGTTCATTGACGTGTCCCATTATAGTAACACATGGCCATGCGCTCATACCCGTGCAAATGGCCCCAATAGAATAGCCCATTTACACGTATATATATATATATATATATATATATATATATATATATATATATATATATAT
>CM054134.1:125563451-125570951 GCA_028751875.1 Rapana venosa
CCTCTCTATCTTTATTCATCTCCTAGCCTCTGTCTCTGTCTGTCTGTCTGTCCTCTGTCTGACTGACTGTCTGTCTGTCTGTCTCTCTGTGTCTGTTTTTTTGTCTGTGTCTGTGTATATATATGTGTATATATGTGTCTGTATCTCTCTCTCTCTCTCTCTCTCTCTCTCTCTCTCTCGCTCACACACACACACACACACACCCCTCACACACACACCCTCGACTCACACACACATTCACACACACACACGCACACACATTCACACACACCACACACACACACACACACACGCACACACACGCGCGGATAATAGAAACTACATATAAACTATACACGCTGATACATAACATTGATTGGTAGCTTGAAAGGAAGCCATTGTAACAGGTTTTGAAGACCATTTTCGGGAAGGTTTGGAACTAACATTAAAAGATGCATGTTTGCTCGTGTGTTTCTGTGCTTGAATGCTTTCTTTCTACCTCACTGTCTTTGTCGTTCATGTCTTGCTGTTCCGACACCGCTCAGTTCAATCTCTCCACTCCAGCCTTACCCATGTTCGTTATGTCACATAGTCAGAATTGGAAGTTCGCAAGGAATCCATCAGGTCAGGTCACAGTGGGACCACCGGCCGGGGGAGGGGGGGGGGGGGGGGGGGCTAAACTGCTGCTGGATCTATGTAGTGGTGTTCAGCGGTGCCTGTTTTCAGCTAACGTACGCAGGACACCCCCTCCTAAGTCCCACTCCCCACTGACGAGAGTAATGGCTCCGTCGCTGAGCCAGACTGAGTGAGATGCCCACCCGGGGTGGGGACAACCGCAGTGTCCCTCCAACGACCTACCCCATCAACCTGCAGCTCTGGAGACTGAAAGAAAGCCCAGCACAGGCGCTGAAGTGTGTGGGAATGTCGCAACAGGTCGTCATGCCACTACAGCAACCAGAGCCACGAAATCAGAGGCCGTGTTCTGTTACTGCCTGATGACCTATGACGATGAAGATGATGAAGATGATGAAATGCTACTGCTATGGAAGTTCATATGCATCGGGACTACCTGACAGAGCTGTACTCTACGCTTCCTTGTGTGATAAATGTGTAGTAGGGTGTACCGACAAATCCACAAAAGTGGGTCTTTTCTCAAATGTTCTTCCGATGACAACCGTCCCTGAGATACTTGCTCGTCTCCTAGTGTCTCCAAATGTTCACCTCTCACGCACGCACAAATTCATCTCAGTGATGTGCATTGAAAACACGTAATGGGAGTTGTCAAGTCTATGTGTATCCTGAATTTGACACCACGTCTATAAGAGTGATTGGTTCTTATTGGAGTTACGTCTCGTGCGTAAATTCCTCTTAACGATGAATGCTAAAGACACGAGCAGGCTGTTGTCGAGAAAATAGTGTATCCTGAGTTTGACGATCAATATGCGGGCAGATTGGTTGTTTTTATTGGATGTGCGCTTCGCTGAACTGATTGTTTTGGTAGAGACCCGTTGGATGCAGTTACCAATTTGTCTTGGGATTTGACAATGGTTTATTACCAGCTTTTGTGTGAGGGCTTCTTGTACTGTGTCCTGGTTTTGTGATCGATCTGTCTCTGAAAATTGGGCTGGTCTTTTGGGAAATAACTAAGTGGGATTGGTTTCTATACCTGGCGGTGTGTGTGTGTGTGTGTGTGTGTGTGTGTGTGTGTGTGTGTGTGTGTGTGTGTGTGTGTGTGTGAGTGTGTGTGTGTGGGGGGGGGGGGGAGGGACGAAAATAACTTGCTGTCAGAAAATCAAGCCACTTTTAGACGTGACCTTTCTATTGCATTAGACCATGCCTTTGTTCTTAAAGGATTAGACATTAAAGTGTTAATCAGTGGAAAAGGATTGGCAGTAATATGCTTTTGTTGACCACAACAAGGTCTTTACTTCTATACAGCGCTATATAAATTCCATTTATTGTTATTATTATTATCTAGAAGCAAGAATAACAACGTTCATCTAGTATCTTCTATGCTCCAAATGTGGTCAGGGATTTCGTTTTATCATTCTTGATTCTTGTACATGCGGGCGTTTATTGTGATCGTGTGTGTGTGTGTGTGTGATGTGTGTAGTGTGTGTGTGTGGTGCGGTAGAGAGCAGAGAGATGAGAAGAGAGAGAGTATCAGAGAAGAGGAGAGAGAGAGAGAGTTTTGTGTGTAAGCACTAGGTGACATTATGCGCGCCCTCATAATTCCTTAGTTGCAATTTCTCTTGGAAATGGGTTGTTTTGTTTCGTGTTACCATATATGCATGTTGCCTCAAGCAAACGCATTCACCTTTTCGTATGTGCATGTTTCCATTCTTTGAAACGGCAATGTTGTTTCTAAAGGAGGGGCAGTAAACCTGTTTTGAGAAAGAGCCTGCAGAGCTGACCACGACTGCCTGCAGAGGACTGCCTGCTGTTGTCTGGGTCTGGTTTTACTGCCGCCATAAAGCCTGCATGTCGGGCAGGGAGTGTGCAGAGCTGCTGCTTTCAGACGACAGGGAAGTTCCTGCTGCTGCTGCTGCTGCTGTTGCTGCTGTTGCTGCTGCTGCTGCTGCTGCTGTTGCTGTTGTTGTGATGACTAGAACGGATTCGTATGGTTTGTGATATCCTCTGATGTCTGCTACTGTTGTGATGTGTAGAATGGATTCGTATGGTTTGTGATATCCTCTGATGTCTGCTACTGTTGTGATGGTAGATGGATTCGTATGGTTTGTGATATCCTTGATGTTGCCTGTTGATGTGTAGAAGGATCGTATGGTTTGTGTTCCCTGATGTCTGCTATGTTGTGATGTGTGATGGATTCGTATGGTTGTGATATCCTCTGATGTCTGCTACTGTTGTGATGTGTAGAATGGATTCGTATGGTTTGTGATATCCTCTGATGTCTGCTACTGTTGTGATGTGTAGAATGGATTCGTATGGTTTGTGATATCCTCTGATGTCTGCTACTGTTGTGATGTGTAGAATGGATTCGTATGGTTTGTGATATCCTCTGATGTCTGCTACTGTTGTGATGTGTAGAATGGATTCCTATGGTTTGTGATATCCTATGAAGTCGATGTATGGATGCCTACATGGCAAGGACGCAGTTTTTGCTTTCAGTGCGTGCTCGTTGTCTTGCTCTTGTTTGTAGCGAAGAAAACAGTGCATAATCTGGCTCCCCCCTGCTCCCCCCTCCCAACCCTCCCTAGTCTTATTCTATTAGGCCGCGTGGAATGCCCGAGATAAAACATGAATATACGATTACTTTGTAGCTAAGATAGCGAATGTTTTTAGTCTTAAAGGTCGTTTTGCTTAGATTAGGCTTAACTTACCGTGGCTCGGATGACCTTTTCCCTTCATTATTGCCGTCATTTTGTTGTTGACGTCACTTTTGCGTAGTTAAGTATGGTTTGGGCTGATTTTATGACATGCAGACAATTGCCTGTGTGTGTGGTGTGTGTGTGTGTGTGCGTGCGTGCGTGTGTGTAAGGGTAGTTGGAAATGAATCAGGGCTTGGAAGCCATTGTTGAAATCATGCGTGGGAACTTCTGACCATTAAATTCATTCAGCGAACAAAACAATCCACCAACAGCCAAACATTACATCACATTTGTTGCGAACCACGGATGCATTGGCGTTTGACAACTCCCAACACAGGCTTTCGACACACATTAGCGAGACAGGCCTGTGCAGGCGGCTTTAGTGCCGGGACAGACTGGCCGACCATTGGCCATCTCTGGGGACCAGGTTAGGTGAAAAGAGTCAGAGAGAGAGAGAGAGAGAGAAAGAGAGAGAGAGAGAGAGAGAGAGAGAGAGAGAGAGAGAGAGAGGGAGAGAGAGAGAGAGAGAGAGAGAGAGAGAGAGAGAGTGCCACTGTTGCTGATGATGTGGTGGCATTCATCAGTTTGATATTTTCTGAAGAACAGGTTGCTGCCAGTGCTGGCTCTGCTTTATTTCACCGCTACCATTATTGCAACAACAACAAAAGCAACAAAAGCTACAATAACACCATCAACAACAGCAGCTGTATCATCATCATCACCATCACCATTCATCATCATTCATCATCATCAACCACAACAACCACATCATCATCATCAGTCCCATGACCTTGGATGTCGTTGAGGAGACACGAAAGACGATGCCGGGGTAAGTCTCCTCCATCCATCTCGGTCCTCGGCTCTGCGCAGTAGTGCCGAGTCATTCATCCTGGTCCATTCTCTGATGTTGTCCATCCATGACTTGTTCTGTCTTCCCCTCTTTCTGCCACCTTCGAGTGTTCCCTGCAGTACTGTTTTTGGCAGAGTGTTGTGGCGGGTGACGTGGCCAAACCATGTCAGCTTTTTCTTCTTGACGATGGTGAGAAGGGGTTTCTGTGAAACCTGCCAGCCGTGTTATTTGACTCTTGACAAATTCATTGGTCTTTCGTTCTCTCCAGGATATGCCCAGCAGTTTTCTATGGTATTTTGTTTCAAATGACTGGATTCGCTTTGCTGTTTCAGCAGTCAATGTCCAGGTTTCACTTCCGTACAGCAGGATAGTCTCAATTAGGGTTTTGTAGAGCTTTAGTTTGATTGGGAAACGGATCTCTTTACTTTTCCATATGGTGGTGAGTTTTGCCATGGAAGATGTTGCCATGGCTAGTCTGACTTTGATTTCTGTCGTCGATCGCCCGTCCTTTGTGAGTGTAGCGCCAAGGTATTTAAAAGCGTCTACCTCCTCCAGTTGCTGGCCGTTCATGTAAATTTTAGCAGTGGCGTTGCTCGTGCTGTTCACAAGTACTTTACTTTTCTCCGAGCTCACCTCCATCCCACATGCTCCAGCTCTGTTCTTAAGTCTGGTTGTAAGATCTTGCAGCTCTGAGATACTTCCGCCCATGAGGTCAATGTCATCGGCAAACCGCAAGTTGTTGAGGGGTCTGCCGCCAATGGAGATGGTAGAGTGGAAGTCATGGAGGGTCTCTCTCATAATGTTTTCCAAGAACAGATTAAACAGGACTGGAGATAACAGGCATCCTTGTCGGACCCCAACTGTGGTTTTGAAGTAGTCTCCGACCTGATTGTTCAGAAGGACTGCACTGCTTGCGGTGTTGTATAGTGCTTGAATGGTTTGCACTAGTCCTTCTTCAATGCCAAACATTCTGAGGACCTGCCACAGGCCTTCGTGCCATACTCTGTCGAAAGCCTTGTTGAAGTCGATGAAGTTGTGGAACAGGTCTCTCTGATGTTGAAGATGTTTTTCCATCAGGATGTGGCAGTTAAAAATCTGTTCGATTGTGCTCCTGCCTGCCCTGAACCCAGCTTGTTCCTCTGCAAGGTGTTCTTCTGCCTCCTTCTTGAGTCGCTTCAAAATAACTTTGAGCATGATCTTGCTGGCGTGGCTGATGACGCTGATTGTTCTATAGTTTTTGCATTGGCGTAAATTCCCCTTCTTGGGCAGGGGTATGATGAGTGATTGTGTCCATTCTGTTGGCCACTGTTTTGTCTCCCAAATCTTCTGACAGATAGCTGTAACATGTGTGATGACTGTTTCGCCACCATGCTTGAGCAGCTCTGCTGGTATGTTGTCTGCTCCTGGGGACTTTCCTACTGGTAAACTGCGGATGGCTTCTTCCACTTCTTCCCTCAGTATAGGTAATGGTGAGGGTACTCTTGATGTTGCTGCTTCCTCTTCTATTATGCTCTTATTACGCTCAACAACCACAACAATCACAAAAACAATCATCATCCTCCTTCTTCTCCTCCGCCTCCTTCTTCTACTACTACTACTACTACTACTACTACTACTACTACTACTACTACTACTACTACTACTACTACTACTACTACTAGTACTACTACTATTACTACTAGTGCTACTACTACTACTACTACTACTACTGCTGCTACTACTACTACTTACTACTACTACTACTACTACTACTTCTACTACTACTACTGCTGCTGCTGCTGCTGCTGCTGCTGCTGCTGCTGCTGCTACTGCGTTTACTTTTTAAAAAGGCTGAATATTCTGTTTATATTTCTTACACTCACATGAAGTAGTGGATATAGAGAAGAGCGTGTTACGATGCATCGAGGTAATTATTTGAACTGATCTAAAAAGAGAAAGTTTTCAGTAAAGCCTTTATCTTTAAAACAAACAAACAAACAAACAAAACCCCTGGTTAACATTAGATCATTCTGAAAAGCAACTAACTGCAAGAAAACCTCCATGAACATTTTGCAAGAGCCAGATAAGCTGGGTTTGGGTGTTGAATGTGTGCACAGTGCAGTTCGCTAATAACTCCTTTATGTAGAATTCTCAGCATCCTTACAGTCTATATTTTCCCGCTTTTTATTTAAAAACAAACAAAGAACAAAAACTATCAAACAGCATAAAAGCAGACCCAACACACACATCACATGTTTTTCTGCTTGTGTGCATTTTCCCTAATAATTATGTGGATATGGATTAATGTAACTTGTCCTGTGTCTTGCAGATTTTTTTTCTAGATACTAGAATAAGCACTTATGTGTTTTTTACATCCTGTCATAGGGTGTATGCACTTTTGCAAATTTTGTTATCCGTTCCCACCGGCACACAATGGCCTACTCTTCCGAAAAGCGGAACGGGCTTCAACGTGTGCGCAAGAAGTTTTGCGTGCGTTCGCACAAGGGTCCTCGGTTTATAGCCTCATCCGAAGGACTTTTGGGAAAGTGGAGTCTGCACTGATGTTAACTCCAGAGAACAAATTCTCTTGAACGAGATTAACACCTTGTCTCTCAGAATATGTTTTGACTCAGATCATTTATGAATCACTGTAAGATCAAAAACTACACCCTGGATGAGCGTTTTGCGTGTGTGGCTTTTAAATATCTCGCCACATAGATATCCATACTCAGGTTTTGAAGAGTTAATCGCCTCTACTGGAGAGAGCAAGTTGTCATACTGAGAGTTATTCATGGAAGAAGACCCCTCAATATTTGACAGCGTAACAGCAACTTAATGTATACCCCTGGCACCTGCCTGCAACAATAACTGGCACAGTGCTGGACTGGGGCAAAGTTCAGCATGAAATCAGCCTTGCACAGAAAGCAGCCGACCGTACGATGAGGCCCAGGAGACCTTGCGGCCGGAAGTGACGTGGGCAGAATAACGGAGTGCCGCAATTTAGGGCCGGACTTTACCCTGACAGGTTCCTGTGGTACTCTCGGTTGGCTGGTTAGCTGGCTGGTTCACTGGTTGGCTGTATGGTTGGCTGGTTACTTGGTTGGTTGGTTGGTTGGTTGGGTGGTTGGTTGGTTGGCTGGTTGGTTGGTTGGCTGGTTGACTGGTTGGCTGGTTGTTTGATTGACTG
Source organism: Rapana venosa (assembly GCA_028751875.1). Lineage (NCBI taxonomy): Eukaryota > Metazoa > Mollusca > Gastropoda > Neogastropoda > Muricidae > Rapana > Rapana venosa. The sequence goes on from CM054134.1 coordinate 125,570,776, forward strand.
GTTGGTTGGTTGGATGGCTGGCTTGTTGGCTGGTTGGCTGGCTGGTTGGTTGGCTGGTTGGTTGGTTGTTTGGTTGATGGTTGGTTGACTGGTTGTTGGTTGGCTGGCTGGCTGGTTGGTTGGTTGGCTGGCTGTGGTTGGTTTGCTGATTGGTTGGCTGGCTGTGGTTGGTTTGC
>CM054134.1:125575951-125580951 GCA_028751875.1 Rapana venosa
GAAACAAAGTGTACATGACAGTTTCTTTTGTATTGTAGGCCGATGATGAAATAAGGCACCAACAAATAGTGGTATCCAGACAACTTCCTGTGTTATGTTGAAAGATTCCAAAACTGATGGCCAACCTCCCACCTTGTGTTGCCATATAATTCATCACACACGGCGTGAACATGGTACCAATGATAGCAGAACCACCATTGAGCTTTTCTGTATCCCTTAATTAACCAATTTGCATGTGTGTAAGTGAACTATATACATTTCAAGTTACAATCTGCAAATACAGATCTGTCAGCTTCAATGTTTTGTATCTAAGCAAGCTAGCATTTAAAGCAAACTCACGCTTGTCGTACGTGCATGTGTGCCTACTTTTAGATCCGCTTATCTAGTTCTACAGCAGCAATACATCTGGTTGATGAGGGAACCGTAAAAGTTTGCTGTGAATAGCAGCTGAACATCGTCATTGTGGGAGTCAGGTTTATGGCAGTGATAAAAGCTGCCTGCATGGGGTGGAGATGTCAGGGAGGTTGACCTGCCTTGTGGATTGGAAAGTGAGCGTTGCTGTTGTTGTGAGGATGATAGTCCTTTAGAGGGATGCTATGGCTTCTAGCTCAATTACAGGGAGCTAGTTGTTCCTCATCAAGTCTTTGTTCAGAAAGCTTGCTTCTCTCTTTCGGTGTGTTGTGTTCACTGCTTTGGTCTTGTCACTAACATTCTTTTGTCACTGACGTCAGGTAGAAGGTTTGATTTCAGTCAGAATATGGCATCTATTATGCCTATATACTTGACAACAGGTTTGCATGCAAACTTATTTTCGAATATACCCCTTTTTTCCGAATCTTGGACAAAAATTAGTTTTATAATGAGAATGAAGTTGTAACTGGTTACCTGCACTTGTTTTTCCTCACTCTTTTGTCTCAGTTATATCATTGGTCAAGTGGGGAAATAGCATCTCTTCTGAGATCCAAGTAAAGGCCATTTATCTTCAGCTTCTTCTGCCTGTGTCAACACAAATGTGTCTGACAATGTTCGGGTTAACATTGCTATCCAGCTAAAAACAGACCCATTAGCTGGACACAGACTGTATGATCTCCCTTGCATCCTTTTGATAGAAAAAAGGATCCCCAAAGAACATAAGGCACAAAGATTTGTTAGCCACTTATTTTCATATGCATTTTTTTTAACCACTATTTTTTTCGTATAGTTTTCTTCTCTCTCTGTTTTTCATCTTTCACTGGTAGCGGTGGTAGGCCACAAAAATATCTATTTATTCTTAGGGTTGCAATAGACACTTCTAAATTCTGAAGGGTGTCTTGCTGTTACCTACCACAAAGGATGAGTGAGGTATCAAATAGTGCCGGGACTTCTGAAGAGTGCTCAACCAGGAGCCGAAACTCGAGTCAGGTCAGGCCAAAGGCATGGTCCTTACTCAAATATTCCCCTAATGCTGCCTTCAAAGTGTTATCCTGTAGTGACCTTTTTTGTCCGAATCTTGGACAAAAATTAGTTTTATAATGAGAATGAAGTTGTAACTGGTTACCTGCACTTGTTTTTCCTCCCTCTTTTCCTCAGTTATATATATATAAGAAAGAGAGACAGAGACACAAAAAGAGACAGAGAAAGGGATCTGGTGTGATGTCTGTGTGTGTGTTCATGTTAGCATGTTTATGCATACGACTGATTTTTAGAGAACACGTGCAATGCTTTCTAACATGCTCAGGTACATAGCTAACAGTGTTCGTGCGTACACTTGATTGTTTTTTTATTGGGGGTAGGCGGATTTTGTATTGTTTTTTGATGGGTTATTTTGTTGTTTTAAATTGCGGGGCAGGGGAGAGGGGGCCTCACCCACAAACAGCAAACCTTTATGTTCTTAGCTGGTCAGCAAAGGGGTTCAATGTACAGGACCAGTTTCACGTGTTTTCCTTTTCTCTTTTTTTGTGAAAAAACTAAGAACAGTCTGTTGTGAAATTCCAGTCTTTCTTTCCTTCAGAAAGAAAACGGGAGTGAGGCCGAGTTATATGGAAAGGAGATGCAGGTATAAGAAACGGGGGCAGGTTTCGGAGCATTGTTGAAGGTATGCCTGGAGCTTGCACTGCAGGTAGACAGTAGTGAGTGTTTGATAGCCCTTCATGTTTGTGAGTGGTTGATAGCCCTTCATGTTTGTGAGTGGTTGATAGCCCTTCAGGTTTGTGAGTGGTTGATAGCCCTTCATGTTTGTGAGTGGTTGATAGCCCTTGATGCTAGTGCTACCGTCACCGTCGTCACAGCTCAACTGCTAACACATACACCACTGTTAAAAATGCTTTGAAATGATGTAGTTTAACAACAATTGTCTATGTGTTAAGCTATAGCGAATAGATAGATACAAACAGACAGACAGACAGGCAGACAGGCAGACAGAAAGACAGACAGACAGGCAGACAGGCAGATAGATAGACAGACAGACAGATATATATATATATATATATAGATAGATAGATAGATACATAGATAGATAGATATAGATAGAAGGTAGATAGATAGATACATAGATAGATAATAGATAGGTAGAGAGATAGGTAGGTAGTTAAGTAGGTAGGTAGACAAAAGACATGCTGCAAGTGGGTCGAGGGTTAGACTGTCAGACACTCACAATGAAATAGTCAGATGGCTTATGAAGGTGTGAACATAAGGGATAGGAAAAAGAACAAGTGTTAAAATGGATATGTCCAAATCTTTTTCTTCTTCTTCTTTCTTTCATCTGCCGCTGGTGCCTTTCGGCGACGCGGGGAGACACAGACGTCTGTCTGCAGCAAGGCGGGAGGCTTGATAGAGTGACAGGTCATGGGCTCGCAGGGTGTCAGCCACGGAGTCGCTCCATCGTTTCCTTGGTCTACCTCTGGCTTTCCAGCCATTGTATTTGGTGGTGTATGCCCGTAGGGCTGGTTGGTCGGGCGGCATTCTAGTGAGGTGACCAAACCACCTGATCCTTTGTTGTTCGACATGGTGGAGAATTGGTGTTAGTCCGACCATGTCTCTGATCACCTCATTCTTGATATGTCCAAATAACTATGGCAATAGGTTAACACATCACTGATAACCATGTTTAAAGAATACGTGAAAAACTAGAACATAAGCAAGCAAATCAGGCAAACTCTCAGCCACGTGTCAACACACAACTATCATGGCAACATGAGAACCAACACATCAACCAGCCATCCAATCAGCCAACCATCACGATCAACCAGCTAACGAACCCCAAAGCAACCATTTGCCTACCAGCCAAGCAAGAAAGCAATCAGGAGGCCAACCAATCAACCAACCAGCCAAAAAACCAACCAACCAACTAAGCAATCAAGAAGCCAACCTACCAACTAACCAACCAACTAACCAACCAGCCAAAGAACTAGCCAAACAACCAACCAACTAATCAACCAACCAACCAGCCAGCCAAGTAACTAAGCAATCAACCAGGCAACCAACGAACCAACAAGTCAACGAACCAACCAACCATCAACCAGCCGGGCAACTTATCAATCAACCAGCCGAACGTACGAGGAAGCGCGGCCATGGCCCGTGGAGGCCAGTTGGACACTTGCTTATTCTGGCCGTGTGACGTCTGGCCGCCAGTCTGTTGCCGGCCCAGTACGGTCTGGTGTTTTCTGTACAGGCCTGATTGCATCCATAAATGTATGGCATTGTAAATAAGTGTGAAAGGAAAAAACACCTCTATAGTCGAGAAAAGACAGCTTTTAGAAAATCTAAATGGAGGTTTTGCTCCTTTACGTCTAAAAGAAATGTTCAGGAAACAATGTAGGGTTTGTTGTGAAACAATTTGGCGAAAGGAGCTAAAAAGCACTGCACACGTGAGCCATGGACGTTCCTGTACGTGACAATATACTATGTATACTTGTCTCTTTTGTAAGCTCTGCGCACACTTTGGTGTGTTTTGTAAGGAATGGCATAATGTATCATCTGCTACATAGCTGTGATTACGATGTTCAGCTCTTATCCTTCGGATGAGACTATAAACCGAGGCCCCGTGTGCAAACGCACGCAGAACATCTTGCGCACACGTTAAAACCCGTTCCACTTTTCGGAAGAGTAGGCAATTGTGAGCCGATGGGAACGGATGAAAAATTGACAAAACTGCATACACACGGGGACTGGATAAAAAAGCACATGATGCTTATTCCATTATCCTCGAAATAAAAGAATTGATAAAAGAGTTAATTAATAGCATTTGGAACAGGAGAGAGCAAAAGCGCATAGATTACATACATATCATTTTTTCTCATTATATATGAGATACAAATCTGCGCATTGTCTCCATTTTATCTGTATCTAGTGTGGTATTAGATGATGTTGATGCTGCTCTTTTCCGGAAAGTATTTATTCGACTTGAGCTTTTTGACCGATTGTAAGTCATTGTTTACAGTCAGATTGTATATGACTAATTCACTACATAGAAAGATTCTGTGAATTTATTAGGGTAACATTTCAGATTATGATGTGTTTCTTATACATGAGGCACGAACTCGCTAGACTGTATGCTCTGAAATATATAATGTTGTTTTCTTAATATGTATCTTGGAGCATTAAAACATGAGCATACGTCATTTTTTTTAAACAAATTAAAGGTGACAGATTTAATAAGGTAAGAATATGTCCTAATAACCCGAAAACCTTATGGCCCACCTGTATAAAAATAAAGATGTGTATGTATGTGCGCGTGCGTGCGTGCGTCGCGAATGTGTGTGTATGTGTGCGCGCGTGCGTGCGTGCGTGCAGATGTGTGTGTATGGGTATGCGTGTGTGCGTACGTGCGTGTATGTGTGTGTGTGTGTGTGTATGTGAGTGAGTGAGTGCCTGCCTGCGCGCGCGTGAGTTTGGAATCGATAAGCCTCACTTCTGATTTCTGCCTTTCTCACACGTGAGTTGTCTAGTTGGTTTTTAATCTCGAATCCTAAACATCATTAATTTTTCGCACGTCAACATGTTTCTTTGCAGGAGGGGCAAAT
>CM054134.1:125585951-125595951 GCA_028751875.1 Rapana venosa
TAACCTAAATGCCGGCCAGACACCGTCAGCACTGATGCAGAAGCAATGGCCTTTGCTTCAATCCCAGAAAAAATGTACATTTTCATACTTTCCCAGTAATAAAATTCATAAAAAGAAATATTGAAGACAACACATGCGGATAACCAATTACAGCTTTTTCGCCACTATGAAACAGGATTTATCAAATATGCCAGAAAAAATCTTCTGTGACAATAAATCTCTCTCTTTGATGAATTATTGACAAGCATTATGCCATTTTTCTTACCTTGACTTTTGGTTCCTAACTGAGTGTTTTAATAATAATAATAATAATAATAATAATAATAATAATGATGATGATGTATGGAATTTATATAGCGCTGAATCTTGTAAATCAACAAATCAAAGCGCTCAGTTTTCCAGAGGTCCTGGAAGTGATTGAAATCTCACTCTCTCTGGCACTTCACAGTGAGACACTTTTCACAGCTGGCAAGTGTCCATTGCATTCCAAAGAATAAAAGTGACCTTCTCGTCAGAAAGACCGCTCCCCCCTGCCAAAGGGCCAGTCTCAGCTGGATAACGATGATAACTCAAACATTGCCAGACACTTTGAGTGCTAGCACAGGCAATACAGGCTGAAGAAATGTGGCTTCCACTGGGATCTTTGAAGATGTACTTTTTATTACTTGACCAATAATATGATTCACTGAGAACGTATAGGATAAAAATAACGAGTGTATATAATCAATTACATAGTAAGTCTCTCTTTACACACACACGCACGCACACACACACACACACACACACACACAAACATACATGCATACACACATATATATCTATCTATTCTTTTCTCTCTCTCTCTCTCTCTCTCTATATATATATATATATATATATATTAATATATATATATATATATGAGAGAGAGATCATATATATATATATATATATACATATTATGTATATATATATATATATATTATATATATATATATATATATATATATATATATATATATATATATATGTATATATATATGCACGTAAGGGGGCAAATCTTAACTGTTGTTGTGCAGCAAACAAGGAAACACACAAAGTATTTACAGCAGCAAAAGAAAACCCCGCACTTAGCCAACTAACAAACTAGCCAGCCACTGACCTGTCAGCCAACTAACCAGCGAGCCAGCCAACCATAGACCAAGCCTACCATCATATAGATTGGCACTTTAACCACAGCCCAGCCACCCACCCACCAGCTAACCAGTCAATCAGAGAAACAACAAAGCAAGCAACCAGCCAACAAACAAGCAACCAGCCAACAAACAAGCAACCAGCCAACAAACAAGCAGCCAGCCAACAAACAAGCAGCCAGACCGACCACAAGAAGCCCTCAGGGCAAGCAGTCGGCCATAATGCACCACTCCCTTATTTTACCCCCGCGACTTCCGGTCGCAAGGTCTGCTGGGTCCCATTATACGGTCTGATGTTTTCAGTGAAAGCTTGACTCCATGCATAACTTCAGTCTGTATATTTCGAGAAAGTTATTCAGGGAGAAAAAAAATCTAGTTGCCTGGCCCTGGGTCTGCACTTTCAATGCTAAGCCAAACTGCTGAGAACAAAAAAGAGAGAAAAACTGGGAAAACATTGTAGTTGTGCACAAACAAACAAGTGAGGACAGTCATTGAGCATGTATACACACGAATATTTCTAGTCTGTTTTTTGCAAGGTATGTTTAGTGTTTTGCCACTATTTGAATACGAAATAAAGCCTTAACTCATTTCCTAGTAGACCAAAAAAAAGCCAACGTTGTTTGGAGAAACATGTTTTCAGGAACGTGTATTCAAGAACATGTTTTAATATGTTTTCAGTAACACACTCGTCTCCAGCCAAGTACGATGCTTTACACGGATGCATCACACCAACATTTACAAGAAAGGAAAGAAAATAGTAGCAAGCAGATACATTCATTCCTGTGCTCTACAGTTCTCACCTGCCGCTGTGTGTTGAACTGGGGAGGAACATTTATGTAAATGATGTATTTGTCTTCTTGTGTTTCTGTCGGTCTCATGGACCGTGTACCGGGTTTCCTGTTTCAGCTGTACAGTAACCTGCTTCACAGCACAACGCAGCATGGTGTGATGAAATACAACAACAGAAAAACATGCAAACTACCCCCCAAATATACACAGGAAGACAGACGAATAGACAGCGCTTTTTGTTTTACATGTTCGGGTAACAAATTTGATCTACAGAATGAGCATAGCACGACCTTAATCCCCCAAATTGTGTCAAATCTTTACTTTGTCATCTCATTGAACTAGTTTTTGTTTCTCTTTCTGACACGTTTAGTTAGCCTTACCAAATGGAACACTCAATTGGAATGTGTGTGTGTGAGTAGGTGTGTGTGTGTGTGTGTGCCGGGGTGGGGTTGATATTTAAATTGATATTTTTATCAGTAAATTGGAGATTGGACAAATTAATGAACATAAGTGTGTGTGTATGTGTGTGTGTGTGTGTGTGGAGGGTTGGTGGTGGTGACTGTGTGTGTGTATTCGCGTCTGTGTACGTGCGAGCGTGTGTGTGTGCATGCGTGTGTGCGTGTTTGTGTGGGTATGTCTGCTCATGCGCTTGTGTGCAATCGGCAAGCTTCGCTTTGCTTTCTTTGTTCTCTTACACACCGGTTGCCCGATTGGCTTTAATCTGGGCTGGTCAACATCATTAATGTCCACAGGTGTCAGCTGTGTGGCCTTCCGACAGCACAAATCAACTCCGCTTGAAGCTGCAGCTCTCTGGTCAGGGAAGATTAGTCAATCCCCTCTCTCTCTCGCTCTCTCTCTCACTCTCTCTCTCTCTCTCCTCTCTCTCTCCTCTCTCTCTCTCTCTCTCTCTCTCTCTCCTATCTTTGTCTCTGTCGGTCTCTCTGCCCCCCCCCCTCTCTCTCTCTCTCTCTTTCTTTTTTTCTGTCTTTCAGTCATCTATCCCCGCATGTTTAATCCCTTTCACCATTTGTCAAGCAAGTATTCATATTGATGCAAAAAATAGTTGAGGCCAAAGAGAGAGAGAGAGAGAGAGAGAGAGGAGAGAGAGAGAGAGAGATGAGGAGAGGAGGGGAGACAGAGATAGAAATTATAGAGTGAGGGAGGGGAGACAGAGGGAGATGGGGGAGGAAGAGAGGGGGGAGGGAATTGAATTGAATTTCATTGCCGTTAAGCCATACAGACCATACAGCTAGCGCCGGTATTATGTAGACTTCGACGCGATGTCTACATTGACATGGGAACCACAGCAATGGCAAAGCCTTATTACTTTTAATGAAGCTAAATGACGGTATTCCAAAGAGCGAACTGTCACTGAAACTGTGCTCCACAGCAAACAGGGGCAGAGAGAGAGAGAGCGAAGAGAGAGAGAGAGAGAGAGAGAGAGAGAGAGAGAGAGAGAGAGAGAGAGAATGCGAATGCGAATGGTTAGAGGAGAGAGAGACAGAGAGACAGAGACAGAGACAGAGACAGGCAAACAGACAGTCAAACAGGCAGGCAGACAGACAGACAGACAGACAGATAGAAACGGAGCGTGGTACAGACAGTGCCACAGATAGAGGGTTCAAAACGGGGTAAAACGAGACAGAGAGATCAAACAAAAAAATGGTGGTGGACAGAGAGAAAGGCAGGCAGACAGATGGTTGGACAAACAGACAACAAGAGACATCCAAAACCTGAAAAATGGGGACAAATCACCAAAGGCGGAGATGAATGGGCACATATAAAGAGACAGGTGAACCGCTCACTTAAATGGATTCGTTAACGTCGGATAGCAGTATGGTTTCACACCGTAGTGGTTCGATATTTGCCTTTTCCACATAACTATGATGTCTTCTTCTTTTGCTTCTTTTTTATTTTTCGTCTTCTTTGCATTCTTCTTTGTATTTCCTGCATACTTTGCATTCTTCTTTACATCCTTCTCCTTCTTTGCATTCTTCATTTTCCCTTCTTTGCATTTTTCTTCTTTGCATTCTTCTTTTGTTTTGCATTCTACACCGTTTTCTTGGGTTTATATTTTTACATCCTTCTTCTTCGTATTCTTCGCATTCTTCACATTCTTGTTTGCATTCTTCGTATTATGTGCATTCTTCTTCTCTTTCGCATTCTTTGCTGTCTTCTTTTCCGTGGCAGCCCTCGCAGACAGAAGTGGCCTTATCGCCCCTGTCATCACTACATCAGAGCAAACAGCAAGCTGACACCGCCCAGACATGCTGGATCCCACAGGCAATGAACACCACGATCCCTTGTGTGTCATACTAGACACGCCTTAATGTACCTGGGGAATTCCTCACAATCAATTTCTCCTTCCATTCGGTCCATGAACTCAAGTATGCAATGTCTACTTTCTCTTGAGTGAAAATGACTCTCGCGTGTCTTCTGTCTCTCTGTCTCTGTCTCTGTCTCTGTCCCCCCCCCTCTCTCTCTGTCTCTCTCTCTCACTCCATGAGTAAAAATATATTAAGAGATATGTAATAAAAGGAAAAAAACAACAACAAAAGAGCAAAATAAAACAAGATTGAGCAGAGCTAGAGAAACGCACAGAGGTACAGAAATATAAAATAAAAAAGAGACATGTGAAGATAAGATCAAGTACAAAACCTTATAACAAATGATAAACAGGCACCAAGAGACATTTAAACAATGCATAAAAATGCATTCAGCATCATGCCAACACCGAGGTAGCTATTAGAGCAGAAAAACACTTTGTTATTTTGAAAAGTGTAATCGCTTCAGCAAAGCAAGATTAATGTTATTAACATTAGACAGCGAAAAGAAGACGTACCAGACAAACGAAAACGAAGAAAGAAGTAGACCAGTTTGATGCACACTTGTAATCAGACGACAGCGCAGAGACACGAACGTGGAGTTGGTTGACGTGCGAAATCTGCTAAAGATCACTTCTGAAGAGCCAGAAAATCGCCAGAAAGGTAAGAAGGAAAGTGCTCACCAGAGGAAGCAATTAAAGCACCAGAATATGACCAAATACTGAATTTCACGCAGGGAACTTTACTGTAACTGAAAGTGGTATTCAATTCAATTCAAGTGTTGTTGTTGTTATTGTTGTTGTTGCTGTTGTTGTTCTTAGTAGTAGAAGTGGTGGTGGTGGTGGTGGTGGTGGTGGTTTTCTTCTTCTTCTTTGCAGTCTTTGCATTCTTCGCATTTTTCGCATTCTTCTTCGTCTTCCTCCTCCTTTTCCTCATTTCAGATACTATTACTTATACTGCCCCTAGTACACATGCACCCAAATACAAACATCCTTGGAGCCAGTGAGTTTACAAGTACTTTTGTGTTGTTGCTGTAATTACAGCTCAACATCCGATACGTACTTGGGAATTTCAGCGAAATGTCGTTCCATTCCATTAAGGAGCACGAGTACATTACAGGAGCCTGTGTGTTCCAGGGATGGCTATGACCTCTCTCTCTCTCTCTCTCTCTCTCTATCTCTCTCTCTTTCTCTCTCTTTTCCATCAAGATCTTGTCCCTGATAAGGGCGGGAACTCGATGTGAAAAAGCCCACGAGTGCTTGTTCATTATCTTCACAACAAAGAGAATTTGAACTGAATAGAATTGAACTAAATTAAATCTCTCTGTCTCGCATTGTCTGTGTGTGTGTGTGTGTCTGTCAGTGTGAGTATGTGTGTTTGTCTGTCCCTGTCTATCTCTGTCTCTGTCTGTTTGTCTCTCTGTCTTTGTCTCTCTGCCTCTCGCTCTCTCTCTCTCTCTCTTCTCTCTCTCTGTGCGCGCGCACGCGCGCGTGTGTGTGTATGGGCGCGTGTGAGTGTGTGTATGTGTGTGCGCGCGCGCACGCATGTTTGGGCAATGGAAGAGGACAGGGCCACAGAAGTAATGACAGAACAGGTGAACAGATGTTTAGCTAGATCTCATGGAGAAGGCAGACAAGTTCCCATAAAGAGGTCAGTCAGATTCTCTGCTAGCAGGAAGTGTCTCTAGGGCGCTGTGGGGAAGTCAGCTAGCTAACTGCAATGGCCCCTAGCCCTTCACGTGCTGACACCTCAGCATTGCAGGCTGAAGTCTGGGTCTCCGTTAGACAAGGAAACGAACTAACGTGCATTGGCAAGAAACAGGGTGGCAGGAATAAGGCAGCAGCAGCATCAGGCTTTAAATCGGTCATGTTCTTAACACTCTTGGTCCTTCTCCTGCTTTTTTCCAGAAAGACTTAAACAATAACAATTCTCTAATGCCGGTCGAATGCGCGGGGCCTGACTTGTCAGGCGTTTTACGGTAGCGTGAAGCATTTTTGCTCATATAACAGACAAGATGGGGGCGGATAGCTCAGTGGTCGGAGCACTCGCTGTCCCCCAGCCAAGTTAAGCAGCGTTGAGCGTGGTTACCACTTGGATGGGTGACGGTTTGTGCGTTTTGGTTTCAGTATAGTCCCCCAGTTCCCCCAGCTGTAAATGGGTGCCTGGCTCTTTAGGGTCAGGGGAGGTAAAGCAGCGAGGGAGAGGAGATGGGCGCCACCCTCAATATGCTGCCCCCTAGAGAAGTGAGGTCTCTGACGCCTCGCTCCCCTATGACCTTACAGGTTATGGGACACCCTTTACCTCTTTTTTTTTTTAGCAGACAACAATAGTTGCTGCCTTGAGTGTTCGACGACGAAACAAGAAGAATTCACTGAACACTCTCATCACTCCTCACACAAGCCCTCCCCTCCTCCCTTCCATTCTTCCCATGTAGAATGCCAGACGCTTCAATCTGGAGCTCTTGCTTAAGAGACTTGTTCCTGTCGAGCTGTTCTGATATTGTAGTCTGTTGGTACAACATATTGAAGGAAAAGGGAAAAAACCCCACCCCTTTCACAATGGACAAAAGCGAACATTCAGGTCACCATGAATAATGAATGAAAAAGGAAGACAATGTTTGTAATGGAGTTATAACCAGTTCAGAGGTCAGACAGGGAAATTAGACAGAGAATGGAAAAGTAGGCTCCATGTAGTGTAGACCTGTAACAGGGCAGAGAGGAAGTGCTGCAGACAGCATGCTGTGGCAGGAAGATAAACTAGCAGAGGTAGGTGGGGGGTGGAGGAAAGCTGCCTGACACCAGGTGTCAGAGAAAGCCTGGCTCTATACACGCAGACCTTGGGGCCTAATTGATGCCACAAAGCTCCATCAGCGTGGAGGTGGTGGTCGGTGCATTGTGCTGACATGGGGGCGAAAGGTTTCTCATCATGCTCCATCATCTGATTTGTTTTAATATAACCTAGTTCTGATTTTCACCCGCGGCAAGTCTTTTTTCTGCTTTTTCGGTGGCGTGAGAGTGGAAGGGGGCTTTTTCATCTTCATCTTCTTCTTATTTTTCTTCTCCTTCTTCTTCTTCATCTTCATCTTCTTCTTCTCCCTCTTTCTCCATTATATTATTATTATTATTATTTATTTATTTATTTATTTTTTTTGCTGCCTCATCTTTCTGACGACCCCCGTCATACTGTTCCCACGCCGCTCATTCCAATCTCCCCGCCACAACCACACCCAGATTTGTTATGTCTCATCCTCAGGGTCGGAAGTCCACAGGGAGCCCATCACTATCAGGCCGCCGTGGGGCCACCAGCCAGAGGGGCCCTGCACTGCTGCTGGGTCACTTTGGTGGTGTTCAGTGGTGCCTGTTCTGAGCTAACATACGCAGGACACCACCTACTAAGCCCCCTGCTAACGACAGTATTAGCTCAGTCGCGGAGCCAGACTGAGTGAGTTGCCCACCCCAGGTGGCAACCACATCAACGTCCCTCCAACGACCGTCCCCCGCGAACCTCCAACCCCAAAGGCTTTGACACAAACTCACCACAGGCACAGAAGTGTATGGGCAAACCGAATCTGAGGCCACCATGAGACCAGAGAATTCGGGACCACCGAATCAGAGGCAATTTTTTTTTTTTTTAAATCATGATGATCAATGACAATGAGGATGACGTAATGATGCTGCTGTGGAAGTGCATATGCTTTGAGACTACTTGACAGGGTTGTACTCTACGCTTACTATCATAATATATCCCGGCGTCAACCGGGCCCGAGAGATACAGACACCTGCAGTGTTGGTCAGGTAATTTGAGCAACACTCTCAAACTCGCATCCGTTAAGTGGATGAAGCTCGACTGTGTGGTCCCAGTCTTCCCACTGAGCCCACAGCACACTCACTCTGGGTAGGAGCCGGCCGGAGTCCGAAAAATCCCTATGACTCTTATGGGATTCGAACCCGCGACCTTCCAGTCCGTAACCCAAGGCGCTAACCACTGCGCCATGGCGGCTGGTATTATTATTATTATTATTATTATTATTATTATTATTATTATTATTATTATTATTATTATCATCATTATTATTATTATTATTTCGACATCACTCTCTTTGTGCTTTTTTAGTTTCTGTTCTACTTTGAAGTTCTTTTTCCGTCTTACTTTTCTGTCATTTTCTTTGCTTTTCTGCTTTCTATCTTTCAGCCAGTTTTTCGATATTCATCTCCTTCTTCCCTGTCCCATGCTAAAACTGTCAGTTATTGAAGTTATTGTAGTGACGAAAGTATCAAGAACCGTTCAAACGTTGCCATGCTTTCAAAAAAATTATCCTGAGGTTGTTTCCATAGTTATATGTCAAACACTTAGCATGACAGCTAGTAATCTCCATTAAAATAAATGAAATCATCGAAAGGCGCTGTATGGCTGCCTATATGGCTAGAGACTTGACAACAGCCACACACATACTTCTCATCCAGTGTGCACTTACTATCTCACAGTGATTCCCGGAAGTGATGAGTCAGGTGGAGGATACATTCTCCATGCATAACCACACGGGTGCTAGCTGATAACATCCAGCTACAACCAGTTTTTCTCTGATTTGCTAGATCTTGAGTTTATTTCTCAAACCACTGACAGCCTTGTTTGTTTGTTTGTTTTCTGTTTTGGTCGGTCTGATTCAATATTTTAATTTGCTAATTGTCTCACTCCATCACTGTCATTTCCTTCAGATACATGATAACAGACCTAAACTAACGAATGATGAAATGAACTGGTGAGAACAAACTCAGAACCTTTCGTGGAAACCGTTTATTCCAGTTGTATGGGATATTTTCTTTTTAAGAAAATAAACAGCCTTGAAATGAAACATCCCTAGAGACACAAGCACCTAACGAGATTTGTAAATATTTCTTAAATCATGAAATAAAAATATATATGTCAGTGTGTCCTGCAACCAGACTAAAGCAAGAGCCCTCTTGGCTAATCCTTTTGTTGTTTCAACTTCCATATGAATACCCCTAGGAAATAATCCTTAAAGCCTCAACAGCAAAGGAAATATACTAGTGCTGATTTGCAGCAACAGGTGCTATTAAAAAGAACTGCATGAGTCAGATTCTACAGAAAACTGCGCAGTTCACGGCAAAGCGGACCATATCACACATTACTCCGAAGCTCGTTTCTGTTAGTTTGCAATGTGGCGATGACAGATGTATGTAAATTCGTGCATACGCATACCCACGTACTCACGTGCTCGTGCATGTATGTGTGTATATATGCACATAGCATAGGCAAACTCATGTTCACATAACTTGCACAAGAAAGTTGTCACCCACAATGTGGCTGCAAGGTTTCCTAGACAAGAGTGGCATTGCTTGTTCTGGGCCAGGTACACGTGAGGTCCAGTGATGAGGCTCAGGCAGGCATAGTGCTTAGCTGGGAGTTTAGAGTTCGGGTGACAACAGCTGTGAGAAGAAAGATCAGATCACACACTTACCCGCCTGTTGTTGATGTCTGTGCATGTGTTCTACTCTCTCTCTCGATTTTCTGAAACAATTTTTAGCATTCCATAATATTACATTTTGTTGTCGCAGTCTTCAAAGCCAAGTGTTTCCAAGCTGGCTCACCGCCTAGCCTAGAGGTCGTTTGTTGTTGTTGTTGTTGTTGTTGTTGTTGATTGTCCATTCACTGTTTGGTGATTTAGACAGTAGCCCAGTGGTTAGAGCACTGGACATG
>CM054134.1:125600951-125603451 GCA_028751875.1 Rapana venosa
GATGGTGCAGATTTGTGGAGACATTTGAAACAGAGGGTATTAATTTTATACTCCAGTCTTTGTGAGACTGGCAGCCAGTGAAGAGATCGCAGAAGAGGAGTGATGTGTTCGGATTTTTTCTTTCTTAGGACCAGTCGAGCTGCAGAGTTTTGTATGCGTTGAAGAGAGTGGATGGATGATGCTGGTAGGCCAGCCAAAAGAGAATTACAGTAGTCTAAACGTGAAAGAATGAGAGATGTGACGAGCTTGGAAGTTGCATCAGTGGACAGATACTTGCGAATCGCGCTTATGCGCCGTAATTGATAGTAGCAAGACTGGCAGGTCTGGGTGATGAATTTTTTCATAGAGAGTGTGTTGTCAAGAACTACACCTAGATACTTCACAGAGTTGGACAAAGGAACTGACGCACTGCCGAATTCTATTGATGTTGTTGTGATGGAGGAAAGTTTATGTTGGGTCCCTATGAGCATGGCTTCGGTTTTATCGGCATTAAGTTGTAACTTGTTCTGAGTCATCCAGTTTTGAATGTCTTGAAGGCAGTAGGACATATTTGTCAGGAGGGAAGGCAAGTTTTCAACAGTATCACTGCACTGAAGCTGAGTGTCATCAGCATAGAAATGATGATCAATATGGTGGTTGTTTATTATATGCGAGAGTGGAGCAGTGTAGAGAGTAAAGAGAACGGGGCCCAGGACTGATCCCTGTGGGACTCCACATTCCATTTTGACAGATTTTGATTGAATTTTGTTTACAATAACTTTCTGGAATCTGTCTGTGAGGTATGAAGTAAACCAGGTGAGGGCTGTGCCATTAATACCAAACGTGTTTTGGAGGCGAGAAAGAAGAATTGAGTGATCTATAGTGTCGAAGGCTGAAGATAAGTCAAGAAGAGTGAGGAGGGAGATTTTTCCTGCATCAGAAGCAAGTAGAAGTGTATCTAAAGTATGGACTAGGGTGGTTTCGGTGCTGTGGTTGGAATGAAGGTGACTGTTGAGCTGTTTGAGAACAACTTTTTCTAGTACTTTAGAGACAAAGGGTAAGTTTGAGACAGGTCTATAATTCTTCAGAATGTTGGGATCGAGGTCGTGCTTTTTCAGTAGAGGTGTGACTATTGCGGTTTTAAGAGCTTGTGGAAAATGAAATAAATTTTGAATGAAATAAGATTTTAGCATGTTAAGCGACAGATTGTACTATGCATAGAATTGCAAGCAGATCAGTTGGGATGGAATGCATGCGTTTTGTTCAAAAGACGAAACTTTTTTGTACAAATAGAAGTGAAAATTACAGACTTCTCAATAGATAAGAACCTTGACTAAAGAAATTACGTTTCAAGAAACTGGTCATTGCAGTCTGTCCTACTATCTGGAAAGGAAGTACTATTAAAAAAAAAAAGGTCAGGATATGTAAACCAGATGGAAATATATAGGGAGAGTTTGGAAGTTTATCATACTTGGTAGTGGAAAGAAGCATACTGGTAGGACGGAGAATAAGAGAGAGAGAAAGAGAGAGAGAGAGAGAGCGAGAGAGAGAGAGAGAGAGAGAGAGAGAGAGGGAGAGAGCGAGAGAGAGAGAGATAGAGAGAGATAGATAGATAGAGATAGAGAGCGAGCTAGAGAGAGAGAGAGAGAGAGAGAGAACAATTTTTTTTTTATTTTTTTATTTTTCAGAGGGTAATAGATTAAGCATGACATTGCTTTTTTACATCCAGCCCTCGGGGGAAAAAAAGAAGAAATAAATAATAAGGAAAAAAATGTGCATAATGTCAGAATTGCATAGAAAACAATACACACACATACTTGTGCGCGCATGCGCGCGCACACACAACACACACACACACACACACACACACACACACACTGAAAAGCAAGCAAGATATAGAATACATCAGAGAGAGAGAGAGAGAGAGAGAGAGAGAGAGAGAGAGAGAGAGAGAGAGAGAGAGAGAGAGAGAGAGAGAGAGAGAAGAGAGAGAGAGAGGAGAGAGAGAGAGTTAAGATATACATAGAAATGATGGAAAACAAACAAAATTAATAGGAATGCATACTAACAAAATTAACTATACCATCCGGGGAGACAACTTATGTGACTGAAACTACTAGCGGTTCGATCAAAACATTTGTGGTGAAAACAGTGTGACATTTTTATGAGTCATCAGAAAATCATAGAACAGACTTTTAAATCTTGAAAACTTTGTTTCATTTTTTAGAAAGGTTGGGAGCCTATTCCAAAACCAGCTCCCGCTATAAACTAGACTTGATTTGAATAGAGTAATAGCTGGTAAAGGGAGATTAATTTTATGTGAGTGTCGAAAGTTGTTTTCGCAGAACATGCTGCTCAAGGAAGATGGGGCACTACCATGAAGAATTTTATGCATTAGTACACCTTTATTAAATAGCAATCTTGTTTTGAGAGGAAGGATGTTGACATTTTTGTAATCGGAAAATGTTAATGAAGATGACTTATCTATTACTATTTTGACAGCTCGTTTGTGTATACTGAT
>CM054134.1:125608451-125613451 GCA_028751875.1 Rapana venosa
TGTGTGTGTGTGTCTGATTCAGTGATTATGAGACTAACGCGCTCCCTATGCGCTATCGAGGCACTATGTGTATGTTGTATGTGTGTGTTGTACGTGTGTGTGCGTGTGCGTATGTGTGTGTATTTGTTGTACGTGTACGTGTGCCTGCGTGTGTGTGTATGTGTGCGAGCGCGCGTGTGTGTATACTTTATTGATTTCTGGCTCCAAGATGCTGTCTTCCTAGCTGGAATAGCGGAGGACAGCAGTGATGTACGTGCCTGACTAGGTTCTGTGGACAGTCGGAAAGGATGGAACAAAGTAGGGACAGAGGAGAGGAACAAGAGGACACGGATGTCGAGTATGTTCTGAGTGAACTTGAGGCTTTCTTTTGCTTTCCTCTTCTGTATAGTATTTCTCTGGATAAAAAAAAATGTAATGAGCTTCCTTTTTAGTCATGCAAATTGTTAACACATGCAAACACTTACACAATCACACACACACACACACTTACACACACTTACACACACCCCTACCCCCCCCCCCCATACACACACACACCCTCTCTCTCACACACACACAAGTTCCATTTAAGTTTGTTATAACCGTGAGTCCAGCATAAAGGGATTTGTTGTGTTGATTGTCTTTTCATTTGAAGTAATAGTCTCATCTCCTGGAAAGTTTGCTGAAGTTAAATCCTACTCTGTAAAAACATAGGCTTTTTTCACGTTCACTCAGCTCCATACTGCTGCGTGTGGCATATCCTACATTCTTCAGTCTATGTGGTCACAACTCTCCAGACGGGCTTACGATTTCACCACCCCACCGAGCACTGACATGATATCTGACTCATCTCCTGCTAAACCTGGCATCGATGGTCCCCTGAGATAAGCGCTACTTTGAATAAAGGTTCCCCCGTGGATCTGTCAGTATAAATAGCATCCCCACATTCTGGAAACTCTATGCTAGAAATTTCCTCTTTTCTAACCCTCTCTTTGTTTCTGCCTTATTCCTTTTCTTCCTGTCACCTCCTCCTCGTTAGTTTTCTGCCTTCTTGTTGCATTCTCCTGCCTTTTTCTCCAGAAAGACTTAAAAGACAACAGCTATGCCGAATTCGGATGCACTGGGCCTGACTTGTCAGGCGATTAACGGCAGCGTGACGCAATTTCGCTCATATAACGGACAGCAATAGTTGCTGTCAGAGCGTTCACGAAGAAGAAGAATTAAAACACTGGCAGGTATGCTCTTAAAGTTGACGCAGGAACTAAAATAGCCCAACTCTTAACTCCCACAAAAGACATGCAAGATTTAAACCTCGACTTCACAGACTTACAATGAAATTCAGCCGCTTATCCATCCACTCCATTGCCGTCACACTAGAGATGCCCCGAACACCATTGAGCACATTACCCTCTCTTGCGATCTCTCCACTGGTTGCCTGTGCCACAGAGAGTAAACTATAAGATCAGTCACAGAGGGTCTGTTACAAATGTCTCCACAAAACAGCACCTTCCTACCTCTGTGAATGTCTTCACCTGTACACTCCTTCTCGTTCCCTCCGCTCTGCAGCAGATACCTTGTCCTTACGAATACCTAGATTCAAACTGTCCACTGTCGGCAGTCGCTCTTTCTCTATTTCTGGTCCATCCATCTGGAATGACCTCCCTCTCTCTCTCTTCGCCAAAAGCCTTCTTAGGACACTTTTAAATCCAGTCTCAGGACTAAGTTATTTCAAACCGAAGATTTCACTCTTCTGCTTCATCTCATAGCTTTTCCCTACCTTCAACAGCCGAGATTCTATCGCCCTGCCAGGGTGTGTGACCTGTGTATGTGTGTGTGTGCGTGCGTGCGTGCACATTTGGACTTGTTGGAACTATTAATTGTTACTGGTCGTATGACTGAGTAAGAATGAGTTGAGTGCAAGCGCTTCGATTTGTCTCTGCAAGATATAGCGCTATATAAATTCCATTTATTATTATTATTATTATTATTATTATTATTGCTCATGTTTAGCAAGCCTCAAGTCTTCCCTCCCGTCTTGCCGTCAGTGCGAACACTTAGCCCTGGCAGCTGGCTGCTGCAGTGGCCTGGAAACTGCCCCCAGGTCCTCTGTGGACGAGTGGCTGCAAGCTGAACGTTGATGTCAGGCTGTGTGTTGTGGTGTGTTGTGGTGTGTTGTGTGTGGTGTGTTGTGTTGTGTTGTGGTGTGTTGTGGTGTGTTGCTGGTGTGGTTGTGGTGTGTTGTGTTGTGTTGTGGATGTGTTGTGTTGTGGTGTGTTGTGGTGTGTTGTGGTGGTTGTGTTGTGTTGTGGTGTGGTGTGTTGTGTTGTGGGTGTGTTGTGTTGTGGTGTGTTGTGGTGTGGTGTGTTGTGGTGTGTTGTGGTGTGGTGTGTTGTGTTGTGGTGTGTTGTGGTGTGTTGTGGTGTGTTGTGGTGTGTTGCGGGTGTGTTGTGGTGTGTTGTGTTGTGTTGTGTCGTGTTGTGGTGTGGTTGTGTTGTGGTGTGGTGTGTATGTGGGTTGTTGGTGTGTTTTGTTGTGGTGTGTTGTGGTTGTGTTGTGGTGTGGTGTGTTGTGGTGTGTTGTGTTGTGGTGGTGTTGTGGTTGTGTTGTGGTGTGTTGTGGTGTGTTGTGTTGTGTTGTGTGTGGTGTTGTGGTGTGTTGTGGTGTGTGTGGTGTTGTGTTGTGTTGTGGTGTGGTTGTGGTGGGTTGTGTTGTGTGTGTTTGTGTTGGTTGTGGTGTGGTTGTGTTGTGGTGTGTGTGTGGTTGTGGTGTGGTGTGTTGTGGTGTGGTGTGTTGTGTTGTGTTGTGGTTGTGTGTGTTTGTGGTGTGGTTGTCGGTGTTGTGTTGTGTTGTGTTGTGTTGTGTTGTGTTGTGTGTGTTGTGGTGTGGTGTGTTTGTGTGTGGTGTGTTGTGTTGTGTTGTGTTGTGTTGTGTTGTGTTGTGTGTGTTGTGGTGTGTTGTGTTGTGTGTGTGTGGGGTGGTTGTGTTGTGTGTGTGGTGTTCGTGTTGTGTTGTGATGTGTTGTGATTGTGTTGTGTTGTGGGTTTAGTTGTGGTTTTGTTGGGGGTGGTGTTGGTGTTGTGTTGTGGTGTGGTGTTTGTGGTGTGTTGTGTTGTGTGTGTTGTGTTGTGTTGTGTGTTGTGTTGTGTTTGTGTTGTGTTGTGGTGTGTTGTGTTGTGTGTGTGTGTTGTTTTGTGTGTGTGGTGTGTTGTGGTGTGGTGTGTGTTGTTTGTGTGTGGTGTGTTGTGTTTGTGTGGTGTGGTGTGTGTTTGTTGTGGGTGTTGTTTGTGGTGTGTTTGTGTTGTGTGTGTGTTGTTGTGTTGTGTTGTTGTGTTGTGTTGTGTTTGTGTGTGTGTTGTGTGTGGGTGGTGTTGTGTTGTGTTGTGTGTTTGTGGTTGTTGGTGTGTTGTGTTTGTGGTTGTGTTGTGTGTTGTGGTGTGTTGTGGTGTGTTGTGTTGGTGTTTGTGTTGTGTTGTGTGGTGTGTTGTTGTGTTGTTGGGTGTTGTGTGTGTTGGTTGTGTTGTGTTGTGGGTTGTGTTTGTGTTTTGTTTGTGTTGTGTTGTGTTGTGTTGTGGTGTGTTGTGTTTGGTGTGTTTTGGTGTGTTGTGTTGTGGTGTGGAGCTCATGTCAGCACCGCCTTTCCTGCCCTGGACATAATGCCTCGGGGAGCCATGGACAGCAGCAGACACTTAGGTCAAGGTAGCTGCGGTAATAAGCCCCCCCTACCCCAGCAAGCATTAGGAGCGAGAAGGGAAGACTCACTCACGAAATCTGTGTAGGTTTTGTTGTTTATGGGTCCATGGGGATCGTGTACTTGTAAGACTTAGTGTTTTAGAGTGGGTCAGGTTTTTACTCTCTCTCTGTCTCTGTCGGTCTGCCTGCCTCTCTTTCTGTCTGCCTGTCTGTTTATCTGTCTGTCTGTCTGTCTGTCTGTCTGTCTGTCTCTCTCTCTCTCTCTCTCTCTCTCTCTCTCTCTCTCTCTCTCTCTCTGTGCGTGTGTGCGTGTGTGTGTGTGTGTCTATGTGTGTGCGCACGCGCGCGTGTGTGTGTAGTGTGTCAATTTCTGGGTTTAAAACACTGTCTTGTCAGCTTGAGGCAAAAAACCAATGTCCCGTATGTGAACGCACACAGAACACCTTGCGCACGCGACAAACCCGGTGTTGCCAATAGGGACAGCAGGCCATTGGGTGCAGAATGGAGCAGATGATGTGATTTATCTTAAACGCACATTGGTTTCGTGTTTAGACATCACCCCCAGTGGTGCATAAACGGTCGTGTTGATTAGTGTGTGTGTGTGTGTGTGTGTGTGCGTGTTTGCGTGTGCGTGTGTGTGCGTGTTGGTGTGTGTGTGTGGTGTGTGTGTGTGTGTGGTGTGCGTGTTGTGTGTGTGTGTGTTCCTAATGCTGTATTGTCTTATCTTCGGTAGTGTTACACCTGCACTACCTTATCTCTTAAAGATGATCGAGGTTGCCATGAATCCTAAGTCTTGATTCATGTGGAGGCGGAAGGGAAAGTGTGTCACAGGTGATCTGTTGACAGCAGACATTTCCTGAAGGGCAGGAGACTTGGCTGCCTGACTCTGGCCCCAAGAAAGAGCTGAGGGTGGTGGTGGTGGTGGTGGTGGTGGTGGTGGTGGTGGTGGTGGTGGTGGAGTGCTTGCCTCCCTGTGTACACAAAGCAAGAGGGAAAGGGAAAGGTGTGGGGGTGGTCATCTATTTTCTGAAATAACGACCTACTGCATCACTGCCAGGTGTGATGACAGCTTTGACACGGCTTGTCTTCCCTGTTTGACATTCAGCTCCTGTTCTGTCATTCCCTTTGCGTTTGTTTGTTTGTTTGTTTGCTTGATTGTTTGTGTGTTCGTCATTTTACTTTTTTCTATTTGTCTTCATTTAACTTTCATTTTACTCTTTGTCTCTTTCTTTCTTTTCTTTTTTTTTGGTATTCTGTTTTGGTACATTATTGGCAGTTTTTGCAATCACTGTCAACATGGATGACTGACTGACGGAATGAATGAGTGATGA
>CM054134.1:125618451-125668451 GCA_028751875.1 Rapana venosa
GCAGCACCCGTGCCGCCATTGCTATAACCGTCAACACCATATGTACTACTGCCGTCACTGACACTGCTAGTCAACAGCAACAACAGTAATATCAACAACAAAAAGGGCTGCTGCTGCTGCTGCTGCTACTACTACTACTACTACTACTACTACTACTACTACTACTACTACTACTACTACTAGTACTACTACTAATACTACTACTACTTCTACTACTACTACTACTACTACTACTTGCACTACTACTACTACTACTACTACTACTACTTGCACTACTACTACTACTACTTCTACTACTACTACTACTACTACTACTACTACTTCTACTACTACTACTACTACTACTACTACCACCATTACTACTACTACTACTACTACTTCTACTACTACTACTACTACTACTACTTTTATTTCGACTTTGACCTCTATAACTCCATGATTACACAATGCTGAATGGACAAAACATCAGCTGTAAATCACAACAAATAATGAGCTTGTGAGCCGTGGGGTCGAGCCTCGACTGCACTTTGTGGATTAGGGATTGACTTTTTTTATGCGGAACTATCTGCCAAGGTATCTTACCCGAAGTGCCTTGCCCCTTTGTGTATAATTACATGCATGCATGTGGAACATTACTTATGCGAGTCGGAAGATTATGTCAATCTTGCCATTTTTCTTTGTATTCGCGGTGTATTGCACAGTTATCAAACAGGCACCCGAATTTTCTTTCCAGCGCAGTTGGTTGTGAGGCTGGTCAGATAGTCGGTGATTGAGTTTCCCGGCATTTCTGATGTAGCGTATATTAGCTGTTGTCTTTTGTCCTGTCGATAGTATAGACTGCACACTTTAACAACACTAAACACAACAACAGCAACAAATATAATAGCAACTATTGCTGCTACAACTACAGCGACTACGACGATTACTTCTACTGCTGCTGCTACTACTACCACTACCACCATCACAATCGGTACAACAACAACAGCAACACTACTACTACTACTACTACTACTACTACTACTACTACGACTTACTCAGCTCTTTAAAAAACCAAACATCGCAGTTGAATTAACTGACTCCAGAAACAGACTGAACGACTGCTCTAAGTGGAAGGAACGTTGTATGGCCTTGAGACACAGTGGTCACCACGAAGCTCTGACGATGGTAAATCTAACGCATCAATAGTTGATGAACTCTGTCAGCATCACCGCTAAAGCCAAGATACAGCATGGCACCAATAACTGTCAGTAAACTGTACAGCGTAACAGATTTGAAAAAACACTGGAACGTTTCCTGTCTCTGTCTTAAAACCTTACACACACTGCAACATCAACAACATAACACGCTTGACCCTTGGTGACTAAGCTGGAGAAGAAGAAGACAGAGAAACAAGTGATGTCCAAGGTGACAGGGCGTGAAACGAACAAAATGGTAAGCTCTGATATTCTGCTGGATGGTGGCTTTTCTGGGTGTTTCACTTACTGTTGTTTGGTGTGCGGGCTGTTGTGCCTTATTCTGTTGCCAGACGTGTGCTGACAGGACAGTGGTGCATCCTCATTGGAGAGAGAAACAGTGAGGGCAGTACAGCCCAGTGATGCCTACACTGCTGCACAACACATGTTCTGGCCCAGTTGCCATGTGAACAAAGAAACAACCACAAAACAACTCGCAGTTGATTCGGAGCTGACTCTGATGGGAACCCTGTCCTTTCGACATCACTCCTTACCTCCTGTTGCTGTGGACTGAACGAGAGCGATGAAACCCCTCAGGCAACCAGCTGTGAGCAAAGACACTAGACATTGTTATGGACAGTCTGTATCTGTTTGTTTGTTTGACAGCTTTTTGTTGTTGTATGTCTGTATGTTAATGGCTGGAGAATGCACCAGCTTTGAAATGTACTCCTCAGTCCGCTACATTGAGACATATAAAGAGGTAATACCTCATCTGGACAGTTTGGGCGAGTGGTGTGACATTCCGATATCATGCCTGTACCAGTTTGTTTTTTCTCAGCTGCTTGGAATATGTTCAACACCGGTAGATCACCTCTATTGAAGCTGCTTGTTGTTCTCCGCAAGACTCACTCCTTTCAGTGATAGTTTGAAATGAACATGCATTACGCAACGCTCAGCTATTTTCTGTTAAAAGGTTGGGAAACAGGCAAAATGTAGAAGGCAGTCAAACTCAAGAAGTGACCTACCTACACCACCTGTCCTACAATGTCGACTTCTCTGCGGACTTCTCAAACAAACCTGGGTCACTGGATAGAGTTGCTTGGTGATGGTGATCGGCAGTTAGACCTGCATGGTCAGTGTCCTTCCCCACTGTGCAGAGCAGTTCTGAGCATCAGGACTCATCCTGTCCTCGGAAAGCTGAGGACGTCATGTCTGAGGGTGGAGACAGACTCATGCCTTGTAAAGTAGTTTTGACACGTTCCTTATACTTGAGAAAGACATAACAAAGGCAAGTGTATGAATGTTGACCGATTTGTTTCTTCTTGTTTTCAAAGGTGTGTATAGTATAATTATTGTATGCATTATGCGATGATGATTATTCTTGTTTTGCCAATGTTGCTAATCTACAGTTGTTGTGGACTTATGAATCAGTGTATTGTGGTGATCTGCTTGCCTCAAGACAATATGATAACAAAGTAAAACTAAAGAATATTCACAATGTGCATCGTTGATGTACTGTAGCCCCCCCCCCCCCACCCTAATCCCGCCCTATCCCCCCCCCTCCCAACCCCCCACCCCCTTCAAAAAGTTTCTTAGCAAACTGAGGAGTAAAACTGTTGCTAACGTATGTCTTGTGTTGGTTTGTATTCTAGTACATCAAAAACGTCGTTGATTATATATATATATATAAACGCAGAAGGTACGATTCAACGTATACCTAAGCCATCTATCTTTTTTACATCTAGACTATACCTACTTGAATCCAAAGTTGGTGGTACAGATTTCATGCTGATGACCTTATGTTGTAGACGGTGGCAGAGTTTTTTAAAATAATGTTTTTTGTGTCTGGTATGTTTAAGGGGTTTTATGTTATTTGTAAGTGCTCTACGAGTATTTTCTTTACAGCACTCTGTGTGTGTGTGTGTGTGTGTGTGTGTATGTGTGCGTGTGTGTGTGTGTGTGTGTGTGTGTGTGTGTGTGTGTGTGTGTGTGTGTGCGTGTGTGTGTGTGTGTGTGTGCGTGTATGGGTGTCAAAGTCAAAGTCAAACTTTTACATTGAATAAGCAGTGCATTTGCTTTTTTCATCAAGCCTTCTATCTAAAAAGAAAGAAAGAAATAACAATATTATTTATATGCAGACATAGAATAATTGTGTGTGTCAGTCAGTGAGTGAGTGAGAGATTTATTCTTTTATTTATGTATCCTTCTATATCGAGGATACTACTAATGCTACTACTACTTCTGCTGCTGCTGCTACTACTACTACTACTACTTCTACTACTACTACTACTACTACTACTACTACTACTACTACTGCTCCTACGACTACTTCTACTACTACTACTACTACTACTAAATTGAGTTTATATAGCGCTATATCTTGGGAAAAAACAAATCAAAGCGCTTTCATCCATCCTACTCATTCACATGCAGCAAGTTACAATTAATAGGGTTACATTTTTACAAATTCCAATGTATGCACACTCGTTCGCACGCACGCACGCACACACATAAGGTTGTACACTCCGGCAGGGTGATGGGGTTTTGGCTGTTGAGGGCAGGGACAAAAATTAAATGGAACAAGAGGGGAAAATCTTAAGTTTGAAATAAATGTCTTGAGGCGGATTTTAAAACGTCAAAAGAAGGCTTTTTGGAATAAGCCATTACATGTTTTTTACATCAAGTCGCCGTGTGTGTGCGGTTTTGTAAATTCACCTGTTCTCACCGCCACAAAATGGCCTAGCTTTCGAAAAGCGGAACGGGATTCAACGTGTGCGCAAGATGTTCTGCGTGCGTTCGGTTTATAGTCTCATCCGAAGGCCTTTGGGAAGAGTGGAATCTGCACTGATGTTAACTCCACGGGAAAAATCCCCTTGGACGGGATTCGAAGCCGGGTCGTCGGATTGCGAGCGCAGTGTTCTAACCACTAGGCTATCCCGTTCCCCGAGGGGGGGATGGAGAGAGAGAGAGAGAGAGAGAGAGAGAGAGAGAGAGAGAGGAGAGAGAGAGAGAGAGAGAGAGAGAGAGTAAAGAGAGAGAGAGAGAAGAGAGAGAGAGAGAGAGAGAGAGAGAGAGAGAGAGAGAGAGAGAGAGAGAGAGCTTGTATTTTTTGCATCACGCTATGAACTTACACACGTTTACTACACTGATTCAACACTAGGACACGTGTGACAATATGACTTTGGGGGCATTTTCCTACCAGGTAGACTAGACATACATTCCCCGCTGATGTAACACACATGAATATTCGTTAAACAGTGCTTGTAGTCATTCATACGCTCATGACATCATCTTCTAAAGCCTGTGATTTAGTGCTTATGACATCATCTTCTAAAGCCTGTGATTTAGTGTTTCACGTGGTGTGAAAAGCTGCTACGATTATGACGGCAGTTACTGTAACTTCGACAACGAAGTAGACCAACAGCTGATTATTCTCCCCCTGGGTAGAGACTATACCAGATAACTATGCTCGTTACCAGAGCCATTGTCTTATTAGGCCTAATGCATCGTAGACTTCCTTGTCCAAACATTGTGTGACGCTGTTCCT
The DNA here is from genome assembly GCA_028751875.1 of Rapana venosa. Classification (NCBI taxonomy): domain Eukaryota; kingdom Metazoa; phylum Mollusca; class Gastropoda; order Neogastropoda; family Muricidae; genus Rapana; species Rapana venosa. The sequence goes on from CM054134.1 coordinate 125,623,171, forward strand.
AGCAACGCTCTCAGTGATAAATGTCTGCATATTGTACGTGTGAAGATTCATTTGTATTTAAAGCTTCTAAAAATTCTAAGTGTTGCTATACCCCTAACAAGGTGGTATGTCTGGAAAGAAGTGTGTGTGTGTGTGTGTGTGTGTGTGTGCTTGTGTGCGTGTGTGTGTGTTGTCTTTCTTGCCCACACACAGTGTTCAATGTTTCAGTGTGAATGTCAGGTTTTGATTTGCATGTGCTGTTTGTTGTATTTCTCTCGTCGTTATCGTTCCTTGCATTGACTTTCCTTATTTGGATGAGATAGGTTGCAGACTGTTTGAAATGACTTTCCTCTGTTGTGTTCCAGGTTCAAGAACTACCCAACAATGATAGGTTTGTTAGTATTTATATGAACACCCCCTAGATGTCATTTGTAAATTCGACATTCTCGGACAGAAAAAAAACACGCAAACCCTTCAACTCAATGTATATCATAATGCTCTGTGTGGCTTTGACAGGGTTTCAACCATCCACTTACCACAGCAGAGATAGCTCACTAAGCTTGGTGGCAGAGAGAAAAGTGCCCCTTTGTTCAAAGATGTCAGAAAAGCTTGCAGCGAGCTCTATTCAAAGCTGGACATTCTCTTGTGCACTGGAATGAGTGAATTGATCTAGATTCCGATTTTTTTCTGAAAGAGACGTTAAAGACAGGTCCTCTGTGCATCACCAGTTTGGCCTACCTAAAACAGTTTGTAGCAAACTCAAATGGCAAATCTTTCCAGTGAAGTAATCTCTGCTGTCAGCTTAGGTATGCATAGGGTACACCCCCCCCCCCCCACCCCCGACAACCTCTCATCTCCAAAGCCTGGATACTGCTTTATAGATCTACATTCAATGTCCAGGTTCCACACGCAGACAGATATGTGGAGATGATCTGTGTATACAGAGTGTTTATCTGAAACACAAAGCAAAGAACTCAGCCACAGAGCCGGACTGTGACAGACGAGCAGATAAGAACAATGGGAGTTATCTAGCCCACTTTGAAACAGAATCCTTGCAATGTACACGCTGCAAACGTAGACATAAAGCCACCATGGGCACAGCCGCCATGGCGCAGTATGTAGCACCGTGGTTCCATGGCTGGAAGATCGAAGGATCGAATCCCGTTAAAGAGACAGGGTTTCGAGAACTCCCACCCCATCCTAACTACCCTGACTTTGCTATGGGTCCATTTGAAAGACTCGGACCAAACAATAGAGCTTCAATCATGTAACGGGTGGAGTTTTGATAATGCTTTTCAAATTCCCGAACAGACACAACAAGTGTCTGTATCTCACAGGCTTTGTTGCCGCCAGAAGATGTCATGATTGGAAGCGTAAAATACAACTATGTCAAGGAGTCTCGAAGCATGTGCACTCCCATATCAGCAGTAGTATGTCATCATATCCATTGATCACAAGGCAATAGAGGACAACTCTCTGATTCGATGGCCTCGGTTACCCTAGTCTCATGGTAGCCTACGTGTTGGTTTCCCTTTACACTTCTGCGCCGGTGGCGACATTGTGTCAAAGCCTTTGGGACTGGAAGTTCCCATGAGAAGGCCGTGGAGTGACGTTACGGCGTTCACTACACCCCAGTAGCTAGGTTCCTCGTTCAGTCTGGCTCCGCGCTGAGCTATCAGTGTCGTAGGTAAATGGTTTAGTCAGTGGTGTCCAGCGTATGCTATCTCGGAACATGGACGTCTGAAAATATCGTAAATAAATGGCATAGGGGGTGGTGTCCTGCATATGATGAATCCCATCAACACAGCTCAGCAGCAGTGCAGGACACTTTTGGCTGATGACCTCGCGGCGGTCGTACATTGATAAGCTCCCGGTGGACTTTGGACCCTAGGAATGTGACGTAATGACTGTGGGTATGGTGATGTAGAGCTATGGACATGATCCCCATGTGAACAGCAGAACAGGGAATGTCACCGATGATGAAGCAGAAAAAAAATATATATACAAATATTTACAAAGTTTCCACGGGCATAAAAGTGGAAGAGACACTAGTACCGAGGCCATCAGGACCAGCGTCCTCTCGCCCTTTCCCTGATACAAACGGTTATCCATGTGCTATCTTGTTCCTTTTCTGTTCCATCACGGCGAACAAAAACGTGGGTGATACCGATGCTACAGTTCTGCCTTTACACACATCTGTGGGTCATATGATATCCATCAGACAAATCGTAAAGAAAAGCAGTAAAACTGTACTCACAGCTCATGTGCCTCCCACAAGTAATAATGTCGGAAAGTTCGTCCTTTGTGCTGACGACTATGACAGATGAATCAATATCTTTGTGCTGACGACTATGACAGATGAATCAATATCTTTGTGCTGACGACTATGACAGATGAATCAATATCTTTGTGCTGACGACTATGACAGATGAATCAATGTCTTTATCACTGTTATCATCCCCTCACAGCTGTTTCTCTCCATCCCCTGCTACATGTTTCTCTGATGTCAGCCAATGTAGGCATTATTATGTTATTATTTGTTCTTTAATTTCGAGGATAATGAAATAAGCACTCATGTGCTATCTTTACATCTAGTCCCCGTGTGTATACAGTTTTGTAAACTTCGTTATCCGTTCTCACCAGCACACAATAGCCTACTTTTTCGAAAAGCGGAAGGGTTTTAGTGTGTGTATAAGATGTTCTGTGTGCGTTCAAACACGGGACCTCGGTTTATAGTCTCATCCGAAGGACTTTTGGGGAGAGTGGAGTCGGCACTGACGTTAACTCCAGAGGAAAAAAACCTCTTGAAGGTAGCTAGTGGAGTATACTGCAGATACGTCACTTCCTACAAAGGGAGAGAAACAGACAATACTGAGGCAGTACACAAACAATGCAAAGTGTGGCCAGCTTTCTTGTCACGTGACTAAGGGTTCCTTCTTGCTTACACAAGTCTGGCCGTGTTTACACCAAAGATACTCTCTCTCTCTCTCTCTCTCTCTCTCTCTCTCTTCTCTCTCTCTCTTCCCCAGGATTAGTTTTGTGGTTCTAGATATATATAATCAGTTCTGTGTTTCCTTCCTTAGGTTTTTGTTGTTGTGTTGCTATGCATTTGTTTAAAGTTGTGTGTGTGTGCGCGCGCGCGCGCGTACGTGCATACGTGTGTGTGTGTGTTTGTGTATGAGAGAGTGTTCCCTTGTTTGCTTGAATGTTGTAATGCAAAGGAAAGCGAAAATGCTGCATCAATACATGATCAGCTTCTACACACCTGTACTGGGTGCAGATTCAATGGTATCTTATTAAGAAAAAACAACAACCACTGCACACTCACAGTATAAGCTGGAATTGTTGTATTGATTCATTTCAAAGTTTGACATAATCGTTAGGCTGCTCCCTTTGCACTGGGTATTTTCATATGGAAGAAAACTATATTATTGCTCTAGTAAAAACATTATTTCACGTACCCTTTTATTGGGCTAAAACATATAACATTATCGATTGGAGCGTATGCTTGAAAGAAAGAGAAGCTACATCAAAGATACTTTGTCTTTGATCTCTTTTTAAAAAGTACTTGTGAGAGAGAGAGACACACAGAGAGAGACAGAGACAGAGAGAGGTTAGAGGGAGGGAGAGAGAGAGAATTGTTATGTCTTCTGTTAAATTAATTGTTTTGCTGATTTTAATTAACCAGGTTTTGTGTTATTTTGTTGAGCAAGTATCCTGTGAACCTGACTTTAAACAGTTAAGTTATTCTTTTCTTGAGAGAGAGACAGAGACAGACAGAGACAGAGAGACAATTGATGTGTCTTCATTATTCGTTTCGCTGTGGTTGGTTTACCAAGTTGTGTTCTATTTTGTGTAGTATGTATCATGTAAATCTGACTTTAAACGGCAAAACTATTCTGTGTTTTCGTGTGTGCTTGATTGTTTAAACTGTGAAGCAAGACTGCGGGTAGAGGGGAGAGGGAAGAAGCCATCATGAGGACGATGTGGTTCATATTGCTGTTGCTGAGCCATTTTGATCTACAGCTCAGAAGGCAGTCATGGCGGTGATTGTATGGGAAAACCACGTGTGTACTGTTTGGTGTCATTTTAGCAGCACACACAGCCGAACCGTGGCAGGCACTGTGAGTGTATAATTATTGGAGTTGTCATTGGAAAACGTTCTTACAGCGTACAGTAATGTTGTTGTTATCAGTGTGTTCTTCGCTCGTGTGTTAGTTAATACTGATGACTTGTGTTATATCTAGCATATCAATTAAGGTGGACACAGCTCTTTGCCTGTAGTTGGACTTGTGTTGATGTGTGGTTTTGTTTGGTTTTAGTTTTCTTTGTTGTTGTTGATATTATTCGCTTTTGTTACGTTTCACTCCTTTCGATACGTTTACATACATACTCACACACACACTTGCGCGCGCGCGCACATGTGTGTGTATGTGTGTTTTTGTGTGATGTCTTCTTCATCAATATATTATGAACATAGTTAATAATGTAAACCGATAAGATTATATTTAAGATTTTCCTTTTTCTCCATACGATAATGCTTATTAATGACTAATATGTTGATATTGCCAATTATGTTGTCGCCAACGTAACTATGTTACCGTGTTTTATACTTATATCTGACATTACACGCAATGATCAAGGTATTGCTGTTTTTCCTGGAGCTGCCAACAGTGTCCAGAGTTTTGCAGTCTTTGGCCATGCACACTTTCTTATCAGTACCAAGTAACTGGAAAATGCCGCCTGTGTATTCTGTCTGTTGGTGATCCTACATACAGTACAGAAGTGGGAACGTGTTGGCCCCCATGTTGCGCTGTGTTAGAAAGTAAGATAAACTGGACATCTGCAATGAAGGCATGCTTGTTCGTTCTGGTTTTCGTTGTCTTGTCTCATGCATATTGCGCTTTATATTTTGTTTTATTCCGAGACGTTTTGCGCAAATAACGATCGACAGTGACAAGGATCTTACCGATTGTGATTTGCAGTTGAGGTGGTTTTTTTTTTATCCATATTCATAATTTATAATGCTGGCTTATCACTGAAGGTTTATTCCAACCATGTAAAACGTGCATTTGAAGCTCACAAAAACATGCAGTGTGTTTAACTGTTTTCAAAAAACCTTTTTGTCTCAGATTGGGATGAACTACACTCACCAGAATGTATTGCAGTCTAACTTGTTCAGATTTCACCATTGCATCGCAGCTCATTGGTGACGCCATCTTTTTATTTATTTTTACCTATGTTGCTGATCGTCTGCAAGTTCATCCTTACCTTCCTTTTATAAATCTTACGTCTTTCTATAGTATCTTTATTCACATTTTCTTCCTGCGCACGTTTATCTTCTTTGACACTAGATGGCTCCAGAAATTCAGCTACTGTGGCAATGGCAGTGGTCAAGATGTTGATGTGGTGACGTTGATAACGGTTCAAATCTCTCAGACTATACAGAAACATCCCCACACCAAGTTTTCAGCGCCATCAAGACAGCCAGCTAACTGCTGGGGAAACAGCTAGATCATGAGGGATGGACATTGCCAAATCCTTTCTTCCCGATGAGTCTTGTTCTGTCATGGTTTGCTTTCAGTGGATGCTGTGGAACCTCCCCCCCCCCTCCCCTTAAGCTAATAGTGTATTGTGCGCATTGGATGGTCACCCAGTAGCCTAACCTCCTCCCCGGTGTTCTTAGTAGTAATGCTGAGCCGTTCCCGCTCTTTACCCTCCACCGTCTCTGTTATCAAGCAAGGCCATACTCGTGAGTTTATATTGGAAGGGGCAGTCTATGTTTATAACTACATGTTGATCTTTGGCTTCACTTGTTAATGCATTTAACTATGTCGTTTTGACTTTGTTCCTGGAAGATGCAGGGAAGACCAAGGCTTCTGTCTCAGAAGAAGCTTTATCATTGTTGTGTTGGGCTTTGTTGCTGCCGCCGCTTTGTGTGTGGGCTTTGTGCACATTGTGTCATCGGACAACACGGGTTTCATGTCATAGGGACAGAGCGCGAACAGCAGACTTGGTTCTCTCACTATTCCGATCACAGAGCACACACCTGCACATGGCTGTAGACCGGGGTGGCTTTAGAAGTCACCACTGAACCATGTGAAGGCAGGCAATAACACACTCAGGTTTTGCACCTCAGGCATTCCCTTTCTCCCCCTCACATGTTCCTAGCCTGACACAGATGGCTCTATTGCGGCTGTCCAGGCGCCCATGATCCCTACATCAAGGATCCACTATCAGATCTTGGCGCGAAAAACGCAGAAGCAGACGTTCACCCGGAAGCTGTAATCTGGCTGTGTCCTGGTCCTGTCCTCCGCGTGTGTTGGAAATCAAAAGCCCAGCACTTCATGGAAAGAGCCTTTGTCTCTGAAGACGTGTTGGTTATTCCCCCCTCATGGTTATTTTGTGGGGGTGGGGGATGCTTTTGTTCGTGTAAAACCTATCATAGCAAGCATTTCGTGCCTGCAAACAGTTATCTTAAGAACGGATGTAAACAGTATTTGAATTGATCTGACATGAGTTTAGAATATCTGTTTTGACCTATAATGGTTGCTCGTCAATTTTAGCTGTATGGATCTAGTTCCCAGTTAAAGACCCGCCATTGTGTACAGTGTCCATCGTGACACTTCAGTAACATTCTGAGATCTCGGTTCTATACATTTCCCTATTTTGCACATCATGCAAATAGTTTCTGTTTTAATGAAAAATACTTCATACAACATTGATTGGCATTGACATTTACCATTGAAAGATGTGTGAACGTTTTATGCGACACACATACTGTAGGGTTTAGTGTGTATATTGAACATTGATCAAGTGACAGTTGGGGAGTATTCGAGAATTCGACAGTCGGGGAATATTCGAGAATTCTCAGTCTGCTGTGCGTCCTCTTTTGGGCTGATTTTAATTTACGTCCAAGGGGCGTAATATTTCGTCAGCTTTATATTGTGGGTGATCTTTTTTTGTTCCGCTTCTTTCCCCAAGTCCTGTTTATTGCAGTGTGTAATATCTGGGTGCTTGTTGTTGTGGGGTGTCCTGTTTATTGCAGTGTGTAATATCTGGGTGCTTGTTGTTGTGGGGTGTCCTGTTTATTGCATTGTGTAATACCTGGGCGCTTGTTGTTGTGGGGTGTCAGTCTGGTGGATGATGTCGTGTTCTTTGTCATGTTGTGTGTGCGTGATTACTGTGCTGGTGTATTGTCAATAGAGCGAAATGGAGGAGGAACATTGCTGTGTTGGGTGTTCCTGTCTGTGCCCTTGTTCCCATGACTGCTGCATGGGGAACACACACATATATATATATACATATACATGTGTGTTATACAATATGAACCACATTTCGATTCAGCTGATGATGTTTAGGACTGCCTTCATTTTAGCAGTATCTTCGATCATTTCACCACTCCTGATAATTATCATTGTCATCACTATCATCATCAACAATAAGAACAATCTTTTATTATTATGATTGTTGTTGTTGATGTTGTTATCATTATTATTATCATTGTTATCATTATCTTTGTTGACAATGCTAGTAATCCTCTTGTTATCGTTATTTGTTATATACTATGTTGATATGAGCATAAACTGTAAAAAAGACTGTTGTGTTCTCATGCAGATAATGAGGCTACTGTGTATCAATCTGATATTGCCTCAATGGAATTCCATAGAACGGTTTGTCCTCTGGTGCATATGCTCATTTTTATTTTACGTTGTATTGCAAAAACTAAAAGGCTTCATAATTTCTCCAGACAACCTGGTCTACCAGGACCTCACGACACGTTTGCTGATGCTGTTCCTCTGTCAGGAAAAAAAAGGTTCGCAAATGCAAACACAAGTGTAGAGCTCTTTAGCATATGTGAATCTCGTTGTTTCACGGTTAATTTTGCATGTTTAAGTGTTCAGCCAAACTACATGAATTTTTTATTTTTTCTGTGCTTTGCAGCTGCAGAAATAAAGGACTCCATGATATACAACTAGTTTTGGCGGAATATGATTGTTGTGGCTTAGCAGGGGCTGACGAGGCGTTGAGTATACAATCACTTCTTGTTCTCCCTGTCTTTAAAACCATTCAACATTTCAAACAAAGCAACACTGATCAAGCATGGTTCAGCTTTCTATTGATGAAATGGAATGCTTTCTAAGCTAAAAGCATAGTTTTCCAACCAGAATCTTCAAGAAATACGTGAAATCGTTTAGTTAAAGACTGCAAGCAGCTTAAAAAAACAAAAACACAACAAAAACAAAAAACTTGCGCCCCCCTTCCCTGCTCACAAACCAACAATCATCCCCATTCCCACTTTTTTCTTTAATATGATTGGTGGATAGAGCCTACTTTGCATATTCGTAAATTGATGTAATAGAACTGTTTTTTTATGTAATGCAACATCTATGTACAAGTACTGTTTTCATGCTGAGATAACTTTGAATAAAATACCACTTTCAGACTGCGTTATCTACCCAAGGTAAAAATTGTTATCATTGTTTACATTCGGGGCTGATTTGACCATAAAGAAAATGGGTAATATACATATTGCTGCGTCATATTTTCGCCGTGTCTGTTTCCGGGTGTTGGTCAACTGGAGTTATGTTGAGACTAGACTGCTGGCTGTAGCTGACAGCAGGAATGAGGGGCTGGGTGTAGCTGACAGCAGGAATGAGGGGCTGGGTGTAGCTGACAGCAGGAATGAGGGGCTGGGTGCAGCTGACAGCAGGAATGAGGGGCTGGGTGTAGCTGACAGTAGGGATGAGGGGCTGGGTGTAGCTGACAGCAGGAATGAGGGGCTGGGTGTAGCTGACAGCAGGGGTGAGGGGCTGGGTGTAGCTGACAGCAGGGGTGAGGGGCTGGGTGTAGCTGACAGCAGGAATGAGGGGCTGGGTGTAGCTGACAGCAGGGATGAGGGGCTGGGTGCAGCTGACAGCAGGAATGAGGGGCTGGGTGTAGCTGACAGCAGGGATGAGGGGCTGGGCTAGCAGCGGACGCACACCCACTGGCTGCTGTGTCCCACACACAGTCTGTCGTCTGCTTTGGCCCCTGACTGACTTCTCTTTGCCCTGAATTAACTCTTTGAGGCGTTGCCAGGTCATTGCAGTGTGCTGTTAGACAGGCTCTAGTGTGTGGTGAACACGTTCATCGTAGCACAAAACTGCTGTTCTTAAGTTTTTGTTAAGGCAATCAGTTCAACTTTTGTCTTAGTTGCCGTTGAAGAAGCTTCAGAGCTGGTGTCCACACAGCTGGCATTGTCTTAGTAGGCAAAGTGTGTTCATTATCCCAGAAGGTGCTAGAATCTTTGACTGGAGTTGCTCCATACACTGCCTACTGCTACCATCACCAGTGGTTTGACTAGTTCTCCTAAGACCAAGACAGTTTCATGCCCATTAGTTTACAGTGTGCAGTAACCACATGTTCCTCGTTCCTCTAACACACTCATGCACGCATGCACGTGCACACACACATACACAGACACTGTCTAGATACATTTCTTTCGGTATAGATCAAGATCTCTGATGTACTATCGCTACGATTAGTAATAATAATAATAATAATGTATGGAATTTATATAGCGCTGAATCTTGTAAAGCAACAAATCAAAGCGCTTAGTCATTTTTCGTCTATGATTATAATTTTGTTTTTTGGAATCTTCCAGAAAACGGGAGAGAGGGAAAGGGCAGTGGTCAACAAGTTAATGTTCATGACGTATCAAATCTACAGTGTGACAGAGCTGCTTCCCCAGTGTTTAACGGCTGCTAAGTAAGACGACAAACCAGCAATTCTCGTACCCCATCATTCACACCCGTTTATGCACGTGCACTGGATTGTAAAAGCAAAGCTTGACAAGTTCTTCAACTCCCTCAACATGTATCAGATTGTCCGGTATTTTGTGAACATGTATGGTTTTTCGCAACTACTCGAGTACATTTTTCCTAGACCCTTCACTTAAAATATCTTATTTTTTGCAAAGTGAATGTAAAAGATTATGAAATTGCATTTTCAAAATGTCGTTATTCTCGTATAGTTGCTCTTTCCTTGCTGAATGCTCGTTGTTCAATTGTGACAGTATTGACGATATTCGTTGTGAAGTCAGTGGCTGTTCGGGTTACTCATCTGTTAAACTAGTTAGTAATCCCCTCTACCCCGAAATGGGTCAAAGGAATGAAATCTTGAAATGTGATAATCTGATAAACAAGGCAAGTAAGCACAAAAGGCAGACGGCACTGTGACAATGAGGGAGTTTGCGTACATTGTCCTGTCTTAACCGTAATAGTACATGATGTTCCTGACAGTCGATGTGCTCGCCGGTCGGTAGTGTTATGCTGTGTCGAATCAAGATACTAGTAGTGAAGATTTGTGTTGGTGGGAAATGGATGTGTTCTCATCCAGTATGAATCAAATTCAATATTTGATGTATAAATTCGACTTCACCTGAACGAGTGTGGTCTATTGATGTATTGTTTTCAAAATATTTGTACTTGTCATGTTACGTATACATCTTTTATTCTATCTTTCATGTATTGTATTATTTTGGCTTCTTTGCTTATTGATTGATTGATTCATTCAATCAATCAATCAATCAATCATTCATTCATTCATTCATTCATTCATTCATATATTTATGTATGTATACTTTAATTTACATAATCTAGTCTGGCTTTTTGCATTGTTTCCTAGGTCTACCTGTCCTCTATTCATGCACATACCATGACGAAGGTTCAGTCCTATAATATGTACACTAAATAGATTGTTGTCGGTTCAGTCTTGTGATATGTAAATATTGTAGGTTCAGTTTTATCATATGTAAAAATCGTATCAATACTATCGGTCTGTTGGATGTTGTTAGCAAGATGATGTAAACTCATTGTTAAAATCAGCTTAATCCTTTAACGGTTCTGCTTAACTCTCGCGTGTCTCTACCAGTTTCTATTTTGTTGTAGTGGGTCTCTCTCTCTCTCTCTCTCTCTCTCTCTCTCTCTCTCTCTCTCTCTCTCTCTCTCTCTCTCTCTCTCTCTCTCTCTCTCTCTCGTTCGGTTTCAAATATGATTTTCTGATAAAAGTGATGTACACTATTTCTTTTGTGTTTCTGAAAAAAAAAGACACTGGTTGTTTACTGACAGTTATGAACATGCTGTGGTTTGTGTTCATTGTGGATGTATTCGGCGACTTGCTCGTCTCGTGCTTCTGTTGCTCTCAATAAAGTGGTTATGGAAAAAAGGTGTGTGTGTGTGTGTGTGTGTGTGTGTGTGTGTGTGTGTGTGTGTGTGTGTGTACGTCCCTCGTGTGACATTTTCTCTCTGTATGTCTGTCTGTCTCTCTCTCTCTCTGTCTCTGTCTGTCTCTGTCTCTGTCTCTCTCTTATCAGGGCAGAGGCCGGGTGAAAAACGTATGTGAATGCTTATCTCAAACCCTCGAAAAATTAAAGATTATTCTTTCATTCTGTGTGTGTGTGTGTGTGTGTGTGTGTGTGTGTGTGTGTGTACGTGTGTGTACATGTGTGTGTGTACGTGTGTGTGTGTGAGTGTGTCTGTGTCTGTACGTGTGTGTGTGAGTGTGTGTCTGTGTCTGTGTCGGTGTGTTTGCTGTACATGAAATGTAAGATGTATCGAATAATGTGTCTGTATGTATCAGGCGAATGCAGATCCCCTCTGATGACCCAGGCTTTGGCATGTAGCTTACCTCAGTAACTGCAAAACTGATGCTCTGGGTCCCATATCGCTCAACACAGCAACAATCTATCATTCATTTCACCATTCAATCAACCAATCAATCATTCACACATCATTTACTCACATTTTACAGCTCTGTTTACAAGGAAGACAACATTCTTGAGTCAGTTAACCATTCATTCATCTATCCTTCCATTCATCAATTTCGTCCGTCCTTCCTTCCTTCCTTCCTTTCTTCCTTCCTTCCTTCCTTTCTTCATTCATTCATTCATTCATTCATTCGTTCATTCCTGACTTGTTTCATTCATTCATCCATCCATTCATTCATTCTTCGGATGAGACTATAAACCGAGGCCCCGTGTGCGAACGCACGCAGAACATCTTGCGCACACATTAAATCCTGTTTCGCTTTTCGTAAGAGTAGGCCATTGTATGCCAGTGGGAACAGATGACAGAATTTACAAAACCGCATACACACTGGGACTGGAAGTAAAAAAGCAATAACTGCTTATTCCATTACCCTCGATATAAAAGAATAAAATAAATATATTTTTTAAAATTCTTTCATTATGTGAGTTTATTCATTTATCTATTCATTGAGTCAGTCTATTGTTCATTCATTGAGTCAAACTTTTGTTCGTTCATTGAGTCATTTTTTTTTTCGTTCATTGAGTCAATCTTTTGTTCGTTCGGTCATGTGTTTACCTATGTTGTTTACACTTCAACTGAGCAGGGAAACCAAACAAGGGTTGAATGGCGCCAGGCTAGCATGAAATGGATTTTCCTTCACTCTTCTTTCTGTATGTCTTTCTCTATTTTGCCGTGTCCATTCTTTGTCCATCATCTTTTGGTGTGCGTTTTCTTGTTCCTCAAGAAATTCAATTGCAAGGCCAGGGATTTTTGTTGTTGCTTTTTTGTCACATGTAAATCATGTGTTTCATTTTTGTCATGAGAAATCATTTTCTGCAGATTTCCTATTACTGATGCTTTTGCACCAAATATCAACCGAATTTTTTGTTTGTTGTTTTGGGGTAGCGCATGCAAGAATGACATTGCACATAACTCCTGAAGGGAGAAAATTGTTTACAAAAATGAAAACGACAAAACAATGCCAAACAAAAGAAACAGATAGTGAAGAGAAGAGCTAGCTATGGTGAGAAAGCAAGCGGCTTTACAGCTATTGAGGAAGGCCATGCCGTGCATATGTCACAGGCCGCCAGCTTTCAATTGGATCTGTCATCTGTCGTGTTTTCACTGGATTTGAAATGGAGATGTGGGACCTCCCCCCACGAAATGAGTCGCTTTGCACCTGACCCACTTTTTCCACTAGGAGCCAGTTTAGGCTGGTGGGAGGCAGGTTGTCCATTCTGAGATTGTAATGGTTATAAAGGTATCAGACTTGTTTCCCACCTTGTAATGAAATATTGAGGTGTATTCTTTCTTCTGCTTCAAAAGCGTGTTTAAACAATGATTATGCCCCCTTATTCTGACCACCCTTACTGGACAAAACTGGCCAGGTTTTCATTTCGTCACTTCCTGGAGTCTAGCAGTTCAACCTGTATCGACTTTTATCACAGTTAGTTGTCCGCTGTTCAATCCGTTCTTTGTATTCAATAGCTATTTCTTTCTTTCTTTCTTTCTTTATTGCGGATTGCTAACATGTTATCACCTAGACATTAACCTCAGGTGCACTGTGACTCATTACGTGATGGAGGGTCACATTTCCCGCTCGTGCGCGTGCACACACAACACACGCCCGCGTGTAAGCACGTGCACGCACACACGCACGCATATATATCATCCGCACGCGCGCGCGCAATCACACATTAAGCGCCTGACATGTCAGATCAATAGCTGCGGACTTGGGCGTTATTTATTTTATTTATTAATTTATTTATTCTTTTATATCGAGGATAATGGAACAAGCACTCATGTGCTTTTTTACATCAGTCCCCGTGTGTATGCGGTTTTGCAAATTTTGTCATCTGTTCCCACCGGCACACAATGGCCTACTATTTCGAAAAGCGGAACAGGATTTAACGTGTACGCAAGATGTTTTGCGTGCGTTCGCACACAGGGCCTCGGTTTATAGTTTCATCCGAAGGAGAGTTGGAGAGAAGTCTTTTCTTTTAAGTCTTTCTGAAAAAAAAAAACACAAAACAACAGCAGAATAACGGGCCACGGGGTAGAAAATAAATAAAAACGAGGTGACAGGAAGGAAGGCTCAGGGCAGAAGTAAGGAGGGGAGGGGAAGGAAGGGAAATACCAACACAGAATTTCCAGAAGTTGGGGATGCTGTTTATACTGGCAGGCCCGGGCATCGCCACCAGGGGCACAGCCTACAGCAGCCAGCTGCAGACCTCACAGCCTACAGGCCAGGGGCAGACCTCACAGCCTACAGGCCAGCTGCAGACCTCACAGCCTACAGCAGCAAGGGGCAGACCTCACAGCCTACAGGCCAGGGCAGACCTCACAGCCTACAGCAGCCAGGTGCAGACCTCACAGCCTACAGCAGCCAGGTGCAGACCTCACAGCCTACAGCAGCCAGGGGCAGACCTCACAGCCTACAGCAGCCAGGGCAGACCTCACAGCCTACAGCAGCCAGGGGCAGACCTCACAGCCTACAGCAGCCAGGGGCAGACCTCACAGCCTACAGCAGCCAGGGGCAGACCTCACAGCCTACAGCAGCCAGGGGCAGACCTCACAGCCTACAGCAGCCAGGGGCAGACCTCACAGCCTACAGCAGCCAGGGCAGACCTCACAGCCTACAGCAGCCAGGTGCAGACCTCACAGCCTACAGCAGCCAGCTGCAGACCTCACAGCCTACAGCAGCCAGGGGCAGACCTCACAGCCTACAGCAGCCAGGGGCAGACCTCACAGCCTACAGCAGCACCCAGCTGCAGCAGGACCTCACAGCCTACAGCAGCCAGGGCAGACCTCACAGCCTACAGCAGCCAGGGGCAGACCTCACAGCCTACAGCAGCCAGCTGCAGACCTCACAGCCTACAGCAGCCAGGGGCAGACCTCACAGCCTACAGCAGCCAGGGGCAGACCTCACAGCCTACAGCAGCCAGGGGCAGACCTCACAGCCTACAGCAGCAAGGGGCAGACCTCACAGCCTACAGCAGCCAGCTGCAGACCTCACAGCCTACAGCAGCCAGGGGCAGACCTCACAGCCTACAGCAGCCAGGGGCAGACCTCACAGCCTACAGCAGCCAGGGGCAGACCTCACAGCCTACAGCAGCCAGGGGCAGACCTCACAGCCTACAGCAGCCAGGGCAGACCTCACAGCCTACAGCAGCCAGGGGCAGACCTCACAGCCTACAGCAGCCAGGGGCAGACCTCACAGCCTACAGCAGCCAGGGCAGACCTCACAGCCTACAGCAGCCAGGTGCAGACCTCACAGCCTACAGCAGCCAGGGCAGACCTCACAGCCTACAGCAGCCAGGGGCAGACCTCACAGCCTACAGCAGCCAGGGGCAGACCTCACAGCCTACAGCAGCCAGGGGCAGACCTCACAGCCTACAGCAGCCAGGGGCAGACCTCACAGCCTACAGCAGCCAGGTGGACAGGACGAGTGCTCTAAGCAGATTGACTTGCGCAACACCAGATGCTCTGCCTGTGTTGCCACACATGACGTCGGCGAGCAGTCTCGCCTGCATGATTTTGTTTTTTAGTTAGATAAGTAAGGCGGGAACAGGATAGTTCAGTGGTCAAAACACTAGCTTTCCCCCAGCCAAGTTAAGCAGCATCGAGTGTGCTTACCAGTTGGATGGGTGACCGTTTGCACGCCTTGGCTTCAGAACAGTCCCCCAGTTCACCCAGCTGTAAATGGATACCTGCCTCTTTAGGGTCAGGGAAGGTAAAGCAGCGAGGGAGAGGAGATGGGCGCCACCCTCAATACGCTGGCACCTGGGTAAACTGAGGTATCTGATGCCCGCTCCACTACGCCCACATAGGTTATGGGACACCTTTACCTTTTTACCTTTTAAGATTAGGACCCGTATTATCTCTAGGCAGAAAAAAAAATCCCGACTATGAAGATCTTAGCGGAAACGAAAACTGCACTACCCTCAGTTGGAGTCAGTCAAGCCAGGTGTTGGAGGAAGCCTTCTCTCCCTGTCACAGCTCCCGGGAGTGTGCACGGCCTGTCTCCCTCCTCACACGGCGAGATGTCTGGTTGTACCTCTCAGATCTTCAGTCTTCCCAGGGCAAGTCAGGACCAAGAGCGTCAGACTTCATCTGTGCCCTCTGCCATAGGGACTGCCATTGCCGTGTCGGGCTGGCCAGCCACAACCCACGCTGTACCAGAATGAACACCTAGAGCACAATTCCTTATTCTTCTGAGACTGAAGTCTTTAATATCAGAAAGAAGAGCCTAGTGAAGCTGAACAACAAAGCTTGCTGAGCTGAGTATGTTTGCCGTGGTGGATGGGTATACAAGCAGGAAATAAAACACATAGGAAGATGCGAAGCATGGTTCAGTCCTTATAAGGGACTCTCTTTCTCTCACACACACTCACACACACACACACACACACACACACACACACACACACACACACACACACACACACACACACACACACACACACGCACACACACATACACACACATGCATAATCTTAGGTGTGTAATCTACTAACAATCGGAAAATGTCGCGAGCACTAACAACAAAATCCTGACAAGAATCGCCTCTTTTCCAACGTTGTAAACTGGCCTTTAGCACGGCAAACAATAAAAACAAACAAACAAACAAACAAACAACACACGATAAACAAACAAACACACCATAAACACAATGAGAATAGACAGACCAGCTCTTCACAAACTAATTCGATAATATATTCACGCGGATGCAGGGATCAGAAGAGAGAGCGGGTCAGAAAGCCCCGCGGTGCTGCCTGCCTGTCCCTGGACCCAACAACCCAGCTGCTTGTCCTGGTGACAGGCTGTCGGGGATGATGGCCATCTGACTGACTGGAGTGTGCCATGTGTCCGTTTAGACACTGGCTGTAAAGACACAGACATAATGTCTGGTATGATGATGCCTCACACATCAATGATAATAATAATAATGATAATAATGATGATGATGATAATAATAATAATGATAATAATAATAATAATAATAATAATGATAATAATAATAATAATAAGGGGAAAAAAGAGACCCCACCAAAAGATGGTGCTCCTGACCTGCATGCAACTGGGGCTACCAAAAAAAAAAAAAAAAAAAATGATAATAATAATAATAATGATAATAATAATAATAATAATAATAATAATAATAGCAGTAGTAGTAGTAGTAGTAGTAGTAGTAGTAGTAGTAGTAGTAGTAGTAGAATAAGAAGTAGTAGTAGTAGTAGAATAAGAAGTAGTAGTAGTAGTAGTAGTAGTAGTAGTAGTAGTAGTAGTAGTAGTAGTAGTAGTAGTAGTATAGTAGTAGTTGTTGTTGTAAGAAGAAGAAGAAGAAGAAGAAGAAGAAGAAGAAGAAGAAGAAGAAGAAATAGAATTTGTATAGGGCTATATCTTGTAAAAACAACACAAAATTGCTGACATCTTAAAATGCAGCTTTCAAAAAAAAAAAAAAAAAAAGAAATCTTATGAAATAGCATGCGTTCAAATTAATGTATCAAAAGACATAATGCAATATTTTATTGTTATACATCTATTTGTTTTCTATCTTCAAGGACACTGTCTGCAAGTAGGCATGGTTTTATTTACTTCGGGAAGCAGCACTGATGATGAAACAATGCAGTGTGATGGTGTACAGCTACGCCAGTTAATCACCCTGTACAAACCCCTCTGCCAGCTTATACATCAGGACTATGTGTACACGTGCGTCTGTATGTCTGTATGTGTTTGTGCGTGCGTGCGTGCGTGCATGTGTGTGTGTGCGTGTGTGTGTGTGTGTTCCATTGTCAAAATCACAGATGGCAACTAGCAATTCAGTTTAAATTCATGTGTGAAAGATGTACTATATCATTCTGAGGTCGTTATCCCCGACTACCCAGACTACTACCCAACAAAGTCCTTCGGAGGAGACTATAAACCGAGGCCCCGTGTGCGAACGCATGCAGAACATCTTGCGCACACGTTAAATCATGTTCCGCTTTTCGAAAGAGTAGGCCATTGTGTGCCGGTGGGAACAGATGACGAAATTTACAAAACCGCATACACACGGAGACTGGATGTAAAAAAGCACCTGAGTGCTTATTCCATTGTCCTCGATTTAAAAAAAAAATTCATCTGAGTGTGCTCCATACAGTATTCTTCATCTTCTTCTTCTTCTTCTTCTTCTTCTTCTTTTCTTCTTCTTCTTCTTCTTCTTCTTCTCTCTTCTTCTTCTTCTTCTTACTAACTACTAGTTTAAATGTTGATGAAAAATGACAGAAAAACAGACGGAAGCGTGTGTGATTTTTTCTCCATAAGATAAACCAGTTGTTTGCCTGAACAAAAGATAGTTAATCTCATTATCAGAGAATGTATAGATTTCCTGAACAGACAAATGCTAAGGAAACTAATATCAATGTCAAACAGGAATCACAAGTCAGCCTCATTAGACCCCTCCCCCCACCCCCATTACTACAACTGCCACCACCACACTCACATTTAGCTGCATGGTATGGGCAGTCGACTGTCATTTGACAGGTCAAAGATTTCATGAAAACATAAATCTTCGATTAATCAGTATGATAAACTGGTGGGGGACGGGATAGCTCAGTGGTCGGAGCACTCGCTTTCCCCCAGCCAAGTTAAGCAGGGTCGAGCGTGGTTACCAGTTGGATGGGTGACCGTTTGTGCGCCTTGGCTTCAGTACAGTTCCCCCAGTTCACCCAGCTGTAAATGGGTACCTGTCCTCTTTAGGGTCAGGGAAGATAAAGCAGCGAGGGAGAGGAGATGGGCGCCCCGCCCTCAATATGCTGGCCCTAGAGAAGTGAGGTCTCTGACGCCTCGCTCCCCTACGACCTTATAGGTTCTGGGACTCCTTTACCTTTACCTTAAACTGGTGAGAGATGATGGGTGTTTTTACTTCCAAATCACCTACCCAAGACTGCACACTGAGTGAATTTGTCTGACCTGGTTGTTGCAAGGTTCATGTCGTGGACAAGGCTTAGGTATACCGAACAGCTGTGTTACTCAGCTGTTGAATAACCCTATTTCTGCTTCGCCCTCAGCATTATCTCAGTCTCAGCAGCATTCCTTCCTAAAGAAAAGGGTCTCACATGGTCCATGCTGCTGTTTGTTAGCGTTATACTCAGCCAGATGAACAATGTGTGTATATGTGTGTGTGTGTGTGTGTGGAGAGAGAGAGAGAGAGAGAGAGAGAGAGAGAGAAGAGAGAGAGAGATCAGCATGTTCACCTCCATTGCAAATGTATGGGTTTTTTTCCTGTGTTGTTGTTGTTCTTTTAGGTTAGTGTTTAGGGGGTGTTTTTTTCTTGATTCCTTTTAGATTCTTTATTTCTTTGGTTGTTTTGATTTTTGTTTGCTTTCTCTTCATTTAATTTATGTTATATTCTTTATTTCTCTATAGCTTGCATTATATTACATTCCAAGTAGGAATATTGGGATGCACATAATCATAATTGAGATTGTTATCAAATAACTTTCTCCTGAACAAGATTATGATCTGCTATTCAGCATTATGATTCCATTCAAACACCACTACCTTTAAAATGAGACAAAGCCCCTAATGGCCTAACCAAGGTAAAAAAACCAACAACCCGTGCATTAATCACAAACCCCTTGTTTATTTCCAGTCCTCAGGGATTCTCAGGTTTAGTTTTTGACAAATGTTTTATTGCTCTCTTTTATCCCCCCTGGAATACCTTGAATGTCCATACAGAACAGATTTACGCAAGCTTGAAATAACTGCTGGTTTCTTGCTGAAGGCAGGGTATGCCGAATTGTGAATACTGAGCAGACTCCCTTGTTTGAAAGAAGAGCATTAGATAATTAATGTTGAGAAGCACAAATAGAGAATAGGACCTGCCATTATTGACAAGAAAACATGAAAAAAGAAACAAGTAATTTCCTCTGAGGATGGTTTAGAGATCAGAGGTTTTCTTTCAGTTGTCATTTGCATGGTTCACACACTATTAGTGTGAAGAATGTGCTTTTATTCATAGTTTATTTTCATTTTTATATTTATGCTACATTGTGTGCTTGGTTTTAAAACAAGAGAAAACTCTAATGATGTTGACTTAAAAAATAATAGATCATGCAATATGAGTAGTTTTGTTTTGTTTTGTTTATTTTGCTGAGCTTTGATTTGTTTGTTGTTCTTTGCTTGGTTAGCCTTTTTGTCTGTTTATTGTTGTTCTTTTATTCCTATTTTGAGAGCAAAACTGGAATTTGTTGCTTTACTTTGTTTGCCTTTGCTTTGTTTATTTTTTTTTCTTTTAGGGGTCGGGTAACTTTAACTCTGTCACTATATCAAGTGTTATACTTTTGGATCTCTTGTAACAAACATTTCAGATTGTATCATGGCTACAATCAAACTAAGTGGTATATTGACAATCCTCGATCTATCCATGAACCTGTAGTACACTATGCCTATATCTTTATCTATAACAGTAACATATCTTAATCATGACCTAACTGTAAAAGATTATTGTGATGCATACTACATTGACTTTGTCATCAAAGAACTATCTTAGGAACTAAATGGTAATATATTTAGCACTATGATTCCATTCAATCATCACTACCCTGAAAATAAGGACAAGGAACCAAATTCTTAACCAAGGTAACAACCCCTGCATTAATCACAAACCCCTTGTTTATTTCCAAGTCCTCAGGGATTCTCAGGTTTATTTTTGACAAGTGATTTATTGCTCTCTTTTTTCTGGAGTGTGTAGCATTTCCATAAAGAACAGGGTTACATGAGTTTGAATCAACTGCTAGTTTCTTGCCCCAGGCAGTGTGTGCTGAATTGTGAACACTGTGCAGTCTCCCTAAAGGTGACCAGTCCTTTGAAAGAAGAGCATTAGATAATTAAAGTTGAGAAGCACAAAAAGAGAATAGGCTCTGCCATTATTGAAAAGAGCAAAATGAAAGAAAGAAACAAATAATTTCCCCTGAGGATGGTTTAAAGATCAGAGGTTTTCTTTCAGTTGTGGTTTTCATGTTTCATACATTATCTGGAAGAAGTATGTGCATTTGCTTGTAGTTTACTTCCATTTCTTATGTTTATATTACATTGTTTGCTTGGTTTTAAAACAAGAGAAAACTCTAATTATGCTGACTTTCAAAACAGGAGAGCATTCAATGTATTTTTATTTTGTTTTGTTCATGTTGTTGTGCTTTGATTTGTTTGTTGTTTTCTGTTTTGGTTAGCCTTATGTTTGTTTATTTTTTGGTCTTTTATTCCTGTTTTGAGAGAGTACTGGAATTTCCTTTTTGAGGGGTGGGGGGCAACTACAATTGAGGCACATTATCAAGTGCTACACGTTTGGATCTCTTGTAACAGACATTTCAGATGTATCATGGCTATATGCACATTATATGGTATATTGGCATTTCCCATTATCTCCATCAACCCACGGTACACCATGCTTATATCTTTACCCATAACAGTAAGAAATTTGAGCATGACCTACTTGTTAAGAATCATTGTGATACATATTACATTGACTTTGTCATCAAAGAATTTTCTTCAGAACTATATGATACTCTCATATTCAGTACCATGATTCCATTCAAACAGCACTACCTTTAGAATAAGACAAAGCCCTGAATGACAACCAACGTAACAACCCCTGCATTAATCACAAACCCCTTGTTTATTTCCAAGGCCTCAGGGATTCTCGGTTCATTTTTGACAAGTGATTTATCGCTCTCTTTTTTCTGGAGTGTGTAGCATTTCCATAGAGAACAGGGTTACACAAGCTGGAATCAACTGCTAGTTTCTTGCCGCAGGCAGTGTGCGCTGAATTGTGAACACTGTGCAGGCTCCCTAAAGGTGACAAGTCCTTTGAAAGAAGAGCATTAGATAATTAATGTTGAGAAGCACAAAAAGAGAATAGGCTCTGCTATTATTGACAAGAAAACATGAAATAAAGAAACAAATAATTTTCCCTGAGGATTGTTTAAAGATAAGAGGTTTTCATTCAGTTGTCGTTTTCATGATTCACACAATGTTGGTGATAAGAATGTGCATTTGCTTATAATTTACTTCCATTTCTTTTATTTATGTTACATTGTGCGCTTGGTTTGAAATAAGAGAAAACTCTAATAGTGCTACCTTTAAAAATAAGAGATCAAGCAATGTAAGTAGTTTTGTTTTATTTATTTTGCTGTACTTTGATTTGCTTGCAGTTCTTTGCTTTGGTTAGCTTTTTTGTCTGTTTAGTTTTGGTCTTTTATTCCTGTTTTGAAGAAACAAACTGGAATTTGCTGTCTAAATGTGTTTGCTTTTGCATTATTTAGTTTAGTTTTGTTTTGTTTTTGGGGGGGTGCATGGGAGATGGGGGGTAACTACAACTTGGTCACATTATCAACTGTTATACTTTTGGATCTCTTGCAATAGACATGTCAGATGCATCATGGCTATCATGGCTACACGCACATCAGAAGGTATTTTAGTAATCACCGATGTCTCCATCAACCTGTGGTACACTAGATATGTACTTTTTACCCATCACATTAAAAACATCTTAAACATGACCTAGCTGTAAAGGATTACTATGATACATATGACATTGACTTTGTCATCAAAGAACTTTCTTCAGAACTATATGATACTCTCATATTCAACACTGTAATTCCATTCAAACATTGCTAGCTTTAAAATAAGACACAGCCCTGAATGACTTAACCAATGCAACAACCCTTGCATTAATCACAAGCCCTTTGTTTATTTCCAAGGCCTCAGGGATTCTCAGGTTTATTTTTGACAAGTGATTTATTGCTCTCTTTTCCCCCTGAATGCTTGCATTTCCATAGAGAACAGGGTTACACAAGCTTGAATCAACTGCTAGTTTCTTGCCGCAGGCAGTGTGTGCTGAATTGTGAACACTGTGCAGGCTCCCTAAAGGTGACCAGTCCTTTGAAAGAAGAGCATTAGATAATTAAAGTTGAGAAGCACAAAAAAAGAATAGGCTCTGCCATTATTGGCAAGAAAAAAATGAAAGAAAGAAATAAAGAATGTACAGAAGTAGAATGTGCCCAAAGGATGATGCAAAGATAACAAGTGTCAGTCAGTTGTCATTTTTGTTTAACACAATATTGGTGAGAAAAATGTGTTTTGCTAATAGTTTACTTCAAATTTTTGCTTTTTCTTTTTCAGAATAGTTGCTTAGTTTTAAAGCACGAGTAAAAATTATGGACACTAACATTAAAAATTAAGTGAGCATACAATGTAAGTGCCTTTTTGCTTTGTTTATTTAGCTTTGCAATGATTTGTTTGTAGTTTTTTGTTTTGCGTCACCTTTTGTTTGTTTATTTTTGTTATTGTATTCCTGTTTCGTGAGGAAGACTGGAACTTGTTTTTTTTTCCTTTGCTTTGCTTAATTTTGCAGGCTTTTTTCCGGAGGGGGGGGGGGTGATAACTACAACTGGGTCACATTATCAAGTGTTATATTTGTTTATCTCTGGTAATAGACATTTCAGATGTACTATGGCTACACCCAAATTAAATTGTATATTGCCAAGCCCAGAATTCTCCATCAACCTGTAATACACTATTCCTGTGTGCATTGAGTTCATACAATTTTGTGTTATTCATTTACTGTGTGTGATACTGGTTTATTCCACTATATCTTATCATACTCTGCCATGATTACTTTATTTGCGTGGACAATAATTGCTCCAAGGTCAAATTAGAACAGGTCAGCTCAACCTCTGCTATGAAGTCACCCCTGTCCTCATAACATTCCCAATGATTCGAACAATATCTGCACAACATACTGTATGTAATATGTGTACACACTGCCAAGACTGCAACACCCGATGCTCTGCTGAAACAAGTTGTATGACCTGGACATTCCTCCCCTGTCAGCATGACTGTTCAACCACCTGACAATGAAAACAATCCTCCTTCTCCATGTGGCCAGTCTTTACTGGCTCTCCTGACCTCATGTATTATTATGTCTCTGAAAATCACAAAGTGTATGGAAAACTGTGAAATCTGTTTCATGTACTGTTGTAAGTGTATCTATACACACAGCACTTAGAGTGTGCACTTCTTTACATAATTTCACGGCAAATAAGCGTGCTAATTTGATATCACACACACATGCATTTTGGCACGCCCACGCTTCTGCTTTGGGTTAAAGAGGATGACTGAACAAATCGCTATGCCAGGAAAGTAAGGCAGTAATCTACTACTACTATTTACTATATGGAATTTTGTATAGTGCTGAATCTTGTAAAGCAAACAAATAAAATCGCTTATAATTATCAATAATTTAATGATCCCCAAGCCAATCCATTAGCCATAATTCTCTAATCACAAGAAGGAAAACATGCAGACTGTTCCAACCCTCTGTCAACTGACATAATAAGGGTGGTTGTTAGCAGGTGGGAAGGAAGAAAGATCAGTAGTTAATTAGCTGACAGTAGCTAAGATTATGTCTGAACCTTGTTTACAATGTGATGACCACCACACAGTCACAGGGAACTCGGCTTGGATTTGTGATGTTTGGGTATAGTTTGATGACATACCTAATGGGAATTGTATGGTTTAAATAGATGATAAGTTAAACCATAATGTGGTCTTTCCTTAATTGTGAATGTGAGGTTATTTCAGGTTTTCATAGTATTTATATTTGTGCAAAGCACAAACACAATGTAGTTTGTTGCCGGAAGCGTACATGGGCACATCACCTACAAGATAACAGCAATCTCACTGTAATAATGTGATGGTGTGGTAAGTAGATTACCTCCCATGCGATTAGAGCGATGTGTTACTATTTTGGGACACACCTGCAAATTGTGCAGTAATCCTTTTCCTGGGTGGTAGTTGAAAACTTCTCATTTGGATACACTTTACCTTCGTCTACAAATGTAATATTTATACAGTTTTATTCATAGAGACCATGCGCTTCCTGTTGATACGCACTGTCATAGCCGGGAAGTTGTACAGCAGGTCAAAATTACTATCTATTACTCTGTTACAAATTGGCACGGCAAGCTGGGTAGTGAAAGAACTTGGAATCATTGGCTAGAACATCAAATATGGTCGTTAGTGGCTCACGTTTGTACCTCGGGACGCAGTACAGTTGAGTGGGGGTGGATGTGATGGTATGGTAAGTAGATTGCCTCCCATGCTATCGGAGTGATGTGTTTCTATTGTGGGACACAGCCTATTTTAAATGAGGCCACATCCTCCCTGTTCATACTGTGCTGTTGTACAGTGGCAGAATCAAATATCTCTACTCTGTTACAATAATATAGATGGCAACTGAAAAGAGAACATGCCCCTTCTTTTGAATATTATTTACATGCTACTCCATTACCTGTCTGTTTGTTTGCTAAGATTAGTAACTAGTTCGAAACGTAGCTTTAAAAAATAAGTAAATCATCATAGAAGTATTAGTGAGAGTTGTTATGTTTCTTTTGTGTTTAATTCCACAAATCCTAAACAGGCAGGAATCCAGAAGAATCCCCTCACTGCACCCACTCAGCCTCTTTGAAATATATCTTCAAATCAGTAGAAAACTACATTGAAACGTTCACCAGCTACAAGCGGTTATAATCAGTCACAATGCTTCCAAAGGATAATCAAACATTGAGCGTTGTTGATTTGAATGCTTTTAATAGTTGGATAAACTTTGGATGACTTATCATTGCTTTATCTAATGTATGTAGTCTCTCTGGTCTTTTTGACTGTTTTCTTTATCGGTTAGTTTTGCTTGTGTGATTTATTATGTTTTTGATTTGTTTGCCGTTTACTTTGAGTGTTTTTAATACCTGGTGTTGTGCCATTTTAACTTGTTGAATGGGTGGACCAGCAAATAATACTGGCAACTTTGAAATGATCGCTTACTTACTCAATGGACATGTCTTTTGGGGGAAAAGTGTCATTTTTTTCTGAATATTAATGTTATTTTTTTCACTCATTTTCCCCGTCTTCTTCTCTTGTTGTTGTGGGAGTTATTAGCCTCCATGTAAATCCTCTAAAAATGTTGTATTGGCTGTTGTATAGTTATATTTGATTTGAGTTTTGTTTCATTCCTATCTCCTTTCAGTTCTTATGTCATTACATCTTATATAAATTTAACATAATTATGCGTCACATTTAAGCACAGATAAAGTTAAAAAACTAACTTACTGAAAACACAAAACTAAGATGAGCCCCAAACTGAAGCTATAACAATATATGACTGCTTGAGATCATCTATCCATCTTGAATATACCTAACACTGCGAAACTGGCCACAGACGTAAAGTGCCAACATGAAAGCACATCATCTAAGGGCTTAACCAAGTTTACACATTTCGCACCTCTCATTCTCATTATCTTCTTCCCAGCCTGGGGGTAGGTCCAGATTCATTTTTGCACTCCTGATATCGATCGCCTCTTCTTCTCTCCTGTTTTGTTGCCTTTCTCTAAGGGGCACAACGACACAGCTTGAAACAACTGCCGATGTCATGCCGCAGGCTGTGCCTGCAAATTGTCCACACTCGGCAGGCTCCCTGACCAGACCATGTAACAGAAACACAAACAAAAGAAGGGGAACAACCCAAACTGAAACAACCCCCAAAAGCAACAGACTGCGTGGTTGTTAAAGGGGACCTGCCCCAATACAGAACAGGCCTGGCAGTCATGGAGAATAAAGAACACACACATAATAAACAGGCAACATGATGGGAAATGTAACTGAACTCATGGTTTATGTTTGGGTGTGGTGTTATCTGCAAAATGATGTTTCAGTACAGTTTTGCTCATTCATTTTTATACTGTCTTCATTGAAATGTCAGGGTGTTGTTTTAACACCATTAAAGTGGGGTTGATGTACCACCACATAGATGATGATACCAAAGACTGCTCTCCCTCAAGTAAGGAGGAGAGTCTCTATAGATTTTATTCCAGTCACATAGCAATGTGCTATACACCTTAGAAACTCCACTAACGGACATTTTAGCTTTCATTCAACTACGCATACACAGTCTCTCTCTCTCTCTCTCTCTCTCTCTCTCTCTCTCTCTCTCTCTCTCTCTCTCTCTCTCTCTCTCTCTCTCTCTCTCCGATTATTTTCGATAGATTACACCTTCACTTTAACTTTCACTATCACGCTTTTCGTGCGCGACTGCTTGAATCACTATTTATGTGGGAATTAGCTATCAGCTGCTTATTACTTGCTTTAATGACCGACCTATCATTTGGTGTGTCCGTCATGTCAAGTCTATGAATGCAACACCTTATTATCATACCACGGGACAGCTCAGTGGTCAGAGCACTCGCTTTCCGCCAGACAAGTTAAGCAGCATCGAGCGTGGTTACCACTTGGATGGGTGACTGTTTGTGCGCTTTGGCTTCAGTACAGTCACCCCAGTTCACTCAGCTGTAAATGGGTACCTGCTTTTTTAGGGTCAGGGAAGGTAAAGCAGCGAGGGAGAGGAGATGGACGCCGCCCTCAATATGCTGGCCCTTTGAGAAGTTGATGTCTCTGACGCCTCGCTCCCCCTATAAACACATAGGCTAAGGAACACCTTTACCTTTATTATCGTACCATATTGCTCCATCAACTGCAATAAAGTTTCTCCGACTTGAACATATTTTTCAAATCATTAGTAATTGTATAAACCAGTAACAAGTCGTTTTGTTCAGGGAAGGTTTGTCAGTGTGCTCTTTCAATCTATCAAGTCTTAAGGATGAAGCCTGCTGTCTTTATCAGCGACTTTGTTTCCCCAGATTGTTACCCTATGCTTCCAATGTAAAATCTGTGTGTTTCCTTAAATAATGTTCTTTCAAAATACTACCAGCTACTGGTGTTTATAATGTAAATGGAATTTATTACTCCTTTTTGGCCTTTTAAAGAGAAATGTTGATTTGAAAATCTGTTACCCTTAGGAAGACAATATTTGTAAACAATCACATCAAAAACAATAACTGACTAATCATCATCGTCGTCATCATCATCATCATCATCGTCGTCGCCATCATCATCGTCGTTGTCGTCGTTATCATCATCATCATCATCATCATCACCATCATCATCATCATCATCATCATCATCATCATCATCAACAGCACCCGCCTACCTCTGTGAATGTATTCACTTGTACACTCCTTCTCGTTCTCTCCGCTCTGCTGCAGATACCTTGTCCTTACGAATACCTAGATTCAACCAATCCACCATCGGCTGTCGCTCTTCCTCAATTTCTGGTCCATTGATGTGGAATGATCTCCCTCTCTCTCTCTCCGCCAAAAGCCTTCTTATGGCACTTTTAAATCCAGTCTCAAGACATATTTATTTCAAACCAAAGATTTTCCTCTCCTGCCTCATCTCATAGTTTTTCCCTGCCTTCAACAGCCAAGATTCTATTGCCCTGCCAGGGTGTGTGACTCTGTGTGTGTGTGTGTGTGTGTGTGTGTGTGTGTGTGTGTGTGTGTGTGCGCGTGTGTGCATATTTGGACTTGATGGAACTATTACTTGTCACTGGTTGTATGACTGTGTAAGAATGAGTTGAGTGCAAGCGCTTTGATTTGTCTCTGCAAGATATAGCGCTATATAAATTCCATTTATTATTATTATTATTATTATTATTATTATTATTATCATCCCCACCACCACCACCACCGCCACCACCACCACCACTCCACCACCACCATCATCATCACCACCACCATCATCATCATCATCATCATCATCATCATCATTATCATCATCATCACACCATCACCATCACCACCACCACCACCACATATCATCATCATCATCATCATCATCGTCATCATCATCATCTTCATCATGTTTCAGATTTATTTTTAACCACTTATCATGCATCTGTTGTACTTTCTAACACACACACACACACACACACACATCACTCACACACACACACACACACACACACACACACACACACCACACTCACATTCACACAGACAATCAGTCTCGTTCTTGGTTGTTTTGGTTTTGTTGGAGTATTTTTTCACTTATTCATTTATTAATTTTCTCTGTTATGTTCTTCATGTTCATCCTCATAATAGTTTTAGGGACATAGAATGTTTAAAGCTCGGGGCGTTATCCTAACCTTATTTTCTTCTGAATGTATCGGATAGCAAAGGCAACTACAGCGTTATGCTTCGAGGTCTTGTTTCCAGACACTTAACAGCCTGTTTTATCAGAATCATGACTGATTCAGCCGATTGCTAGTTATTGCTTTCCTTCCGGCCTTTATGACTCTAAGTCCCTGTTTATTGCATGGTTATCAGATGGGGAAGATCCGGTCCTAGCATGCTGGGGGATTACCGTTCACTATGCAGGATTGCCGCGATTTGCAGAAAAAGACAACTCCTGTTGACAACTGTTGTAGAACACCACGCTATTGACTCTGCTTGAAGGATGAAACAAGGTCCTGCAGATCGTATCCAATAAAACGTTATGGCTGTGCTTAAGACGAAGATATCAACGGAAAGAAATGATTTGTACCAGTTGTGTAATTATTCCTTTGTTGATTTGTTGTTGTTGTGCGTTCCCCAGTTTTACACCCTGGGGGTCACCCAGAACATGCACACTGACTCACTCATACCACCTGAGAAAGGAAGTACACCGGGTGAGAAGTTTCCGTGCATATCTCTTTTCAAGTACTTCGCCATATAGGCAGCCATACTCCGACTTCAGAAGTTTTCTCCTTCAAAGGAGAGTGCGGGTAGTTATGTTAAGAGCTTTTTATGGCTGAAGGCAATCTCAACACATTTTACACAATAACAACATTTTAGTGTAGGCCTTGGCAGTTAGCTGACATCAATAACTGACACAGCTTTTGGCCTGGGCCAAATTTGGTTAATTTGAGGACACACAATCTGAACAGCCGCGACAGCAGCAACAAGAACACAGGAAAAAATGATGTCCTCTTGCTACAAAGCAGATCCAGAGAAATGGAAAAGAGATGCGCCTTCCCTCCACAGTTGACAGAGCAGTCGCTGCACCCATGCTTCAGCAGACAGGAGGCTTGTGTCAGGGCCTGTGCTGCTGGTGGGCCTGTAGAAATCACAGTCACGATTCCAGGTCGGTCTGTCTGTAGTTGACTATTTGACTGCCTGTCTGTCTGTTTGCATGCATGTCTGTCTGCCTGTCTGTCTGTCTGCTTTTTCTCTCTCCCTTTCTCTCTCTGTCTCTGTCTCTCTCTGTCTCTTTCTCTCTCTTCCTCTGTCTCTGTCTCTCTCTCTATCTTTCTGTTATACGTCTCTGTCACCATCTTTCCCCACTTGGCACTGCCTGTATCTCCATTCGTTTACCTGTCTCTGTCTGTATGTATTCGCATCTTTTTGTATGTTTGTCTCTCTGTCTGTCTCTCACAGTCTTTCACTCTAACTCTCTGTTTAACGCATACACACCCACACACCCACACACGCACACACACGCACACACACCCACACACACATAGAGTCAAGCATACACAGAGACTAATGCACACACAAACACACACACACACGCGCACGCGCACACACACACACACACACACACACATTCTCATTCTATGCCAGTGAAATAAACGCTGTTTCATTACTAATGGTCGAGTATACACGTTATGACCATTACATCTGGCCTCATCACCATCGCCGCCACGCTTATTGGGGAGAAGGGAGGGGCCGGGAAGAAGGTGGTGGTGGTGGTGGTGAGGGGGGAGGGGGGAGGGGTTGCACTTTTATTGCTTTGCCGGTGAAGTATTGCCAGGTCTTTCACTTAGCTCCTCTTTCATCTGCAGCCACTAACTATGGCGTTGCCGGACCTTGTAATCCTTCTTTACTCTCGCTAAATCCTCGCCCCGCCTGCTATTAAATCCTCGCTAGTCTGTCGTCCTGTCTTCAATGGTTGTTTTTATCCATATAGTGCATCGCATGAGGACGTCCGTGATTGCGCTCCGTGTGTGTCTCAAATAGAGTTCGATGTAGTCATGCTTACATTATGCCCTTACTTGGTCACAAAAGCCAAAGCGCGTTACGCTGCTGATAACCACCTGACAAGTCGGGCCCAGCGCATTCGACGTCAGCGTTGGAGAGAATCATTATTTGTTAAGCTATAATTTGGAAAACAAAGAAGGACAATAAAGAAAGAAAGCTCATTATAGGCTCGATGGATGTGGCGGGAAGAAGTGAAGCAAGGCAGAAGCAAAGAGAGGGATAAAAAAAGAGATAATTTCTAGAAGAGAGTTTCTAGAAGGTGGGGATCCTATGATATACTGACAGGCTACCCACATGCACACAGAGAAGAAAGAGGACATGATTTGCACAAGACTTCCATACTGATGTGTACAGATGTATGCAACATATGCTTTCTTTTGAAATATATGACTGTAGCCAACCATAATTTTCCGTTAAATTTAAAAAAAACAAAAAACTATTCGCTATCATATTTGTAGTCTCTCTCTCTCTCCAACACACACACACACACACACACACACACACACACACACACACACACACACACTCACACACACACACACACACACACACACACACTCGCACGCAACGCGCGCATGCACACACACAACACACACAACACATACACACACACATTGGACATGCATGTTACATGGTGACAAGATAGCCTGGTGGTTAGAATGATACGATCGTGATCTGCTGACCCGGGTTCGAATCTTGTTCAAGAGGATTTTTCCTCTGGAGTTAACATCAGTGCCGACTCCACTCTCCCCAAAAGTCTTTCGGATGAGACTATAAACCGAGGTCCCGCGTTCGAACGCACGCACAACATCTTCCACACACGTTAAAACCCGTTCCGCTTTTAGGAAGAGTAAGCCATTGCGTGCCGATGGGAACGGGTGATATAATTTACAAAACTGCAGGCACACGGGGATCAACATGTTAAAAAAAACAGGCGGTCATTTATTCTATGACGTTCGAAAAAAGTGATATAAATAAACAAAAAGAGATTGTGAGCTTTTATACACTCTTCAAGCAGATTTCGAATTCAGACAATCAGAGATCAGTGTCACGAACTCTGGGAATGCAGAAAGCCAGTCCTCTGGGACACAGGCCGAATGGACAAGGAGGGGCCAGCAAGCTTCCCTCCCTCTGGACACCAGGGATGTGCACGGAGCCTCAGAAACCTCTGGTGAACTGACAGAAACAATGATCTGCAACAACAAAAACCAAAACAATGGGGGCATGATTATAGGAGTTCTACTTTAAAAGACAAATGTGTGTGTATGCGTGTTTGCGTGCGTGCGTGTGTGTGTGCGCTTGCTTGCTTGCTTGTGTATGTGTGTGTCGTGCGTGCGTTCGGGTGTGCGTGTGTGTATGTGTGTGTGTGAGAGAGTGTGTGTGTGAGTGTGTGTGTATGTGTGTGAGTGTGAATGTGTATGTGAAGTCAAGTCAAGTCAAGCTTTTTATTTCCAGATGTTACATTGAATAAGCAATGCATTTGCTTTTATTTCATCAAGCCATCTATCTAAGAACAAAGATTTCTTAGTGATGATATTGAAGTACTACATTATTACCACATTTACCAATAATGTGTACCAATAAAAAAGAAGTAAACCAATGAAATAACACACTGAAAAATACAAAATACACTCACGTACATATGCAGTCTTCCTGTGTGTGTGTGTATGTGTGTGTGTGTGTGTGTGTGTGTGTGTGTGCGTGCGTACGTGCGTGCGTGCACGCGCACGTATGTAGTTTGTTCTTTTTGTGGCCTGGTTTTATAAGCACGGTCTTGTTTACGTTATTATTACTGCTGAATAGTTCTTTTACTCTGATATCTATGTTTATTTGATTGTTTTTCTGCATTTGATTGTGTGTGTGTGTGTGTGTGTGTGTGTGTGTGTGTGTGTGTGTGTGTGTGTATGGGCCTACGTGAATGCCTGCGTATGTATTGCTTCATTTTGTGCGTATCAACTGAAAAATAGAATGGCAAACAACATGTGCTGTTACAGTAAACAAATACAGCGGTTCATTTAAAAACAAATTACAATGTGCTGTTAGAGAAACTAATTCACTGATTTAATTAAAAACAAATTGCAATGTGTTGCTCTAGTAAACACATTCACTGATTCATTTAAAAACAAATTGCAAAGTGCAGTTCTAGTAAACACCTTCACTGATTCATTTAAAAACAAATTGCAATGTGTTGCTTTAGTAAACACCTTCACTGATTCACTTAAAAACAAATTGCAATGTGTTGCTCTAGTAAACACCTTCACTATTTCAATTAAAAACAAATTGCAATGTGTTGCTCTAGTAAACACCTTCACTGGTTCATTTAAAAACAAATTGCAATGTGTTGCTCTAGTAAACACCTTCACTGATTCAGTTAAAAACAAATTGCAATGTGTTGCTCTAGTAAACACCTTCACTGATTCATTTAAAAACAAAATGTAATGTGTTGCTCTAGTAAACACCTTCACTGGTTCATTTAAAAACAAATTGCAATGTGTTGCTCTAGTAAACACCTTCACTGGTTCATTTAAAAACAAATTGCAATGTGTTGCTCTAGTAAACACCTTCACTGATTCATTTAAAAACAAATTGTAATGTGTTGCTCTAGAAAACACCTTCACTGATTCATTTAAAACAAATTGTAATGTGTTGCTCTAGTAAACACCTTCACTGATTCATTTTAAAACAAATTGCAATGTGTTGCTCTAGTAAACACCTTCACTGATTCATTTAAAAACAAATTGCAATGTGTTGCTCTAGTAAACACCTTCACTGATTCATTTAAAACAAATTGTAATGTGTTGCTCTAGAAAACACCTTCACTGATTCATTTAAAAACAAATTGTAATGTTTTGCTCTAGTAAACACCTTCACTGATTCATTTAAAACAAATTGCAAAGTGTTGCTCTAGTAAACACCTTCACTGATTCATTTAAAACAAATTGCAAAGTGTTGCTCTAGTAAACACCTTCACTGATTCATTTAAAAACAAATTGCAATGTGTTGCTCTAGTAAACAAGATCAGTACCCTCTGTTACAAATGTCTCCACAAAACAGCACCCTCCTACCTCTGTGAATGTCTTTACCTGTACACTCCTTCTCGTTCCCTCCGCTCTGCTGCAGATACCTTGTGCTTACGAATACCTAGATTCAACCAATCCACTGTTGGCCGTCGCTCTTTCTCTATTTCTGGTCCATCAATCTGGAATGACCTCCTTCTCTCCCTTCGTGAAAAGCCTACTTACGACAGCTTTAAATCCAGCCTCAAAACATACCTATTTCAAACCTAAGATTTTTCCCTCTTGTTTCATCTCATGTCTGTCCCTGCCTTTGAAAGCCAAAATTCCAACACCCTGCTGAAATGTAAACCTGTGTGTGTGTGTGTGTGTGTGTGTGTGTGTGTGTGTGTGTGTGTGTGTGTGTGTGTGTGTGTGTACATTTGAATTTGTTAGAATATTGTTAATCATTGTTGGTTGTTTGTGTGGGAGCAGATTGAATGGAAGCGCTCTGGTTTGTAATTGCAAAATATAGCGCTCTATAAATTCCACATATTATTATTATTATTATCATTATTATTATTATTAAACACCTTCACTGATTCATTTAAAAGTAACGACACTGTGAAGAGGTGCTGCAGGAGGTGTCAGTGTTGCGGGAGTTGGAAGCAGAAACAAGGGGCTCTAATCCCAGTTTAAATGTGACGCTCCACCACAAAATGAATGGCTTAGCACCTGACCTGTTTTTTCCGCTAGGAGCCATGTTAGACAGGCAGGGCTCCGGTTGTTGATTTTGAGATCTGATTGATTATAAAACTACTGCCATTCTTCTACGTCGTAATGAAGTATCAAGGCATAATTTAGCTTCTTTTCGCTTTTAAATGTTTTAAAGATGCCCAAGCTTTCATCCTGGTCACCTATCATAATGCTTCACTTGTTAATTTTTCATGTTGTCATAGCCTGCAGTGTGTCATTTTAATTTGTAATAACTTTTCACAGAATTGTCCAATTTTCAATTTTTTTTGTTTTTTTTGTTTTTTGGGGGGGGGGGGGGGGGGGTTGAATAGCCCTTTTACTGCAGATCAACAACATGTCAATAACTGAAACTTTACCTCTGGTGCCCTGCAGCTCACTCCGTGGTGGAGGAGCGTCAGGAATGGCATGGACAGACCTGTGGACTCCCAGACCATAGTGTTCTCTGGGGAAGGACAGGCTGATGACCTGCACTGAGCCTTACAGTGTCCATGTTCTTTCTTATTGCATGTGCCTTTAGAATGATGAGTTAGCCAACGAAAGAAAGCTACGCATTTTTGTGCGATGAAAGCTTTGAATCTTTCACACACACATACACACACACGCAGAACATCTTGCACACACGTTAAATCCTTCCCCCCCCCTCTCTCTCTCTCTCTCTCTCTCTCTCTCTCTCTCTCTCTTTGGTATTCAAAATATATCTAATCACTGTTGGTAGAGTGTAACCTACATGACAACTCTTTTTTCTGTTTTATGACAAGACCCGTCCGATTCATTTGGTTGGGATCTGATTTATTGTTTGTTTTATGGATGAATATTTCCAGGTCTTTCACCCAGCCCTTCTGTCGTGTGTATGTCGTCGTTACAGTATCGAGTTATCCTCTGTAGTGTTCGCAATATCCACACCGGGCCTGCCCTATGGTTTCATGAATAGTCTTAACGTCACAAACAACTCTGTTCACATACTCATAGGTATTCTTTTACCTCCGCATCTATCTATCTATCTATCTATCTATCTATCTATCTATCTATCTATCTATCTATCTATCTATCTATCTATCTATCTACCTATCTATCTATCTATCTATCTATCTATCGATCGATCGATCGTCTGTCTGTCTGTCTGTCTGTCTTTCTGTCTGTCTATCTGTCTATCTATCTATCTATTTATCTATCTATCTATCTATCTATCTATCGTCTGTCTGTCTGTCTGTCTGTCTGTCTGTCTATCTATCTATCGTCTGTGTGTCTGTCTGTTTGTATGTATATCTGCCTGCCTTTCTATCTATCTATCTATCTATCTATCTATCTATCTATCTATCTATCTATCTATCTATCTACCTATCTATCTATCTAATTATCTATCTATCTATCTATCTACCTATCTATCTATCGTCTTTAGCGCAACAGTTACAACTGTTACAGTTCAAAGTTAAAACAACAGGATACGAAATTAAAAGAGAAACAAACAAGAACATCTTAAGAATGTTGAAAATGGAACACCACTGAGACATGACACAGAGACGCATCTGAAAGGCAATTTCACTTTTGAAAACTATGAGGGATTGCAACCAATCACATTGCTGCTTCATTGTGGACGAGTCGACTCATTGGTTAAATGTCAATCAACAAACCTTTCAAACAAATCAAAGCGATTAGAGACAGCACACGGTTTGTCAGTTTTACAGGCATTACAAGCAGAAACAAAGGCAATCTAATTACAGGTTAATGGCATCCCCCCATGGGAACTCACACAATATCGTCCTCTGAGAAAAAGAGAGAGTGGTGAATTGCTGTGTGCTTAAAAGCTTGCCAGTTATTGTTCATCGGACGTGTCATCGGAATGACAAGTGATGCTGAGACCACTATTGGCAACAACAAGAGCAACATGGCATGCTGCTTAAATTACACACTCTTTATCTCTGCCTCTTTTGAACAGAGAAAAACCAGTTACCAACAACACTAAAACTTTATTTTCTGTCTGTCAACCTGCCTGCCTGTCTCTCTCTCTCTCTCTCTCTCTCTCTCTCTCTCTCTCTCTCTCTCTCTCTCTCTCTCTCTCTCTCTCTCTCTCTCTCTCTCTCTCTCTCTCTCTGTCCTCTGTCTCTTTCCCTTAGTCTATTGCAGAAGAAAAGAAACAACTACAATTACAGTTTGACGTAAAGTAGTTTACCACTGTGTCATAATGCCACTAAAAAAATATTTATATGGCAGTAATCTTCACTGGAAACACATGATACAAATCTCACAGAGACAGGGAGGCTGATATCGAGGGCCTTGGCGTGCAGTGGGGGCACACAAAATTCTCCAGCTGGCAGCTGCTTTGCTTGTCCACTGCTAACAGGAACACGAGTACAGCAGCCTCTACCTCTCCACGTTTCTCACTATGGTTTGAAAAGTGAAATATGGATTGCCAATTTGGACTATATGCTACAGCAACAACAACCACAATCCTAATAATATTCATCATAGTTGCTGTCTACCTCCCCTCACTGTCCCTCTATCTTGACTGCTATTGAATTGACATTTGTGACTCTGCAGATGCCTGGTTTTATGACCAGTTTTATGTCTTTTTATTGATTCTGTAGATGGTCGCTGTTTTATGACCAGTTTTATTATGTTTTTTAATAGATTCTGTAGCTTACCAGTTTTGTGACCCTTTTATGTCTTTCTATTGCTTCTGTAGATGACCAGTTTTATGAGCTTTTTAAAAAAAATTGAATACAAGAATGTTGTAGTTTTTTTTTATTGGGCTGCTCCTCAATTCATTTCCTAAACGATTCACTGCGTCCTTTGAAGATTTTATCACATGATGAATGTATCCCTCCTTGATATTAGTGGTTCCATTAATATGCCTGTTCTTAAATCTGACCACGCATATTTTAGCAGTGTCAACAATGTGCACGCCTATCCGTCTCTCCATCTATGAAATAAATAACTACACAATCTTACGCCAGTTTGTTTGGACATCCACAAGGATGCAGGAAATCAGTTTAATATACAGCTAATATACAGCTAGACTATAATCATATGAATGTTATATAAGAGCTACTTCCTCTCAACCAATTATGATGCACATTGTCTGTTTGTTAGTACGGACAGTATGCATCCTGGTTTCGTATTGGTTAATGTGCTCGAGCCTATATGTATTTTTATGTGTAAGTGACCAGAAACCGTCTTGTTATCGGGCTCCTCTGGTTTCCACTACCTGCGAGTTTAATAAACAAAAAACAACAACAAAACTCAAAGAGAAACAAATCACCCTTATGAAACAAGTCAACGTGAATTAAACGCTCATTCACACATCAAAATTAAAAAAATGTTTTAAAACTCTACCATAGTAGAGGTAAATCGCAGAGAAGCGTTTGTAAGCTTGTTTCTGACAAAAATCGGTCAGAAACTGCAATCACACACACACACACACACACACACACACACACACACACACACACACACACACACACACACACACACACAACATACAAATTCATTACATTATTGCATTCTTCCGTGCACGCCGACTCGACGGTTGAATGGCAAAACCGACAGACTTTCAGGGACGAAGAGAGAGGCTATCTTGGGACAGTTAAAACACGTCAGAATGCCAGGAGAGACGCCTCAGGCTTGCCAGTTTTGCCAGCACCGCAAAGAGAAAAGCAAGGTGACCTCATCAGCGTGTAATGGCCGGGCCCCGTAGAAATCTAGAAAATAATGTCCTCGGGGAAAAGGGGAGAGGGATGAATTGCCTGTGTGCTTAACAGCTTCCGAGTTCCTTCTCATTGCGTGTGGCCTCAGAATAATGGCTCCTTCAGGCCCCTTCTGCATCTATAACAATAAAATCATTACAGTAACAACAACAAATTTCATATATCATTTTGCTCCCTCTGTTTCATTGTCTATTTCTCTTATCTGCTTCTGCACTCATCATCATCATCATCATCATCATCATCATCATCATCATCATCATCATCATCATCATCATCATCATCGCCATCATCATCATCATCATCATCATTGTCGTCGTCATCACCATCATTATCACCATCGTCATCGTTGTCGTCGTCGTCATCATCATCATCATCATCATCATCACCATCATCATCACCATCATCATCATCATCATCATTGTCGTCGTCATCGCCGTCGTCGTCCAATATTTTCCGAGCTATGAAAAATAAGCATTTTTATTAATTTGATCCCCCAAGAAAAATGATTGCAGAAAAGTAAGGCACATATTTCTGTGATGGAAAGGGCTCTGAACTAATTTCATTTACAGACGCACGTTGACAATTTATTCAGCTGGTTTCGTATAATGTGTGCGACATGAAACACATGCGTGATGAAACTGAATCTTTAAACACCTGGTCCCGAATTCGAATCTTAATTTGCTTGGTATTTCTCATAGCGTATTTGATATTATTTATCTCACATCAATTCATGGAGTAATGTTTCTTGCTTATTTAACTTAGTTCTTCTCTATCAAGAAATAAAATGCGCTTTTTAAACACGCACAAATATGTAGATATCTATACCTATATCTATCTATCTATCTATCTATCTATCTATCTATCTATCTATCTCTCTCTCTCTCTCTCTCTCTCTATATATATATATATATATATACATATATATATATATATATATATATATATATATATATCTATATATATATATGTATATATATATATATATCTTTCAAACACATCTGAACAATACTGTATCTTTTTATGTGAGATCATCTTCATTTCGGATGATGATGATGATGATGATTGATGATGATGATGATGATGATGATCATGATCATCATGAGCATGAGCATGAGCATGATGACGATAACGTCGTCCACGAAGATGACGACGACGGTGGTTATGATGACGATGACGACGATGATGATAATGATGATGATGATGATGATGATGATGATGATGATGATGATGATGATGATGATGATGGGGGTGGTGGTGGTGGTGGTGGTGTGGGGGTGGACGAACAATTAAAACTGTCGTAAGAAGAAAAAAGGAGGAGGGGGGGGGGCTCCAGGGGCTCCAGGTTGTAGGAAGATGCTGGCAAAACTCTTCACCATTGAACAACGCCAATATCACAGACATGAGAGCCACCACAGGGAGACTGAGGCCGCTAGAGAAAACTACTGGAAGATGGACAGAGAGATGAAGAGCGACAAAGTAGAATGGCCTGAAGCAGCCATGCGAAGACGACACCGAGAACAAGAACAAGGACAACGATCACCCAGAGCAAGTCCGCAAGTCTGGAGCAGCCCTGACAGTACTGAGGCTGAATGAAGTCACTGTGTTGTGGTGTGGTGTGGTGTGGTGTGCTGTTTTTTGTTGTATTGTGTTGTATTGTGTTTTGTTGTATTGTATTGTATTGTGTTTTGTTGTATTGTATTGTATTGTGTTGTGATGTATTGTGTTGTTTTGTGTTGTGTTGTATTGTGGTGTGTTGGGTTGTGTTGTGTTATGTTGTGTTGTATTGTGATGTGTTGTGTTGTGCTGTGTTGTGTTGCAGTGTGTTGTGATGTGTTGTGTTGTAGTCCGTTGTATTGTGTTGTATTGTGTTGGGTTGGGTTGTATTGTAGTGTGTTGTGATGTATTGTGTTGTTTTGTGTTGTATTGTGTTGTGTTGGGTTATATTGTGTTGTGATGTGTTGTGTTGTTTTTTGTTGT
The DNA here is from genome assembly GCA_028751875.1 of Rapana venosa. Classification (NCBI taxonomy): domain Eukaryota; kingdom Metazoa; phylum Mollusca; class Gastropoda; order Neogastropoda; family Muricidae; genus Rapana; species Rapana venosa. The sequence goes on from CM054134.1 coordinate 125,663,322, forward strand.
ATTGTGTTGTATTGTGTTTTTTTTGTATTGTATTGTATGTGTTGTTTTGTGTTGTGTTGTATTGTGTTGTGTTGTGTTATGTTATGTTGTGTTGTGATGTGTTCTGTTGTGCTGTGTTGTGTTGCAGTGTGTTGTGGTGTGTTGTGTTGTAGTCCGTTGTATTGTGTTGTATTGTGTTGGGTTGTATTGTATTACAGTTGTATTGTATTGTGTTGAATTGTCTTGCACTTTATTCTATATTATACCACTTTTAGACATAACAGGTTTCCTTCTTGTAACGTGTGTATGTGTTTGTGTATATGTGTGTGCGCGGGCGTGCGTGCGTGTGTGTGTGTGGGTGTGTGTGAGTGTGTGTGTGCGTGTGTTTATGCATGTGTATGTGCCTGCATGTGTGCATGCATGCGTATGTGTGTGCACGCACAAAGAGAGAGAGAGAGAGAGAGAGAGAGAGAGAGAGAGAGAGAGAGAGAGAGAGAGAGAGAGAGAGAGAGAGAGAGAGAGAGAGAGAGAGAGAGAGAGAAAGAGAGAGAGAGAGATGATCGCCTATAGGTACGATTTTTCTTGTATATAGCACGTCATCTTTATCGTCTTATTATTTTGTTTGTTAGGTTTTGTAAATATTATCCTGTAATTTGTTTTTGTTTTTAAATCAAAAATGTATACCAGTTCCAAAATAATATTGTTTTAGAACCAATTGCTGTTTAAAACAAACAATTTTAAGCCAACATTAATGAATGTTTGCGATGCTGTTTCATGTATTCATATATGTTTACTCTTATTTGAAAGTTCAAGCCATCATTTGATGGGAAACGATTTCATTACGCTATCCTTTTCGCTAAAATCAAAATGTACCCAAAACAAACAAACAAACACATAATAAAAAGTGAGAGGAACTCCGGCAAACAGAATCGAAATGTCAGCTGTAAGATGATGATTTAAAAAACAACACCACAATATTCGAAAGGTGGATGGATGCTCTCTCTCTCTGTTTGTATGTATGCATATATGTATGTATGTATGTATGTATGCATGTATGCATGTATGCATGTATGTAGATATTGATATATATATATATATATATATATATATATTGACGGGGGACGGGATAGCTCAGTGGTCGGAGCACTCGCTTTCCCCCAGCCAAGTTAAGCAGCGTCGAGCGTGGTTACCACTTGGATGGGTGACCGTTTGCGCGCCTTGGCTTCAGTACAGTTCCCCCAGTTCACCCAGCTGTAAATGGGTACCTGCCCTCTTTAGGGTCAGGGAAGGTAAAGCAGCGAGGGAGAGGAGATGGGCGCCGCCCTCAATATGCTGGCCCTAGAGAAGTGAGGTCTCTGACACCTCGCTCCCCTACGACCTTATAGGTTATGGGACTCCTTTACCTTTTTTCCTTTACCTATATATACATATATTCATTTCCCCTTGTTTATGGACACTCTGAGTCTGAACAATAAACTATTTTGTCATTCTCTCTCTCTCTCTCTCTCTCTCTCCTCTCTCTCTCTCTCTCTCTCTCTCTCTCTCTCTCTCTCTCTCTCTCTCTCTCTCTCACACACACACACACACACACACACACACACACACATATATATATATATATATATGCGTGTGTGTGTGTGTGTGTGTGTGTGTGTGTGTGTGTGTGTGTGTGTGTGTGTGTGTTGTGTGAACCCCAACACAACTCCCCCCTGTCTGTGCCGCAGCGGAAGGGTTAGAGACTTATCAAGCACTGACCGGTAATGGAGTCCTTTAAATAATATAGTGACTGCTGGAATCTGACCAGTTGCACTTTGAATACATACAGCAGTCTCTAGAGGCTACTCATACTATCTTTCTCATCTTCCCCATCCAATTAATCTGTTTATAGCTGCGTAAATCAAAGAGGCCATAATATATCAGAGTTGTTTTATCCTTGAAGATTCAATAACAGATGAAAACTATGTAAGTGTAGACAAATATTGTCTTTCCCCAGGTAGTGGTATAGAGATTAATACATGAACGACAAAGCAGAAACCACACACCTGAACTCTAACTAAGTTCACATCAGTGCAGACTCCACTCTCCCCCAAAGTCCTTCGGATGATACTATAAACCGAGGCCCCGTGTGCGAGCGCGCGCAGAACATCTTGCGCACACGTTAAAATCCTGGTCTGCTTTTCGTAAGAGTAGGCCATTGTGAGCCTCTGAGAACAGATAACAATTAAAAAAAACGCATACACACGGGGACTGGACGTAAAATAGCACATACGTGCTTATTCTATTATCCTCGATATAAAAGAATAAAAACCAAAAAACCACTGATGACATGTAAAGGATGTTATTGTTTATCTGTTCATTCCTGACACACTTTAAACTACAGGTACAATAAACCAAAAGGTAATGTGGTCTGCATGAAAAACAGCTCCACACAATCTACATGCACTTCCTTCTCTGCACACCATCAATCTTTTATATCGATTGCTTTATGTATGTTTAAAATTTGCTATTGCACCATTTAAAATAGCAGACACAAAACAAGTCCCTAATTTGGTTAGGCTTGGTATGTATTGCTTCATATTTAGATTTCATGTCATTTCTAAAGGAACCTTTTCCAGATGATAAAGGATGTCGCAAGAGAAAAGAAGCGATTATTAAATATGGAATTTAAATCCTTGAAATGGTAACAGCATCCGACATACAGAATGTCACAAGGGAGAAAGAGCTCAAAACCTGTTTGTAAAGACAACTCTGGCTCTGAAGCAATCCAAGGCAAGATTGTGACCGTTTTGAATTGGCAGCTCAGAATATCTCTCCTAAGACACTTCTCCTCTTCTGTTTCCATGATTTTGCCATGTTCACTTAGTGTAAAAGAATCTCTCCCTCCCTCACTCTCTCTCGCCCCATTCTCCACTTTGAGATTACAGCAAAGCTGAAATATGTTTTTAATATAAATATAAATATATATATACATATATATAAATTATATATATATATATATATATATATATATATATATATATATATATATATATATATATATATATATATATATATATATATATATATATATATATATATATATGTGTGTGTGTGTGTGTGTGTGTGTGTGTGTGTGCGCGTGTGTATGTATGTATATGTGTCGGCGACTGTATCAGACAGTTTGGGGTCCATTGCCTGATGATGCACAGAGTCAGGAGCACAGGCAGCAAATGGAGAACACTGCTCTGAGTGTTGGACTAAAGGGAAGCTGGCATAAAAGCCTCTGTTGCTAATGCCGAAGGCAAAGCGCTTAACCTTCCATCAACATGTTACGTTTAAAAATGTTTTGTTGAACTCTTAGTTAAACGTTCCAACAGCAACAATCCTGAAAACCAAATAACGACGCAAGTACACCCCCCACCCCCCACCCCTATAAACAACGAAAAAAGCTGCACTTTACACTTAAGTGAAACACTTCGACTAACGACGTCAGAGGATCGTGGCTGCAGACTGCGGTACTGGAAAACTGCAACACACGCAAACTGGTGTTCCAGAATGAATCGCCAGCCTCGGTGTGAATTCCATGTGAGAGGAACAAGGGGTAGTGCATACACTATGTAAATGCCAGGGTATAAGGATGGGCAACGCCCAGCAATAAAAAACAAACAAACAGCAACCAGAACATTAAGTACAGCTTACATTTCATTCATAGCGTTCTGCTGAACCTTGAGCGTTTTCCTGCAATGTCTGTATTGTTGAAAACACGTTTGTCACCTTACAATAATTATGTATGGAGTAGGAACAGCGCAAGAAGTCACACTCACAGCTTGATTTTTCTTAGTCGTTAATTACAGTGCAGATGGTAATAATTGTAGGTGGGAATAGGAGAAAACTGTACTGCCAGCATGGTATAAGAATACTTCAGCTTAGGGTAGTTTGTTCACTATACTGGAATCTTGGTTACAGAATAACACACACACACAAAACTGATTCCTTGATTTTTTTTCTTTTACTAAAGCAGAACATCTCTTTCGGATGAGACTATAAACTGAGGCCCCGTGTGCAAACGCATGCAGAGCATCTTGCGCACACGTTATATCCTGTTCTGCTTTTCGAAAGAGTAGGCCATTGTGTGCCGGTGGGAACAGATGACAAAATTTACAAAACCACATACACACGGGGACTGGATGTAAAAAAGCACATGAGTGCTTATTCCATTATCCTCGATATAATTTTTTTTTAATGTCATCTGAGCGCTTTGATCTGCTGCTTTACAAGATTCAGCGCTATATAAGTTCCATACATTATTATTATTATTATTATTATTATTATTAAAAGATCAATATAATTATTAACGATATGATTACACTTAATATTTTGAAAATAATGTATTTCGCACATATTTTAAAACTATACCATGACAATTTAATACTGAAGTGCAACATAATTATGTCATTGTCATTACTTGTTTGAGAAAGATAGATTCACGGGTACACTGCCACTATTCGTGTGTGTGTGTGTGTGTGTGTGTGTGTGTGTGGTGTGTGTGTGAGAGAGAGAGAGAGAGAGAGAGAGAGAGAGAGAGAGAGAGAGAGAGAGAGAGAGAGAGAGAGAGAGAGAGAGAGAGAAGAGAGAGAGAGAGAGAGAGAACTCAAAAACTCAAAGAACTCAAAGATTTTAATGTACTTTAGCCTTTGGCCACAATACATCGACATGTTAGGTCAAATGTACAGAATAATTATGATATAGCATGGATTTACAATCTTCATAGTCATGGAAGTATTAATCTGCACCTAGTACCAAACAAACAATCAAAACAGACCCTCAAAGTAACGGACACCTTTCAAAACATTACATCTAAGAGTAAATGCATAAATGTAAACTAACAAAATACTACTTTCATGTTCTTTAGAGGCCTTCAAAGAACTGCACTCTGTCTCCTATTTACTGCATGGAAAACAAATCTGGACAAATTGTGTCTGTGACTTCTATTTGTTGCTTTCAAAAGCACATGTACAGGAACTTTTACTGATTCTTTTAGAAATTTACCCCTCAAGTCTTTATGAAGACAACAGTCAAAAATAAAATGGTGCTCGTTTTCAGTTTTGTCTTTGCAGAATGGACAGCTTATATCCTGTGCTGCCTCACTGTATCGATTTACGTTATTCTTAA
>CM054134.1:125675951-125678451 GCA_028751875.1 Rapana venosa
GAGACCATGAAACAGCAATGCAGGTTGACAAGCCATTCTAGCTACACTACCACACAGACTGCACCCTTCTTTTGCTGCTGTCTTTCCTGATGAAAGGACATCTGTACTATGTAGACAACGAGACTGAAGCCATTCCGGGACTGGCCTGAAGAGCGCGAGGAAAACATACACGTGTTGGCCGAGTGTCAGTATCTCCTCAAGGCGGCCAGCAAGACGGTCCTTGTCGTCTGAAGCTGGGTCTGGCTAGCGGTCACGCTGAATGGAGTCGGCCCTGTCTTTGCGTTATTAGTCTGAGAGACAGACAGACAGTCAGACAGTCAGACATTTATGCAGATAGGACAGACAGAAAGACAGTCAGACAGACAGACAGACAGACATACATACAGACAGACGACAGACAGCAATGGTCAGTCACATAGACAGTCAGACAGACAGACAAGCAGACAGACGAATACAGAGAGACGGATACAAAGAGACGGATACAGAGAGAGAGAGAGAGAGAGAGAGAGAGATAGAGAGAGAGAGAGACAGACAGACAGACAGAGACAGAGAGACAGACAGACAGACAGACAGACAGACGAGACAGACACACAGACAGACACAGATACAGAAAGAGAGGGGGAGAGAGAGAATAAAGAGAGACAGATACATAGACAGACACACCGACAGATACATAGACACAAAGACACAGACACACACATACACACACACAACAACACGTACATATTTCCAGAAACAAAAAGACATACATACAAACACATAATAGTATCACAGAAAGAGCATGGCAAACGGCATTAAAAAGAAGCAGGGATTTTGATTACAAATTGTCACTAACCTTCTGTCTTACTGATGCTGACAACTTTCTCAGCAGCCGACAGTCGCAATATTTGACCTGTCAGAACACATAATGAGGATGAACACGTGGGTCACTAGCTGGTAGATAACAAATTATGAAATGAAACCTGTAGCGTTCACACCCAAGAAGAAAAGCAACTGATAATTCATAAGCTACCTTGATTTGGTGACGTCTCTCATCATGGAACTGATTGTTGCTACAGAACCTAGCTCTCTCTCTCTCTCTCTCTCTCTCTCTCTCTCCTCTCTCTCTCTCTCTCTCTCTCTCTCTCTCTCTCTCTCTCTCTCCTCTCTCTCTCTCTCTCTCTCTCTCTCTTCCCCCTTCTCTCTCCTCTCTCTCTCTCTCTCTCTCTCTCTCTCTCTCTCTCTCTCTCTGTAATACAAGGTGGGTATTTATATTGACAAAAGAAACTTCAGACAAAACAGTACAAAAACACAGATAATGCTGGCATTATCAAGAGTGATTTCCCAAAGAAACATGAATTATTTTAGTGGTGCTTCTAGCCATGCAACTGAGCTTCTCTGACATTGAACCAGGTTGAAGCAATCAGCAGAGTGGACTGAAAGGTCTTCAGAGACACCGAGTGTAGGGACACAGCTCAGCAGTAATTCAGGCAACCATCACTTCTTTTAGTTTATCTATTTATTCTTTTACTTATTTATACTTTTATATCGAGGATAATGGAGTAAGTACTCGTGTGCTTTTTCATCCAGTCCCCGTGAGTAGGCAGTTTTGTAAGTTCATCCATTCCCACCGGCACACAATGGCCTACTCTTCCGAAAAGGGGAGCGGGATCTAACGTGAGCGCAAGTGTTTTGCGTGCGTTCACACACGGGACCTTGGTGTATAGTCTCATGCGAAGGACTTTAGGTGGGAGTGGAGTCGGCACTGATGTTCACTCCAGAGGAAACCTCAAGCGCGGCACACGAGCCACCACAGGGCAGTGGTTCGTTTCCTAGAGTAGTGGCTAGAAGGTTGGTGGTTCAAATCCAGCAACAGTCATTGATTTCTTTTTTGGTGGGAGGGAGGAGGTGGGAGAGAAAAAGAGGGAGAGGGAGCTAGAAAGAGTTCGGGGGGAGAGACAGAGACAGAGAGAGAGACAAAGAGAGAGATAGGGAGAGAGAGACAAACAGAGACAGACAGGCAGACGAGAGAGAGAGAGAGAGGAGAGAGAGAGAGAGAAGAGAGAGAGAGAGAGGGGGAGGGAGAGAGGGGAAGGAGGAGAGAGGGAGAGGGAGAGATAGAGAGAGAGGCCTACGTAAAATCATAGAAGATAAAACATAGAACAATGTTTGTTTGATTTAGAATGTGTCTGAGTTTTTGTATGTCGTTATTTTACATGATAAGGTTTGATGATGCATAAAACATGCTAATTACACTAATCTAAAAAAAATCTGAGAAGAAGACAAGTTCTAATTCTGTAACAAACAATTATGATAGCTGGAATGAGAGAAAGATTTGTCTGTCAGATTAGTAAAAACCTCAGACAGCACACCAGATGGAAAAAAAAAGAATCATGCAAAATCTCTCCGAAAAATAGAATAAATCCCCTGAGGTAACCTCTGGTGAATTGGCTTCCTCTTTCTGTTCTCCGTCCATCCATAGGGAACGCCTTTCCGCTTCTGCTCCGCTGATTGTGTCACA
>CM054134.1:125683451-125688451 GCA_028751875.1 Rapana venosa
ATGGGCTATGGCCTAATGAATAAATAAACATCCGTATCTCTCTCTCTCTCTCTCTCTCTCTCTCTCTCGCTCTCTCTCTCTCTGCTCTCTCTCTCTCTCTCTCTCTCTCTCTCTCTCTCTCTCTCTCTCTCTCTCTCTCTTCTCTCTCTTTTCAGTTCTATTGCGTAAGTCGACTGTATTTGTTTTATTTTGATATCTTGTTTTGAGCGTACTAATTATGTATAGCTAATTCCAAAGTACAGATGTCCTTTTCTATAACTATACATGATATTCATAAAGATTTAATGTTGGCATTGATGCATGGTGTGAGCGCGTGCGCGCGCGCGTGTGTGTGTGGGTACGTGTGTGTGTGTGTGTGTGTGTGTGTAGTGTGTGTGTGTGTGTGTGTGTGTGTGTGTGTGTGTGTGTGTGTGTGTGTGTGTGTGTGTGTGTGTGTGTACGTGTGCATGGGGATGCAAATTGCTTATACAATATTTGTTTCATGTAGTTTACTATTGCTGTGGCCTCCCATAAAAGTACAAAGAATTTTTGACGTTTCTTTCTGTTAGCCAAAATGATACTATTTACTTGGTTTGTTCTCCTTTATATTATGGAGGTTTTGCTTTGTTTGGTTCTGTTTTGGTTTGGGTTTGGTGTTGTTGTTGTTGTTGTTGTTGTTGTTGTTTTATGGGTTTTGTTTTGTTTGTTGTTGTTTTTTGGAGGGGGAATATTCGGTTGTCCTCTCTCCCCTTGTTGTGGTTGCCGCTTTTGTTTTGCTCTTGGTTTCTTGCTATTTTTTTCGGTTGTTTCTGTGTTTTCTGTTTAGCTTTCTTTCTTACTTGTTGCAACTTCTCTCTCTCTCTCTCTCTCTCTCTCTCTCTCTCTCTCTCTCTCTCTCTCTCTCTCTCTCTCTCTCTCTCTCTCTCTTTCTCTCTCTCTTCGGTGATTTTGTGGGGATTTTTGTGTAGATATTTTTTTCGTATACTGTGTAAGTGTATTGCTATGGGCTTTATTTTATTATCATATATATCCCTAAGGGCGGGGATTGGATGTAAAAAAAGCACATGGGTGCTGTTCATTATCCTCGAAATAAAAGAACTTGCCATTGTCTCTCTCTGTCTGAAATAACTGCAATAGCTGATGTAAAATCAATCGCTTTCAATTTGTCTCTGACTGTTAAAAGTTGGGCTGATTGGCTCGCTCGGTTGCTCAAATGCACAACAGCGAGTGTGGATGGCAACAGAGTGAATGTACCCTTTGTATGAGGGGAAATTAGATGCGTAGAGATATGTAATTTGTCAATTTGTATTGGTTGGTTGGTTCCTCATATAATTAACTGATAATATGAGTAGTTGATTGCAGGTATAACTCAGTGATTAAGTTTATCGTCAGCTTCATTGTATATATGCTATGCATTTCTTCATGTTTGTTTGCCTGTTGTTTTCCTGTTTTCTTTATGAGGATCTGGTGTAAAGAAGCCCCTGGCTTAGCCGTTTACCCTCATTAAAATATTTGAGTTCGAGTTCTCTCTCTCTTTCTCCCTCTCTCTCTTTCTCTTTCTCTTAATATCGGAGAAAATGACAAGTCCTCAGAGAAAAACAAAACAAATGAACAGATCGAGAAAAAAAAGGGAGGTGGGGGGGGGGGGGGGGCAGACTTACAGACAGACAGACAGACAGAGACAAGAAGACAGACGGATGGTGAAAAAACTAGAAACAGCCCAGTGAGTACAGCAACAGGCCTTTAATCTTGAACGCAAAAGATTAAAAAAAAAAACACGTGTTTAAAATCACTTTTGGTCTTGAGAGAGATATGTCAGTCTGTCCAACATCGCTCTCAGGACCAAGGTCAAACTACTGCATGCACTGGTCATCTCCACATATAATTATGTATGCATGCCAATCCTGGATATGGAATGCAGATCTACAAAGGAGAATCCAAGCCTTGGAGATGAGATGCCTCAGAAGACTCCTTGGCATTTCATACTCGGACCACATTACCAACGAAGACGTCCGACAAACCATCACCCAACAAGTAAAGCACTTCGAAGACCTGCTGACTACAGTCAAAAAAAGGAAGCTCAGATGGCATGGGTATATGACAAGATCAGATGGGCTCTCCAAGTATGCAAGGAACAGTGCAGGGGAAGAGGAGAAGCAGGCAAAGGAGAGAGAAAGAGAGAGAAAGAGAGAGAGAGAGAGAGAGAGAGGAGAGGAGAGAGAGAGAGAGAGAGAGAGAGAGAGTGTGTGTGTGGCGTACGTGTGTGTGTGTGTGTGTGTGTGTGTGTGTGTGTGTGTGTGTTGTGTGTGTGTGTGTGTGTGTGTGTGTGTGTGTGTGTGTGTGTGTGTGTGTGTGTGTGTGTGTGTGTGTGTGTGTGTGTGTACTGAAGCCAAGGCGCACAAACGGTCACCCATCCAACTGGTAACCACACTCGATGCTGCTTAAGTTGGCTGGGGTAAACAGAGTGCTCTGACTACTGTGCTATCCCGTCCCCATGTACAGAGGCAGGCCTTTAATATAGATAGAGAAATGAAGGGGTCCTGATGTTGATCCCTGTGGTATCCCATATTGTACGGCTGATAACGTTCATCTCCTATGCCGGTTTTAACAAGTTGTTGATGATTATTGAGAAATGAGTTTAAAAATGTTACCGGTTGGTTGGACATTTTACAGCATTTCATTTTTTAATAAGGAGAAAGTGGCTAATGACACCAAAAGTTTTAGCAAAATCGACTAAAAAGGAATCATGTCATTTCGTTATTATTGATATCAAAAACCCAATTCGAAAATAGTTGTATTAATGAAATGTGTGTGTGAGTGTATGTGTGTGAGTGTATGTGTGTGTATGTGTGTGTGTGAGTGTATGTGTGTGCATGTGTGTGAGTGTATGTATGTGTGTGTGTGTGTGAGTGTATGTATGTGTGTGTGTGTGTGTGTGTGTGTGTGTGTGTGTGTGTGCGTGTGTGAGTGTTATGCACGCTCAGACGGGGAGATACGTGTTTTGCAATTATGCATCATCCGGGTTTCTAACTAAATGAAAGTTAATGTATCTAAACAGAAATGCAAGCCAGTCATCTGTTTTATACTATCGATAAGCTGAGAGATTGATAGAAAACATAGGTATGGGCAGTTTTGCACATCAAAGGAACGGTATATGCAAAGTGAAGATACAATAAGACTTCCAATCACTGACTACTTCACGAGAGACTGCAATGCATTATCATCATTTGTGAGTTCAGCCAACATGAGCACTGTACGCACCTGTTCATTCAGATTAAGCCTACGTTTGGACAACCTGGAAGAATATCTGAAGGCATTGCATCCAAGCAAAATGTAATACATAAGCAAAAAGGTACACGCGCACACACACACACACACGCACACCTACCCCTCCACCCCCCAACCCCCCCCCACACACACACACACACACGCATACTCACACACACTCACGTACACAGTAAGACTACAGTAGCCTAGTGGTTAGAACATTGCGCTCGCAATCTGACGACCCGGGTTTGATTCCCGTTCAAGGGGGATATTTTCCCCTGGAGTTAACATCAGTGCAGACTCCACTCTCCCCAAAAGTCCTTCGGATGAGACTATGACTCGAGGTCCCGTGTACAAACCCACGCAGAACATCTTGCGCACACGTTTAATCCTGTTCTGCTTTTCATAAGAAAAGGCCATTGTGTGCCGGTGGGAACGAATTACAGAATTTACAAAACCTCCTGCACACGGGTACTGGATGTCAAAAAGCACATACATGCTTATTCAAAAATCCTCGAGATAAAGGAATACAATAAATAAATAAATAAAATAAAATAGGTTGACGAGGAGAGAGAGAGAGAGAGAGAGAGAGAGAGAGAGAGAGAGAGAGAGAGAGAGAGAGAGAGAGAGAGAGGAGAGAGAGAGAGAAAAGAATAAACATAGACATATAACACAGATACACATGCACACAAACACGGAGAGGGAAATACACAGTGCTGTACTTTTTCAACAATTTGCTTAATAGTATTTTCAAATTCTTCATTGCAGACAGTTGTGTCGCAAACTAACGTTGATAATCAGAAATACTTCTGAAAAAGAGTGATAACATTTCATAAATTGACAATGTGCTGTGTTCCGCTGACTGCATTACTGCACAGACATGTCGTCCTTCGGATGAGACTATAAACGAGGCCCCGTGTGCGAACGCACGCAGAACATCTTGCGCACAGGTTAAATCCTGTTCCGCTTTTCGTAAGAGTAGGCCATTGTATGCCGGTGAGAACAAATGACGAAATTCACAAAACTGCATACACGCGGGAACTGGATGTAAAACAGCACATAAGTGCTCATTCCATTATCCTCGATATAAAAGATGTAAATATATTTTCAAAAAGATGTCTATCTATCTATATGTCTGTCTATCTAACTATCTCTCTCTCTCTCTCTCTCTCTCTCTCTCTCTCTCTCTCTCGTTTGGTTTGTTTGTTTGTTTGTTTTTCTTTTTCTCTCTTTTTCCTTTTTAAAGTTTTTTCCTTTTGCTTCTACTGTTTGAAAGTATGAGTACTGAGTTCATTATTAATATGTGACCCTACGGGCGGGGACTGGATGTAAAAAGCACATGAGTACTTATTCATTATCCTGGAAAAAAAGAATTTGTCTCTATTACTTACAATGTGTAGATGTTCTTTTCATGACTTTATTGGGGTTCCCCCCTCTTTATTGTGTGAGTGTATGGGTATTGCACTTATTTTATTATCATGACATTCAATTTGTATGAGTATAATTAAAAAATGTTGAAGTTGTTGATCGTGTGCTATGTGAGTATTACATATTTAGTATTATCCCTCACACACACACACACACACACACACACACACACACACACACACACACACACACACACACACACACACACACACACACACAACACACATACACAACATACACACTCACTTACTCACACACACACACACACACACACTCACACACACACACACACACACACACACACACACACTCACTCACTCACATTC
>CM054134.1:125693451-125698451 GCA_028751875.1 Rapana venosa
CGGTTGTATACTTCCAATCTCACCATTGGTGAATCTCTGTGCTCTTGCCGAGTATGGAAACAGCATGACGTGATAGCGGTGTGTCATCTTAAACAATGCACGAACACAGTTCAAATTTGCACAAGTTATGCATTTTAAGAACAGCTACTGTGGAACAGAAACACTATACTTTTTAAACATTTTATTTTTGCAGCTGTCTGTCTTTGTTTAATCTATTTCCTTTTGACTTTCCCTTTCATTTTTTTCATTTTTCAGTACTCGCTTCCTTCTTTCTTTCTTTCCTTCTTTTTTCTAGTGTCCCCCCCCCCCCCCCCCCTCCCCGTGAAAATTGCCGAGGCTCTTTTACTTTAAATATCATCCCTATCTCTGGAAATTCGTGCTAAAATGTCCCTTTCTTTCTTTTCTGTCTGTCTTTCTTTCTTTCTTTTCTTTCTTTATCTCACTCTCTCTCTCTCTCCCTTCTCTCCTCCTCTCTCCCTCTCCCTCCCTCCATCTCCCTTCTTCTCTCTTCTCCCTCCCTCTCCTCCTATTTTGCTCTCTCTCCCTCCCTCCCCTCCATCTATCTCCCTTCCTCCATCTCCTCTTTCCCTCCACTCTCTCTCTCCCTCCTCTCATCCTCTCTCTCTCCCTCCATATATATATATATCTCTCCCTCTACCTCTCTCTCTCTTTCTCTCTCCCTCCCTCTATCTCTCTCTCTCCCTCCACCTCTCTCTCCTCTTTCTCTCTCCCTCCTCCTCCATTTCTCTCTTCTCCTCTACTTCCCTCCTCTCTATCTCTCTCTCTCCCTCCATCCTCTCTCTCTCTCTTCTCTCTCCCTCCCCACTCTCTCTCTCTCTCTCTCTCTCTCCTCTCTCTCCATCTCTCTCTCCTCTCTCTCTCTCTCTCTCTCTCTTCTCTCTCTCATCTCTCTCTCTCTTCTCTCTCTCTCTCTCTCTCTCTCTCCTTTACAACTATGATAAGTGCAAAAATAGGAACCCTTCACTTAGCTTCTAAAGGGAGAAAGGCAGTAGTTCAAGTTAATAAGGTTTTTCCAAAAATGTAAAGAAATAACAGCAGACACATTCTTAAAAGATTTTTGATGCTAAGATCCAACCGATATTGATATATTCTGCTGAAATTTGGGGACTAAACAGATTAGAGCATTTAGAGAAGGTTCATATAGCTGCTTGTAAGAGGTTTCTTGGTGTTCCAATCAGGACCCCAAACAACATGGTATATGGGAATTGGGCGATATCCATTGTAGTAAATACATATGTAGCATCTTAAGATTTTGGTTAAAACTATTAAAAAATGGTGAAGAAAGGTTACCACGTAAAGCTTATAAAATGTTACTTGAACTTGATAAATGTGGTAAGCTGTGTTGGCTTAAAAAATTAAAGAGAGATACTGTGTGTCACGGGCTTTAAAAATAGTTTGGTTGCAACAGGGGTTGGGGATGTAAAAGCATTTTTAATTTATTCAAACAGAGGCTTGTTGCCCATGTTCAGGCAAGAATGGGATGGGCTGTTAGGATCGTGACAGGTACACAAACGTATGGGACATTAAAACTGTTTTGGAAAAGGGAAAAGGGTATTTTTTGGATATGGAAAACATATTGTTTCCGAGTTGCTATAACACAATTAAGGTGTAATGTTCTTCCTCTAAACAATAATGTGCATCGCTACAGTGGAAATTGTACAAAAAAAATGTGGTCCATGTGCAAAAGAAAAACGAAAATGAACAACATTTCATATTTAAAAAGTGAGGGTATGAGGGTCTTCGTGCAATTTCTAAAGGAATCAGCCAAGCTTCCGTTTCATGCACTACTCAGGGCTAAAAATCCAAATCACACGCCACAATTTATCCAGTTCGTGTTCCATGCAATAACAGAAGAAAAAACTTCATTGTGGAAACATTTATCTAAATGTTGTGTTGCTATAATTTAATGAGAATGACCATTGAGCATTTATTTTATATATGTGTGTGTGTGTGCACGAGCTTAGTGCACGCGCGAACATGTGTGTATGTTTGTGCGTGCGTGCGTGCGTGTGAGTGTGTGTGTTATGTGTTGGTATGAGTGATTTGGAGGGGAGGGGGTTTGAGTGTAAGAGCGGATGGATGCCCCTGCGCATGCGTGTTCGGTGTGAGTGTGTGTGTGTGTATGAAGGCAGTTGAGGAAGTGTCCAGCATAGGACTGTCAGATGAAATTTGCATATTTATGTGATTGAGAGGACATGTGATGAATAAATAATAAGGTAATAAATGATATGGAATTTATTACGCCGAATCTTGTAAAACAAACATGAGTGAATATTGTTTCTGAAGGTGATATCTTGCAATGTTTTGATTAACACCCTATTTTCTCATTTTCTCTTTTTTATGACGTAAAAGTTACATGACATGAAAGGCACGTGTGTGAGGTGTGTGTGTTGGTTCTCTTTTTTTTTTTTTTTTTTTCTCTCCGGTCCCCCCCCCCCCCCCCCCCCCCATAACAGCATTGTGTTAACATTGCAGTAGCCTAGAGCTGACATGGTTGTATTTGATGTATACTTTTTTTGTTTTGTTTTTTGTTGTTGTTTTTTTGAGTGGTGAATGTTTTGAGAATGCAATAACTTGTGAGTATAGTAACTATTATGAAAATGCAAGAAAACCTAATGAGCATACAATGATTTCAAATGTTATGATTTATGATGTGCTTGATGTTTGTATTTTTTAGGTGAGAAGGTGTTAACATATCAGGTATAGCTTTATCAATAACTTTGTTAATAGGTCTATTGTCTTTTTGTGGTACCCTGGGAAGTGGTTAAGGTGAACTGAGTTTTTGTTTTAGCTGTGTTTTGTTTTGATTTGTTGGCATACGACAGTCTTTATTTAGGCATGATGTTGGAATATGCTTATGCAGAGTATACAGTTATGAGTGCACTCCAGGGTATTATGCCAAAGTCTTACCAAACTTATGTGAATTTTTTCATCTTCAAACTTTTCATCTCAGTATTTTGCCCCTCGATGTGTATTGTGGCCAAAGGCCGATGTACATTAAACAATTTCAGAGTTCAGAGTTCAGAGTTCTCTCTCTCTCTCTCTCGTCCCTGCCTACCTATCCCACTCTCCTGCCTTTCATCATTCAAATATAAACACATTGTCTTATGCTCACCCTGATGAGCTGCCCGTAAGTCGGATTCTTTCTTTCTTTCTCTCTTTGTTTCTCTCCGTCTTTCTTTCTTTCTTTCTGTCTTTATTTTTTTCTGTTTTTCTTTCTTTATCGATTTCTTTCTTTCTTTCCTCTTTTCTTTCTTTCTTTCCTTTTTTCTATCTATCTTTTTCTTTCTCTGTGTCTGTCTTTCTTCCTTTCTTTTTTCTGTTTGTCTGATCTTTCTTTCTGTCTACGTGTCTTTTCTGTAAGCCTGTATTTGAATTTTTTCCCTTTCTTCTTTCTCTTTTTTTTTCTGTCTTGTTTCTTTCTTGCCTCCCTTTCTTCTTTTATTATTTTATTGGTTTTGCGTTTCTTTTCTTTTCTGTCAGTCTGTGATTATCTCTGTTCATCTTTCTGTCTAATTTTATATATTTTTTATTCATTTATTGTAGGCCTTGACACGAAACCTATTTTAATAATTGACAAGGCTGTTGTTGGCCCTCAAAAGATTTATTTATCTAAATCTCCTCCCCTCATCCTGTTTGAAAGTATAGTTGACCTTGGACACCAATTTATCAAACACTGAAGATAATTCTAACAAAGTAAATATTTACACGTAACTACTTGCAATGACGAACACATGACGAACACTGATAGTATAGCCTCAATGAAGGTCGCGGTATACCAAGATCAAAGATTAATTTCAAACAACCAGAATCCATCCTCTCCGTAGAGAGATTAGAGCCAGAAGAAATGTATGGAGCTGCACGAGCATCATCAGCCATAGTGATTAGCAGTCCTGTCTCAAAAGATAAAAGCAACAGTCGAAAAACAGAAACCATGCATATACTTGCCTCTTGTATTTCTTTTCCCCCATCTTCCGATATAAACGTGAGTGGGAGATTGAAGCGGGCAGAGTTAAAGCTTTTGAAATACCAGGCTGGGAAAAAGTCATGGCATTGATTTCCCGGATGTGTACAAGAACAGAATGGCACATTGTGGCACATGACCAATAGACATGCCACAGTTCACTATGACGACCTCTAGGTAAGGGGGGAAAGAAGAACCCAAAACGACGAAAGTTTGATCGTGTCATCAGATCCAATCAGAGATAAAATTGCAAGGGGAGAAAGGAATGACTGGACATTGAAACTGAATGCTAACCCCCACCCCATTCCCATTTCGGGGACAAAAGCCACACACAAAAGGATAAGTGGGCAGAGCTGATGTTTTCCATCAGTGCATCACATCTAAGTATGCTCTCATTTGAAACAAAGAAAACGACAAAACATGGTAAATGTAGTGCACAGTGGAACAATACAAATACATTGAAAAAGAAGACGTTAAAGTGGAATGCCTGACATTTTAAAAGAAGCACTGAAAATAAAATGCTTTAAATATGAATGGATTTTGATTTGGCAGAACTAAATGAACGACATTTGTATTATCAGAAATACTAGCCCCCCAAAAAACATGTTGAGGATGCAGCAGATGTAGTGACTTTTAATAGGTGGTAATGATCATTTCTAGTATAAAAATAATGAAGAGAAATGGGTTATCAGGTCAGCCGAGCCTTCAAGGGATGGACAGAAGCAATAGAATAAGGGGGACAAACTGAGGAAGAAATCAGATAGACCATCAAGGAAACATAATCCTGTCGTGGGTGGCACTTGATTAGCGGCTTCAGAAAAGGTGTGACGATGACGAATGATAGCAGTGATAGAACTTCTAATCCATCTGCAACAGAGGGAGACTTCTCTTATTCTTGTTTGTTTTAGTTAATCAGCAATGAATAAGACGAAGAGAGAGAGAGAGAGAGAGAGAGAGAGAGAGAGAGAGAGAGAGAGAGAGAGAGAGAGAGAGAGAGAACAATAAACAATGAACA
>CM054134.1:125703451-125740951 GCA_028751875.1 Rapana venosa
TATCCTCGAAATAAAAAATTTTTCATTGTCATTGTCCATTGCTCTCTCTCTCTCTCCTCTCTCTCTCTCTTCTCTCTCTCTCTCTCTTATAATTTTAAGGTAAACTTGAATTTGGGTAAATTGAGACTTACAAGTGTAAGCAAATCAGATGCAAAAGAACGTGCAAGAACACAAATCTGTTATTTTATATGTTTATCACTTTTAGACTGAGGCAATAATCATACTGGGTAAGGAACAACCTTTCAGACACATTGGAATATCAGTCTATAATTATTCGGCAATGTATTTGCACTATTTTAGGAAGGGAAAATCAAGCAAGAAGCTGTCTTTTTCTTACAAATAGGTTTTCCCTGGGATACCGAGAGCCTGTCAGTACGACCAGCTTCCTCCTTTCCCGGGAAAAAGCGGTGCTATGACTCACTTTGTTCTATTCTTCTGTTTGTTTCTGTCTGTTTGTTTCCTCCCTGTTGTCGCTCCTCCTTGTCTATGTTCTGCCTTCTGGGTCCTCTTGCTCCCTTGTCAAACAAACCACTTCAAAAATAACAATTTTCCCATGCCCAAGTGGATGGCTGGGCGTGACTTGTCAGTCACCTGACAGCAGTGCAACGCATTTTCTGTCATAGTTGTTGTCTTACGAAGAAGTACAAAAGTACAATAATAGCAGAATCCCGAAGCCAGACTGTTTGTGGTGCCTACTGTGGACAGATCGCCATCACCATCGCTCTCCTCTCTCCATCCCCACAGCAGTCTGAGACCACAAGTCTGTCCCTCACGGATGTAAGACAAATGCCAGGCCGACAATAAGAGGTGCTGTGATTTAAAACGTTACTGGACTTCATGAACCCTTTAAGAATTTGGATTTTTTTTCCCCCCATGACAACTCTTGCTGACGAAAATGTTAGCAAACTTTTAAAACAATTCTTAATCAGTCTATGACATAAAATGTAGGCGTTATGTGCTATATAGTGTAACAACGCTATAAAGAAAACTAAGGTACTTAACATCATGGGGGTCCTAAAAAGCTTTCCCCGACTTGCCTGGCCTGTACCCCGCGACTTGTCTAGCCCACTAACCCTCTAGCCACGCAAAAAGCGACATCATTAGTGAGCTTATAGAAACTTTAATCAGAAGTACCCTCATACATCTTCGGGCGTTAACCATCTGATAATACTTTACCGAGGGGAGGTGATTAAAGACAGCTTATAAAGTAGTTGCGGCAGTCGTCCTACACACACCCAAAAAAGCCGCAGCCCAAGACAACATGGCCAATCCTCTTACTAGTCAGCGGGATCTGCATAAAACAAACAACAAAACCCTGGGTTTTTGTAATTTGGAGAGAACACTTAAAGAGTGCAATACGGGACAAAGGGGACTAACATTAATCCGACAAACGTAACAGACACACACACAAAAACATCCCCTCACGCATCCCACGCGAAAAAAAGGGCAACACACACCCCCAACCAAAATGGTAGCACGCGGCCCCCCCAAACCACATAATGTGCATAGGAAAGAACACACACAGCACCCCCGTACACCACACAGTACACCAAAACACACAAAAACACACAACCACACTCCCACACCCCTACTGCCCTGCGCGGCTCTATGCCCAAATAAAAAGGGGGCTACGTTTCCGGCAAGCTGGTGGTTTTAACGTTTTAGAAAAACCCCACACACACCCCACAAATGTGAATTCTTGAAGTTTTATTTTTAAAAACTGATCTTTGTTTTTTCCCAAAAAAGAAAAGCCGGGTTTTTGAAAGCCCCATCGTTTTTTTAAATGATGCTTTTGAACAAAGCCACGAGAGAAAACTAATGAAAGAAACAAAATTCCATTTTTTTGAAATTGGGTTTGGGTTTTTTTTGCAATTTTAGCAAAGCAGAGCGGAACGTTCGTTTTTGAACAATTTCCCCGTACCCCTACGATTTTAAAGAAGAGGAGGGATAGGTAGGGGTTTAAAACAAAAATCAATCATTGGGCCTAGTTCTGATATTCCCCATGGCATTTGCTTTGTGTTTCCCTGGCATGTCGTGCAAAAATGATGTTATCTTCCCATTTGCCCTCCACACTTAACAAGTCGTGGATACCCCAGGAAGGGGGGGGTATGACCCAGGGGGGCCTTAGAAAAAGAAGGTCTCTGACAATTTGCCCCCCAACGCCATGTAGGCTGATCTGATGGGAAACTTGTGCGTACTTTACCGGGGAATTGTTCACCCTTTATTTTTTAGTAAAAGGAGAAAAAAGGGTAACCTTATTCTAACCCAAAAGAAGGTACTGTTTTTAAATTGTTTGATATTAAAAGATTTGTAATGAATTAGTATTGTTTTGTATTGTGTTGTTTTGCATTGCTTTACAGATAGTTGTTAGTTTTTTAAGGTAGTGCAGAAAATTGCCGTGTGTGTAATTGGTATTTTTTTTTTCGTAATTTGTTTGTATTGTATTGCATTGTATTTTATGTTGGTATTTTTGTTTTATAGATCTTCAAATACTACGATGTTTTATGGGGTTATAAGCGTT
Source organism: Rapana venosa (assembly GCA_028751875.1). Taxonomy (NCBI): domain Eukaryota; kingdom Metazoa; phylum Mollusca; class Gastropoda; order Neogastropoda; family Muricidae; genus Rapana; species Rapana venosa. The sequence continues at coordinate 125,705,973 of CM054134.1, forward strand.
GATCTTTTTGCCTCGTGAACGAAAAAGGCAAAAAGGGAAATCGCCAGGCTTTTCAATACGTTGCCCTGTAGTGTAAACAGATCCGAAAACCCAACCAACCAGCGAAATTAAAACCCATATTTAGTTTTTAGACACTGTCCAAATTGAATTCGACTTCATGAAGTAGGGGGAGAAAAACTAGCACATTTTCTCAAACTGGGGTTCGGAATGGGGGTTATTTATTTTGAAAAAAAAACCCCAAAAATGCTGTCCCCTGGGTATATAAAAAGCGGTTTCAGTTCCTTCCCCCCCCCTCCCCCAAAAAAAACCAAAAAAAAACCAAACACCAAAAAAAAAAACCCAAAAAACCCAACAACAACCAAAAAAAAAAACATGTTTCTCCTGAAGAGCAAAAAAGGGGCAATAAAATTTGCATTGTTTTTTCTTTCCCCCCCTTCCCCCCACTTTTGATATCCCTACCTTTTCCCTTAAACCTAAGAGGAGAAGGAAATGCTGAAGTTCGGAAAAAACCCACACCCAACACAGCCTTGTTTGGAGAACAAATACATCCCCAAGTTCCCCCTTGGATGGGTTCCGTAGAGTTACGCCCTGTATAACAAAACCTTAATTACTTGTTTGGTTATTTGCGCGGGTGTTTTATTTCTTAAAAAACGCCCCCTGATTCATTTTCCAAAAATTTCGGGCCCCACCCCCCTTTTTTCTGTTGTTTTTATCGTTGGGGGCTTCTTTTGTCTGTCGTCTGTTGTTGTTGTCTCTCTCTCTCTCTCCTTTCCTCTTCTCTCTCCCCTCTCTCTCTCTTTCCTCTCTCTCTCTTTTCCCCCCATTTATTAGGACGGAAGTGGCACTTTACAAAGACACTCAGAAATGTATTCTTGTGTCGTTCTTTGGTTTGCAGTTATTTTCTAAACAATTTTCGAGAATGGCGGGAAACAATCTTTGGGAAGTAAAATGGAAAAGGGTGCCCCAAAACCTGGGGCGAAGAGGCGAGGCGTCAAGCCCCTTTCCCAGGGAAGCATTTTGGGGCGTGCCCTTTCCCCCTCCCCTCGCTGTTTCCCTTCCCCTCCCCTAAAGGGGGCGGCCCTTTAACCTTTGGGTGAACGGGGGACTGTTGAAGCCAAGCTGAAAACCCGTCCGATCTTTTTGGTAACCTCGCTCATGGCAACCCCCGGGGGGAAAGAGGCTTGATATTAGCTAGTATAAAGTGTTTGGGAAGTAGAGATTGAATTATTTGGTCAAAGGGGAGGCTTATTAGTTTCTTTGACATTTAAAAAAAAACTACCAATAATTATCTGTCGGCAAGTTCAATCACGTCTGACTTCCCCATAGCTATCCTTTTTTTGGATGCAGGAAGAAAATTGCAGTATTGGTGGTGACTTGCTTCTTCTTCTTTTTTTCACTTTGGTGCCCCTTGGGTCGCGGGGACACAGCGTCTGTTGCAGGGGGAGGTTGTGTAGTGAAGGGTTTTGGGGTCGCAGGGTGTCGCCAGGGGTCGCCCATCGTCCTTGGTCTACCCCTGGCTTTCCCCCTTGAATTTGGTGGGGTATGCCGTAGGGTTTGGTTGGCGGATTCTAGTGAGGTGAAAAACCCCTGATCCCTTTTTTTGTTCGTATGGTGGGAATTTGGGGTTAGCCACCATGTTCTGATCACCCCTTCTTGATCTTGTCGGGTTGGTTTGTTGACAGCTTTTTCAGGCAGCGCATTAATGTGACCCAAATTTTCCCTCTAAGGGTTTTTTTTAGGGCCCTTCTGAACTGGGATGTGGTGTTGGAAAGAAAATGGGTTTATGAGTTTTGCCCTTGGGGTATTGGGATGTGGGAAGTTTTGAAGGGGGGCGGTTTGGAATGAGCTTGCTTTTGACTTGTTTTATCTATCTGCCAATTTTCCCTCTTCAGTGAAGAGGCTGCCAAGTATTTAAATTCTTTGGGCTTTTTCAGCTGGTGCGTTTTATGTTGGTCAGCTTTCCGGATTCTGCTGACAACAAACTTCTGTTTTGGGAACCGATTTCGTATCTCCGAGTTGGTTGAGTTTGGTCTGTGTGATTTGAAGAGTGTTTTTTTGATTTTTTCAGGGATGGTCGTCAGAAATAATATTCGTTGGGCCCCAAGTCGGGTTTGGGTCCCTTTTTACGGTCCTGTGACACGAAGAGAAAGGGGGAATAGACCTTGCCGACCCCGATGTAAACCGGGGCCCGTCGGATGTTCCACTGGGTGTTCGGATGGGTCTACTGTTGGCAAATTGCTTTGTTTCAACAACTGCCCCTTTATCGTATGCTCCCGGATTTAGACTTGTCTCTGTTTTACTGGGGCGAAGCTTTTTTTGGGCAAAAGAAAAGATGCGGGTCTTGGTTTTATTCGTGGTTTTCACAAGCTGTCGGGGGCGAAAATGGGATTTTGCACCCCCTTTTCCTTTTGAAAACCAAAAAGGGCATTGCTCTAGGGGTTTTGCTTTGGCTCTTGTGTGCGTTCCGAAACTTTGCATAAATTTTTTTACAGGCGAGAAGTGAAATGCCCCTGTAGGTGCTGCAGTCTCCCTTGCTGCCCCTTTTTCTTCCCAAATTGGCCCACTATGGCATTTTTAGTCCTTTTGGTATTTTTTTTTTTTTAAAAATTTAATTTTCTTTTCTCCCCCAATTTTTTTTTTGGTTCCCCCCGGTTTTTTTTTTTTTTAAATTTTTTTTTTTTTCACTTCAAATTTTTTTTTATTTTTTTTAAATTAACTTTTTTTTTTAATTTACTTTAGATTTTTTAAAAGATTTTTTAAATAAATTTACTTTTAAATTTTTTCTTTTTTTTTTTGTAAATTTTCTTTTTTTAATTTTTTTTTTTTTTTTAAACTTTTTAAAAATTTTTATTTTTTAAATTTCAAATTTTTTTTTTAAAATTTTTTTTTTTTTACAACCATTATTTAATTTTTTTTTATTTTCTTCCCTCTTCTGTTTGGTTTGGCCCAACTTTTTGCTGCTTTTTTTTTTGATGGGTTCCTTTACCCTGGTTCCCCCAGCTACTTTCCCCCTTTTTTTTTTTTTTTTCCCGCAAATTCCCCTTTAAGGTTAAGGGTGGTTGAAGTGAGCTTGCCCATGTTTAAGGTTTTATCCCCTGGGTCAAATTTTTTTCCCCTTAATACACTGTGAAATTTTTCTTCACTTTTTTCTCTTCCCTTTTTAAAGGGGGGGTTGATTTTTTTCAGGCGGTTTTCCTTTAGTTTGTTTATTTTCTTCTTCTGTACTTGGGTCGGCCTTTCGTCGGTTGGCATTATGGCTTTTTTTTTGATGGCTCGGTTTTTAAACTTCGTATAAAAGTCGATTTAAGGGTTAACGATTAATGTCCAGGTGTAAAATTTTGGGGGGTGTTGTTTGGGAAAAAATTTTATGATAATCCGTCTGCACATTTTTCCCGAGGGTTGTTTTTGCAAGGTTTTCTTGGGACTGTGGGGTTTCCCAAAGTTTTGCGGGTTTTCTTCAAAACCAAAACTTGTGAAAAACCCCAAAGACAAAAAAGGTCCTCTTTTTCAGGGTCTTTGGAGGTCGGGGTTTGAAAATTTTTTTCTCCTCTACTAGTCGATCGTTTACAGGTGTTCTTGGTATAGGGAGATTTTTTTTGGGTTTTTCACCCGTTTTAATACCATAGGTTCTTACCCCGCTTTTTTAGTCGGGTGTAGGATGAATCCCCCCTGGTTTGCTTTGGTCTTTTATAAGGGAAAAATTTTAAAGGAAATTTTTTTCGATTTCTCTTTTTTAGTTTCCCGAAAAAAGGGAAAACTTCTTTTGGGGATGAATTCCCCAAATTTTTTGGTTTTCTGTTTTTGGCCCCGTTTTCCAGTTTAATTTCACTTTCCTTTCATGTCTTTCCCCTTTGGGGGTCTTTCCTTTTGGGAAAACCATCCGTTTGGTTCCTTTTTCAGTTTTATTTGATTTTATTCCCGTCGGCTTCTAGGCCCGTCACAGTTAAGGGGTACCACTTGCCTTTTTTCCGTTTCCAGAGTACGAGGGTTGGCTTGGGGAAGCTATCCATTATGTGATGCACTGGAAGATAATCTGCATGTATTGGTGGTGACTTGTCTGGTATATCATATAATGCTTCAAAACAGGAATACTAGTCTCCAAATGTGCAAATCAATTTTACAATTGCTGTTACAAAGTGATCGATGGATGTCGTTCTGTTCATTTTTCTATGCTCTACCACAGTTACAACAACATAATTATGCTAACAATTACAGTATAATTACTAACAAATGTTATTTTATATCGTCGGATAATTTGATTTTCGTTATTTTTCCTTTCGTTTTTTAAAAATTATGTTCCTTCATTTTTCTAGCTCTTTTGCATTTTTTTATGTTTGCGTGCCTGTCATTTTACATACAGGTCGATGGCCTTACACCAAACTCTGTCTGTCTGTCTCTCTCCGTCTCTGTCTGTCTCTCGTCGTCTCTCTCTCTATGTCTCTCTCTCTCTCTCTCCGTCTCTCTCTATGCGTTTATTATTAAGATGTATCCTATGGGGCGGGGACTGGATGTAAAAAAGCACATGAGTGCTTATTCATTATCCTCGAAATAAAAGAATTTGTCATTATCATTGTCATTGTCTCTCTCTCTCTGTCTCTCTCTCTGTCTCTCTCTCTGTCTCTCTCTCTCCCTCTCTCTCTCTGTATATCTCTCTCTCTGTATCTCTCTCTCTGTGTCTATCTCTCTGTCTCTCTCTCTCTGTCTCTCTCTCTCCCCTCTCTCTCTGTCTCTCTCTCTCACGAAACGCTGATGCTGTACTTCTTTACACTGTAGAGTCATGACCTCATTTTTGGGTTTGCTAGTTTTGGTTGCAGCCCGTGTCTTGTTTGTCCCGCGTTGCTGGCCTGACAGAACTACGTGTTGTGCTTCTGCACAGGTTTCCCGTGGGTTCCTTTCTCTTGCCGGCCTTCCAACCCTGCTGTCTGTGACTACGTTTACTTTTTACAAGTTTGGTTTCCTTTTCTTTTCATTCCCTTCTTGTTTTGATGTTTTAATTGCACACACACACACACACGCGCGAGCATGTGGGCACACACACACACACACACACACACGCACACAAACATAAAAACAATGGTCGGTCTGCAAACCCACTCACACTTTCCTTTCTTTCTTTCTTTCTTTACTTCTCTCTAAACTTCTTTCTTTCTGTTATCTGTTTTGTTTAAGTTTGCTGTAATCTTTTCTGTCATTACTTTTTTTTTTATCTTATTAATTAATAATGTCGTGATTTTACTGCCTTTTGTTTGTTATTTCTTTGGAATTTGTTTACTCACGTACTTGTTTGCTTGCTTACTTATGTTTTCTCACTTGAAGAGCCATGGCAACTGAGAACAGTGTTCAGGAAATGGGCCATTGGCTAGATATTTTTGTTTTCCTTTCCTCTGTTATTTCTTCAACCCGGCTTACCCCCATTGTCCTGTGCCTTTTTTTGCTGTAACAACCAAATTGGGGCCTTTGCTCTCGTTTGGTTCACCCAATCTAAGAGTGAAGAGGAGAGATGATGAGTGGAGAGAGAGACAGACAGACAGACTAAGACAGACAGACAGACAGATCAGAACAGGACAGACAAGACTGATCAGGACGACAGAAAAGAAAGACAGACAGACAGACAGACAGACAGATCTCCTTTACTTTTCTACACTAATTTATCACAAGACCCAACCTCCCTAATCTGCCTCACACTTTCAAGGGCTACACCCTGTCTGTTTAACTAACTGACAGCCTGAATCATACCTGTGTGAGTTGTCCGACTTGAACATCACGCGCTTCTATGCAACAGAAAAGCGGTGTTCACTGTACATGTATAAATAGTAGGTTTACATAGACATTGCCTGGTGTTTCATGCACTTTCCCAGCAACACCGCCATGTCAAGAAGCCGGTTCAATCCTTAGACAATTTTGAAATCACTTCTTCTTATCTGTCTGTTCCTGCGTTTTTATTCCTCAGGTAGTCCCCTGTAGGAAGAGAGGTATATACAGTGTTCGTGACCATACCCACGCCAGCATTCCTCATCTCTACAGCAGCAGATGGGTCTTTGGCCTCTAGATTCCTTGATCGCAACTATTGCCACATGAATACGTACGGACTCTGTGTACGCCAGCCAATGTGTTAGTGGTCTTCAGACTTACTTAACATTTACGTAGGTCGTGGTTCTATTATTTTCAGGTTCGTATCACTTATTCAATGCACAGCTTTCACGCTAGCTCGTTTTCGCATCTAAGTTATGAGACTGACGTCAGTTACTGTACTATCACAACACCAAGAATCATAAGTCTGGGTTCTGCTCATAGGCAACTTCAGAAGGATACTTTAAGTGTGGGTTTACCTTTTGAAACTGCCAAGCGTCTATACGATTATATTCCCAACTTCTTAAGGCAACCAGCACTTCTAGATACACAATAAACGTCACTTTTGTTCAAAAAATTTCCACAATATCCGTATAATATGCTAATTCAATTAGAATCAATCATTTGTTTTTATGCAAAAAAAACTGCTACTTTTAGAAAAATGGTATTTCAACATCATTTGTCATTACAAATATGACTTTACAACTCTGAACATGGACATGCATACAAGACCCAGTGATCTCTACTAGGATTTTGTTTGTTTTTATATTTCAATGTTTGTAATGTCTGCGAGCGTGGTTCTGTTTATACATGCTTTATTTTTAACTTTATACCAGATATGTTGAAGAGTGTTACCATCTTTTGTTTCAATCATTTGTTACAATGTTGTCACTGTGTGGACAGTCATCAACAATGTTGTCTCTAGTGTGAGACAGTATCAATCAATGTTGTCTCTGTGGGACTAGTAATAAACCTATGTTGTCCACCGGTGTGGCATAGTATTTAATATGTTATCTACTGGTGCCATAGAATATTAACAATATTGTTAGCAATGAGGTAACTGTGTGCATATGCTCCAATTAACAATGCTGGTACATGTGGGATAGGTTTTAACCAATATGTTTAGCAATGCTGTTCTAACTTGTGTGCTTAAGTATTACATGCTGTTAACTCAAATGCTCGATCAACTCTGTGGTGAAAGACGTATCAATTCAATATGATATCTCCTTGTGTGCATTGCTCATAATACACCAAATGATCGTTAACAATGCTGTATCTGTGTGAAAGAGTACTAACAATGTTGTCTTTCTGGTGAATAGTTAACTACAATGCTTAGTTTACATTCGCTGCTGTCACCTGATGTGAAGATTATCAACTGTTGTTCTGCTGTGCAAAAGTAATAAACCAAACTATTTGGCCAAAGCACAATGCACGTGGCGAAAGAGTGACATTTGTTTGAACGCTTGTGACAGCCATGTCTTTTGTACGAATCCTACAAATCACCAAGGAATAGAAGCGATCCGACCCGACGACCGGAGGCTAACTAGGCGGGACCGAGAGGGCATGAAGAAACGTGAGGGAGCGACCTGACAGGAGAATGCCCGAGCTAGAGTGACAGTAGGGAAGCCATGCAATTAGTGACAGCACTACCATTGGATTTTGTATGTCTTGGGACTGACAGCATCCAGTTGATGGTACATCCTTACAGGGAAACTGCAATACATCTGCTGTTGGAATCTTACTGAAAAAAAGGAATTGGAAAAGGACCAAATGAATACTATTCTTCTCTAAATGGTTTAGCAAAGGAAAAATGCATCTTAAATTGCAAAAGTGGTAAAGTGTTTTTTGATATTAAAAATATCGACTATACTGATTTCATGAGCTAGGCCTCATTCTCTCTCTCTCTCTACTTCTTCTTCTCCTCTCTCTCCTCTCTCTCTCATCCCTCTCTCTCTCTCTCTCTCTATCTCGCTCTCTTCTTCTCTACCTCTCTCTCTTCTCTGCTCTCTCCTTCGATACTTACTAGTAATTGGATTTTATCCCCCTTTTTTTTTCTTTTCCTCTTCCTTATTTCTTTTGTAATGAGTCTAGGGTATTGCGTTTATTTCAGTTATTTGACTATAACATTGTCATGAGTTATAATCAAAATGGTTGTCTGACGTGATGTGCACTGTCTTGAGGAATGAAACAATCAACACTCTCTCTCTATCTCTCTCTCTCTACTCTCTCTCTCTCACTATCAATCTCTATCCCGTCCCCCCCTCTCTCATCCTCTCTCTCTCCGATCTCTCTCACTATGACTCTTATCGAACTGGCTGGTTGTTGTTGTTATGTTCATAGTTTTTCATTCATTTCTTTTCTTCCTTGTTTTTATGTTGTGAAGAGTAGGGCGTATTGTGGCTTTCTTAATGATTTACTTAATTATTAAGTATTAATTTTTATTATCTATTATTTTTTTATATTACTTATTTATTCTTTTATCCTAACTATTTTTTGTCTAAGTAATCCAAATTAAGTGTTCAAAGCGTGACTCGTTGTACTGGTTGAGAATTATATATTTAGTACTCCATCTAAGTGACAAAAAAACACATAACACACACCATCACAACACACACACACACACTCTCTACTCTCTCTCTCTCCTCTTCTCTTCTCTCCTCTCTCTCACTGTATTGTGGCCTAAGACCGATATGCAATTTAATTAATTCTCTCTCCCTCTCTATATCTCTCTATCTCTCTCTCTCCTCTCTCTCTCTATATCTCTCTATCTCTCTCCTCCTTCTCTCTTCTATTGTTATTGTCGTTTTCCTATATATAGGGCTATATCTCACTACCTTCTCGATTTCTACTAATATTTATTTGGATTTGTCTGTATTGATCTCCAGTGAATCTCCTATTTTATTATTTATTCCCACGTGTCAACAAACTTTGTGTACCTATTCTACAACTATGAAGGTCTGTTCAATTTTTATTGATCTAGATGTTTGCTTACTCTCTCTCTCTCTACTTACTCTCTCTCTCTCTCTCTTCTCTCTCTCTCTACTCTCTCATCTTCGCTCTCTCTCTCTGTGTTGTTATTCGCTTGTGGTTGTACTTTCTTTTGTTGGTAATTTGTTTGGGTTTTTCGCTTGTTTGTTTTTTGTTTTGGTGTATGACGTGTGTGAGTGTGTGTGTGTGTGTGTGCTGTGATGTTTGTGTGTGTGTGAGTCTGTGTGTTGATGTGTGACTGTGTGCATGTGTGTGTGTGTGAGTGTGAAGGGGGGATGGTGCTATTTTTTTTTTATTGTTTTTGTTTGTTTGTGTGTTTGTTTTTTTGGGGTACTTCATGGTGTTTTTTTATTTTGTATTGTTTGTTGTTGTTTTTTTTCTTGTTTTGTGTTTGTTTATTGGAGGGTGTAGTTTTTGTTTTTTTGGTTGTTGTTGATTGTGTTTTTATGTGGTGGTGGTGGTGGGGGAGGGGGGGGGTTCTGCGGGTATGTGTTTGTCTTTTGTCGTCTTGGGTTGTTAGTTTTTGTTTGTATGTTTGTTGGTTTTTTTCTTCTTCTCTCTTTTTTCTTTAAAAAAAAGTTTTTTTCTTTGCTTATTCGGTCTGAAAATAATGTTCACTGAGTGCATTTTATAAATTGTGACCAATGGGAGGGGATCTGGATGTAAAAAGCACTATGAATAACTTATTTCATTTATCCTGAAAAAAAAATATTTTGTTATCTATTACTTACAATGTGTAGATGTTATTTTATGACTTTATTGGCTTTCCACTTCTTTATTATGTGAGTGTCATGGTATAGACATTACTCTTTATTACCCATGACATTCTAATTTGCAGGACGCATAATTTAAAAAAGTTTTTTTGTTGATCGTGATGCTATGCTGATGTATTACATATTTAGTTATTTAATCCCTGGAAACAGCCCCGACTCCACCTCACCTCACCCCCCCACACCCGCTCCAAAACAAACACAATACACATCCCATACACACCACACAACACACTCAACTCACCACCCACTCAACCCCACTCATATTCTACTCCCAATCTCAACGACTGATTTGTTTTAAATTTCTTTCTGGCGTTTGTTTCCTTAGTTTTTATGTGTGGATGTACAATGGGTAATTAAATTTATTTTTTATCATGACAATATAATTTGAAACGTCGACTATACATCTATAATTTGAGTGTTGATGGGCATGGCATTACTGTTATTGCGGAATGTATATACTTGGATACTTACTCTGATATACCACACACACACCACACTCTCTGTCCTTGTCTTTCTCTCTATATTCACCTTTATATCGTCATGCTTTTAGTCATAGTATATCCTGATGAAGGATTCGATTTTCTATATATTTCGAATTCATTTATTTGGACTTGCCTCTGTACCTTAAGTTTATTATTGAGTGCTCTATCCTTCAATATAGTTAATTTTGTATAACAAGTATGTGTACATTGACTGTGTAGATGTTTCTCTTATGACTATTAAGTTTGAGTTGTGTTACTGTTTTCTTTGGCTTTGTTGTTTGTTACTATCTGTTTCTTAGTTGTTGTTGTTTGTCTGTTTTTTCTCTTACCTTTATCATCTTTTGTTGTTTGGTTTTTTTTTGCGCTTTTGTTTGTTTGTTTGCGTTTTGGTTACGGTTTTTTGGGGGGTGGGGTCAGGGATGGGGTATTTTTAGATTTTCTTTTAATTGCTTTGCTTTGGCGTGGAGGGGGGGGGAGTGAGGGTTGTTGGGGGTGGGGGAGCGGTTGTTGGGAGGGGGATGCTGTTTTGATGAAAAGGGTTATTTCCCCTTGTTTTTATGTGAAGACTGTATAAGTATGGGTTATGATTACTTATGATGTATCCTAACGGGCGGAGGACTGGATGTAAAAAATGCAAACACATGTGTAGCCGTTAATTCTATTATCCTCGATAAAATATAAGAATTTGTCAGTGTCATTGTCATAGTATCTCTCTCTTTTCTCTCTCTCTCTCTCTCACTCCTCTCTCTCTCTTCTTATAATTTTATAGGTAACTTGAATTTGGGTAATTGAGACTCTTCAAGTGTAAGCAAAGTCAAGATGCAAAAGAAAGTGCAAGAACATCCAAATCTGTATTCTTTTATATCGTTCTATCAATATTACGACTGACGGCAAATAATCATACTCGGGTAAGAACAAAAAACCCCTGTCAGGACACATTGGAATACTCAGTCGATTAATATATCGGCTAAGAATTTCATCAACTTTCGGAGGGGAAAATCAAGCAATGAAGCTGTCTTTTTTTCATTTAAAATAGATTTCCTCCGTGGAGAATACGAGAGCCTCGTCAGTCCCGACAGCTTCCTCCATTCCAGGAAAGTCTCCGGGGTGCTATGACTCACTTTCTGTCCTCTATTCTTCCTGTTTGCTTTCTGTACTCGTTTGTTTCCTACCTGTTGTCGCATCCTCCTTGTCTATGTTCATGCATTTGGGTCCTCTTTGCTCCCTTGTCAAAAAAACACTCTTCAAATAATCAACCAATCTATTCTCCCATGCCCATGTCGGATGTGATGGGCTTTTGACTTGTTCAGTACCTGACAGCAGTTGGCAACGCATTTGTTGTCTAGTTGTTTGTCGTTACGAAGAAAAAAAGTCTAAGTACCAATAATAGCTCAAGAATCCCGGAAGCACAGACCTGTTTGTGGTGCTGACTGTGGGACCGATCCGCCATCACCATACGCGCTCCTCTCCCTCATACCACTCAACGCAGTCATGGAGGACCACAAGTCTCCATGTTCCCATCACGAGTTGTAAGACAAAAAATGCCGAGGCACGACAATAAGAGGCTGCTGTGGATTAATAACGTTATATGGACTTCATGAAAACTTCAATGAAATTAGGTTGCTTTTTCTCCATGATAAAGCTCATTGCTGACGAATATATGTTAGCATAACTTTTTTAAACAATTCTTAATCAAGTCTATGACATAAAATGTAGGTGTCGTTATGTGCTATCTACGGTCTGTAACAACGCTATAAAGAAAAACTAAGGTACTTCAACTATCTATGGGTGGTCCTAATAAAGCTTTCCCCTGACTTGCCCTGGCCTCGTAACCAGCGCGACTTGTCATGCCGACAAACCTCTAGCCAGCAAAAAGCGACATCATTAGTGAGCTCTATACGAAACTAATCAGAAGTACCCTTCATACATCTTCGGGCGTTAAGCAATTGACTAATACTTTTACAGCGGCGAGGTGATTAAAGACAGCTTATAACAGTAGTTGCAGGAAGTCGCTCCTAACACACACCGAAGATAATGCCTGCAGCACCCTCAAGAGACAACAATGGCCAAAATCCTCTTACGTCAGTCAGGCCGGATCTGCAGTAAAACAATCACAAGACTGGGGATATGTTTGTAATTTCAGGAGAGACACACTCTCAAAGAGTGCAAATACTGGGAACAAAGTGGACACTAATAAGGTCTAATGCAGCTACACACACGAACAGACAGACACACTAACACACAACGCAACTCACTTCACGTCATCACCACGCCGCACACAACACACAGGACACACACACACGCAAACACACTTAAATGCGCATATGCACGCATGCGCACACACTCGCACCAACACATAATGTGCTTATGGACGCACACACAACACACGCACCACACGTAAAACTACACACGTACACACTCTCACACTACGTACACTCGACACACATCACTGAACACACACCTAGTGCATGCGCGGCTTTATCCAGACCAGACACATACAAAGCAAGGGGCTACGTTTCGGCCAAGTGTTGTGGCATGTCTAACTGTCTTTAGAAACTCACAACACACCACACACAATCACAAATCGGTGAATTTCTTGACAGGTGTTTGATTTGAAAAATGTCTTTGTATTCCAAAAAGCAGAGCCCAGGCTTTTGGAAAAGCTCCATCGTTTATTTAATGATGCTATTGAAACAAAGCAACGAAGAGAAAACATAATATGAAGAAACACAAAATTCAGTACTTTTTGAAATTGGTTGGTTTTTATGCTACATTTCGCAAGCAAAAGCAGATGATCAGAATGTTACGCTGTTTGACAAACCTTCATGTCGAACCTACGACTTTAAAGCAAAGAGGTTGGAGACTATGGTAAGGGTTGAAACCAAAAAATATATCACTTGGCCAATAGCCTTCTGTTTATCGCCAAAGGCACTGATTCTGCTCCTGATTCCTCGGCAAGCTCGTGCACAAAATGATGTTATCCTTCACTTGGGCCCTCCACACTCTAACAAGTCAGTGTGACCCGAACCAGGAAGAGGAGGTGGGGTTTATGACCTAAGTGGTGGCACTTAGAGAAGACCAAGGTCTCTGACAATTTAGCTACCAACGACACAAGTTAGGACTGATTCTGCTAATGGACACATTGTTGCTGTCCTTTTACTCGGATATCTGTATCAGCGCACGTATCTTTTGATGTCAAAGAGAGAATAAAGGCTACCTTATTTCTAACTCCAAACTCGTAAGGTTATGCTTTCTAATTGTTTTCTGATTTTCTTTAAAGCATTTGTAAATGCAATGTGATCGCTTTTGCATTGTATTGATGTTGTATTGCATTGCTCTACAGTTAGGTAGGTAGTCCATCTTAGTGTAATTGTGTTGATGCAGTAGAGTGGCGTGTAGGTAATGTGGTGTATTTTATTTTGTACATTGTATTGTATTTATCTTGCATTGTTTGTCATCGCTCTGTATGTTTGTATTTATATGATCTATCAAATTTACTACAGATTGACTTTATATAGGGACTATCATAGAGCATGTTGATCTTTTTGCCTGAAAAAGTGAACAGACCAAAGGCAACCTATAGAATCGCAGGTGGCCTTCATATTCGTTGTCCTGTAGAATGTCACACAGACGCCGACCAAACACCTACCATACCAGCACCGAACTTACACGCATATTTAGTTAAGTTAGACACTTGCTGCCAAGGATTAGAACTTACGAATTCCAATTGAAAACACAAAAGGGGTTAGGTGGAGCGTTAAACACACAATAAACTAGGACACTGTTCTCACAACTTAGTAGGGTCTCGGACAATGGGGGTTCATTTTACTTTGCAAAAAAACCACCAAACTGCTGTCTCCTAGAAGTATATCGGAATTGCGGTTTTCAAGTTCACTCTGACACCCCCCTACCCCAAAAAAAAAACCCCTAAAACACAGAAACCAAACACCAACATAAACAACCCAACAAAACCAAACAACAAACAACAAAAAAACACTGTTTCTCTCCTGAAGAGCAAATAACAGGGGACATACATCACATAGCATCCTGATTTTTCTGTTCTGACCCTTTCCCCCTAGTTCTAGCATATTCAGTCCTTTCTCTAAACCTACAGAGGAGAACGGTCAATTCGTGCCGTTCGGAAGAAACCCCACTCAACACCTAGCTTGTCTTGGAGAACACAAATACACTGCCCACAGTTCTCTGCTGAAGATAGGGTTCCTGTGCGAGTTACGCCCCCTGTATAAAAAACTCTCATAATTTACTTGCCTTGTTCCATGTTGCGTCAGTGTGTTTTATTTCATACAGCAAACGCTACCTCTGATTTCCATTTTTCCAAAATACATTTCTGCTCCAAAGCCCCCACTGTCTTTGTCGTCTGTCTGTCTATCTGTCTGTTGTCTGTCTGTCTGTCTGTCTGTACTGTCTGTATGTCTTCGTTCTCTCTTCGCTCATCTCTCTCTCTCTCTCTCTCTCTCTCTCTCTCTCTCTCTCTCTCTCTCTTCTCTCTCGTTTTGCCTTTAACTACAGGACGGAATTGAAGCACTTTACAAAGAGCCCTCAGCAATGATCTTCTTAGTGTCGTTCTTTGGCTCTTGTTAGCAGCTTATATTCTCTAAAAACCTATGTACGCATGAAAGAGAAGGGAAACAATCCTGTTGGCAAGTAAAATGGTAAAAGGTGTCCATTAACCCTTGTGCGAAGAGAGCGACGGCGTTCCAGAGCCCTACATATCTGGGACCCCGCATCTATGAGGGCAGTGCCATACATCATCCCTCTCGTGCTTTCACCTTCTCCTGACCCTAAAAAAGTGACAGGGGGGGGGGGGCCAGTGGAGGCGTAGCCATATACAGTTGGTGAACGTGTGGGGACTGTGCTGAAGGACACAGGCGTGACAACCGTCACCGATCTATTTGGTAACCTCGCTCCGATGCTGCTTACCTTAGTCGGCGGAAGCTAGAGCTCTGGACTACTTAGCCTATCCGTCCCCATAAAGTAGATTGGGAAGTAGAGTATTGATTTATTGTCAAGGGCAAGGTGCCTTATCATACGTTTCTTTGACACTTAAAAAAAAACACATCACACAGATACTTTCTTTAAGTCGGCAAGTTCAATGCACGTCTGGCGTCACCAGCTAGCTATCCATTGTGATGCACTGGAGATAATCTGGCATGAATTGGTGGGTGACTGTCTTCTTTTCCCTCCTTTCGTTCATACTTAGCTGGTGCCCTTCGGCGTCGCGGGGAGACACAGACGTCTGTCTGCAAAGCTAGGCGGGAGGCTTGATGTAGTGACAGGTTATGGGCTGCAGGGTGTCAGCCACGGAGACGCTCCATCGGATGCCTTGGTTCTACCTCTGGATTTCAGCATTGAAACTTTGGTGCGTGTATGCCGCTAGGGATGGTGGTTGGCGCACGGCATTTCTTCAGTGAGGTGACCAAACCACTGATTCCTTTGTTGTTCGATATGTTGGAGAAGACATTGTGTTAGTCCGACCAGTCTCCTGATCACCTCCCATTCTTGATCTTGTCGCGTCTGGCTCTTGTTGACAGCTTCTTCTTCAAGGCAGCGCTATTTCAACATGTGCACCAAGTTTTCTCTCTTTGGCTTTTGTTAGGGCGCCCATGTTTGACACTGGTATTGAGTGTTGGAACGAAGATGGCGTTGATGAGTTTCTGCTTGGTGGCTATTTGGGATGCTGGATGTTTTAGAAGGGGGCGAGTTGGTATAATGGACAGCAGTTCGCTTTATGCATTTGTTTCTATCTATCTTGGTCCTTATTTTCCACTTCAGTGAAGAGGCTGCCAAGGTTTTAAATTCTTTGGTCTGTTCATGTTTTCAGTCTGCGGTGCCGTTGATGTTGATCGTCCAGCTTTCACTGGATTTCTGCTGACAGACATAATTTGTTGTTTGTGTGAATACCGATCTTCATTGTACATCACTCTGAGATTGTGTTGCGTTGGTCTGTGTCAGGTGATCTTGAAGAGTGCTTTTGTTTTGATCATCAGGGAAAGGTCGTCAGCAAAATATAGTGTCGTTCAGGGCCTCAAGATCTGGGTTGAGCTATACTTTTTGATCTGGTCATGCTAGATCCACGAAGAGAAGGGGAGAGAGTCACGCAGCCTGTGCACCTGACCCTGTTTTAACCGGGACCCAGTTCGGATGTTCCACTGGTGTTCGGACTCTGCGCTCTTACTGTGGTTTAGATTCGCTTGATGTTATCAAGCAACTGCCTCCTATCTCACGTCGCCTACTGCTCCAGGCTCTTCCAGAGCTTGTCTCTGTTGACTCGGTCGAAAAGCTTTTTTGGTCAACGAATCCTGTATGCAGGTCTATTGGTTGTTTCGAATGGTCTCCTTTCACACAGCTGTCGGAAAGAGCGAAGATGGCATCTGTGC
Source organism: Rapana venosa (assembly GCA_028751875.1). NCBI lineage: Eukaryota > Metazoa > Mollusca > Gastropoda > Neogastropoda > Muricidae > Rapana > Rapana venosa. Next base: position 125,722,464 of record CM054134.1, read on the forward strand.
AACTCTTCCTTTCCGAATGCATAAGGGCATTGCCCTCAGTAAGGTGTTCTTGCTTTGGCTCTTGTGTGCTGTTCCAGAATCTTTGCATACATTTTCCTACATGCTGAGATAGGAAATGCCTCTGTAGGTGCTGCAGTCTTCTGCTGACACTTCTTCTTCTCCAAAATTGGCAACACTATTGCATTTTGCAGTTCATTGGTACTTTCCCTCTCTTCCCATGCTTTAGAAGATGATAGGTGAGCACCTTAACTCCAGTTTTCACGCATGCAAGGATTGCGCTTCAGTTGTCTATGCCGTCATCACTGCCGCCTTTGCCCTTTGGGCGGGTTCGCTTTAATTGTTTGTCTTGATTTCAGCTTCAAGGATTTTGGGTCTAAACTGAGTCTTTATATGTGGTGAGAATTGAGAGCTGGAAGTTGCCTATTACAGATGGGTTTAAAAGATCTTTAAAGTAATCTTCCATCTGTATTCAGAATTTCCTCTTCTTTGTGCAGTCGCTCTCTCCATTAGGCATCATATCACTACTGTGGTTGGATGAATGGTCATTTTACTTCATTTCGTTTCACACATTTGAAAACATTTCTTGGGGAGTTCTTGCTATTTCACTTAACCTTACTCTCCATAAGTCGCCAAGATTTTTCTTGGAGGCTAATCACAACACGTTTACTATATCTCTTGCCGATTACTGTAATTGGCCGTAGTCCTCTTCTGTTTGGTCTGGGCCAAGCTTTATATCAGCGCTTTTTTTCTTGATGGCTGCCTTCCCCTCTGTTACCACAGCTGAGCTTTCCTGTTTTTACCTCATCATTTCTTCGTCCCGCAAAGATTCTTAAGGTGTTCAAAGAGAGCTGGCTCTTTGAGGTTATTTTTGTTCCCAGGACTTTATTGCTCCATCTGTTGAGAGTGTCTGTATCTATGGAGTCAAGTTTCACATAATTTGCTCTGTGAAATCTGTTTTTGCACTTCTTTTCTCTTCCAGTTTGAGGAGGATCGATTTTTTCAGGGTGGTTCTTTAGCTAGTTTATTTTCTTCTTATGAGTTGGTGGCATAGACATGACAAGGCTGTTGTCTAGTATTACAAGGTTAGGCCATTGGCGAGCCTTTTGAGTCTTTGATGGCGTAATGTGTTCTAAATATGCAAGTATATAAGTCGTCTTTGAGATCGAGATGTTGAGATGATCATTTTGTAACAGGTGTAAATTTGGGAGGCTCGTGTTGGACAAAAGTGTTAGGTGGATTCGATCAGATCACGCTCTCGCACATAGTTCAGCACGTAAGGTTCCGTTGTAATTGCAAAGGTGTTCTTTGGTCACATGTGGGGTCCAAGATGTTTTGTACTCGGGTTTATCTCTATCTCCAACTCTGCCCCGTTGATATCCCCAGACATTAGCAGGTCTTTTGTCAGGGGTGCTGTTGATCGATTGGTCGAGAGAGCTCTTGATAGAATGAGCTCTTTTCTTTCTGAGTATCGAATCGTTACATGGTGCTGATGCTTGGTTATTAGTGGATGATTTTGTTGGACTTTCACCTACTTAACTGATTTTTATCAGACTTTCTGATATGTGTTCTGTATCCATAAGATTTTTGTATGTCTGCGGTGTAGGAATGAATCCTCCACACATGCGATGCATCTCTGGTTTTCATGACTCCATCCAGACGAGAAAAAAGTTGAAATGGATTTCTTACGATCCTTCTCCTTTCTTCTCGTGTCTGAAATGATATGATGGAATATATTTACTTTTGGTAATGAATTCCTCTTAATTTCTGGTTTCATTGTTGTTAGCCGCAGATGTTCCATGTTCGCCAATGAAGTCACTTTCCTATCTCGATATGTCCGTTTCCATTGCAGCAGGCGTTTCTCCGCTTGGTATCCACTATCCGTCTGAGTCTCTTTTACGTTTTATTAGCATGTTGAGAAATCTATATGTCGGCTTGACTAGGCCAGTCACAGCCTTCACCAGAGGCCCCGTTAGAGCTTGACCTAGTTCGTTTACCACGACGTGGACGAGGGGTTGGACTTTGGAAGAGTACTCCAATATGTGATGCAATGGAGATAATCTGCATGTTATGGTGGTGACTTGTCAGGTTTATCATATAATGCTTTCAAAACAGGATATCTAGTCTCAAATGTGCAATAATTTTACAAATGCTGTTACAACGTGATCGATGAGTCGCTTGTTCTTTTTCTCTGCTTACCAACAGTTACACAACAACTAATTATGCTACAAATTACAGTATATTACTAACAAATGTTATTTTATAATCGTCGGATAATTTGTTTTCGTTATTTTTCTTTCGTTTTTTATACTATTATGTTCTTCATTTTTCTAGTTATTTTTGCATTTTTTATGTTGCGTGCCGGTCATTTTCACATACAGGTCGATGCGCCCTTACACCTCAAACTACTGATCTGTCTGTCTCTCTCGTATTGTCTGTCTCTCTCGTCTCTTCTTATGTCGCTCTCTCTCTCTCTCTCCGTCTCCTCTTATATTGCGTTAATTATTAAGAAGGTATCTATGGGCTGGGGAACCTGGATGAAAAAAGGCTCAAGAGTGCTTTTTCAATTATCTCGAAATAAAAGAATTTGTCATTATCATTTCATTGTCTCTCTCTCTCTGTCATCTTCTCTTGTCTCTCTCTCTGCTCTCTCTATTCCCTCTTCTCTCTCTGATATCTCTCTCTTGATCTGTCTCTCTCTATGTGTTATCTCTCTGTCTCTCTCTCTCTGTCTCTCTCTCTCCCCTCTCTCTCTCTGTCTCTCCATATTCTCCGAAACGCTGTTGCTGTACTTCTTACACTGTTAGAGTCTTGACCTATTTTTTGGTTTTGAGTTTGGTTGCCAGCCAGTGTCTTGTTTGTCCCGCGTGTGTGGACTGTAGAACTTCGTGTTGTGCTTTAGCTTTAATAGGCTTTCCGTGGGTTCCCTTTCTCTTGCGGCCTTCCAACCATGCGCTCTGTGACTAAGTTTATTTTTTACAAGTTTGGGTTTCCTTTTCTTTTTATTCCCTATCCATGTTTTGATGTTTTAACTGCACACAACAACACAAATCACGATGCGAGCATGTGAGGACCCACACACCAGCATACACACACACAGCACACATACATAAAATACACTGGTCGGTCCTGCCAAACCACTCACACTTTCCTTTCTTTCTTTCTTTCTTTACGTTATCTAACTTCTTGCTTTCTGTCTATCTGTTTTGTTTAAGTTTGCTGTCCATCTTTTCTGGGTCAATTACTTTTTTTTTTAATCTTTTAAATTATAATAGTGTGATTTTACTGCCTTTTGTTTTGTTATTTCTTGGATTTGTTTATCAGTTCTTGTTTGCTTGTTACTTATGTCCTTCTTCATTGATGAGCTGGCATGAGAACAGTGTATCAGGAAATGGGCTAGATGGCTAGATATTTTTGTTTTCCTATCACTCTGTATTTTTCAGTTCAACCTCGGATACCGCATGTGTTCTTGTGCCTTTTCCTTGATGTGATACAGACGGAAGATGTGCCTATTTGCTCGGTACTGTTGTGTAAGGCTCTATGACCACTGTACCGGTCATTGTGCTGTCTCTGATTATTTTATGTTTGTTGCTTATGTTGTGTTTTCCTGGTTTATTGTTGTTCAACCGGTTATCGTCTTATTGTTTTGTTTATTGTGTAAAGGAAGTCAGATGAAATGTGTTGTATTCCTAGTTAGCTTTTATTCCATCATTGCCCTTTTTCCCCCTCCCGTATGTTTTGGGTAAGGCCGGGTGCCAAACCTGTTCCAAGTTGTCCTTTTGTTTTCCCAAACGTGCAGTGTTTTTTTCCTGAAGGTCACTTTGTACAGTTCCGCATGATATCCTTCTGGGAACTCTCTGGGAAATTTTTTGTTAATCCCCTTTTGTTTTTATGCTGCTAAATTTTTCCCTTTTATTCACGTATCATTATGTGATGGGAAACACAAAAACCTCCGGCCGCAGGGGGGAAAACGGGCAAAAAAATTTGCCCCAAAAAAATTTCTCCAAAACTCCTAAACCCGGGCCAAAAAAATTTTTTCCCCCCCTTAGCCTATTTTTAAAAAATAAAAATTTAATTAATGGGGGGGTTTTTTTTTGGGGATTAAAATAGTACGGTCCCGCAAAAAAAGTTTTAAAAACTAAAAACCTAAAAGAGAAAAGTTCTATTATCCCCAAAATGTTCCCCCTTTTTTTCCATTTTTTAACCCAAAACCCCCTGCCCCCTTTAAAAAATACCTTTTTTTTCAGACTCCTTGGCTCTCCCCCCCAAAAAAAAAAACCCTGCTAACTCCCCCTTCCCTTAGCCTTCTCCAAAAAAAGCAAAAATTTGGTTTTTTTTCCTCCCGGTTAAAAAAAAACTTTAAGGTGTCCGGGGGGGGAACAAAAAGGGGGGGTTTCATCGCGGGGAGGCCTAAAACCAAACCCCCTTTGGGGCGCGAAAAATGGGGGCGGGTTGTTTTTTTTTTGCCCCACGTTCGTCAAGTGGTAATGTTTTTTTTTTAGCTCAGAAAAAGGAAAAAACTATAATTTCATTCACCCGGCTCTTGTTTATTGGTTTTTAGCATTTTTTTTTTATTGCCCCAGTCTCTTTTTTTTTGAACGGGGGGGGGTTTTTTTTTTTGGGGGAACCTTTTTGGTTTGCGTGTTTTCCTTCGAACTCGGGCCTTCTTAATTTTCTCTTCTTTTTCCCTTTTCCCCCCTTCCCCCCTTTCTTTTTTTCTTTTCCCCTTTTTCTTTTCCCCCCCTTCCTCTTTTTCTTTTCTCTCCTATTCCCCCCCCCCCCCGTTCCTTCTTGTTTTTTTTTTTCCCCCCCCTCTTCCCTAAATTTTTTTATTTCTTGACAAAAGAACCCTTTTTTCGGTTTTTTGTGTGATTCATTTTTTTAAAGGGGTTTCTTCGTTTTTTTTCGTAAATTGTTTTTGTTTGGGTTTTATGTTTTTTGTTTTTTTCTTTTTTTTTCTTGTTTTACTGGTAAAGTCTGTTTCCGGATGGGGGGTTTCCCCTTTTTTTTTTTAAACCTCCCCCAAAACCCCCCCCGCCCCCCACCAGCCCCCCCCCCCCCCGCCCCAAAAAACCCCCCCCCCCCCCCCCCAAAAACCCAAAAACCCCCACAAAAAAACCCCCCCCGGCCCCCGGTTTAAAGTTTTTTTCTTTTGCTCCTTTTTTGTTTTAATGTTTTTTTAAATTTTGTTGCTTTTTTCCCCTTTGTTTTTTTTGGGTTTTTTAAGTCATTTTTTTTTTCTGGGGGTTTTTTTTTTTTGTTTGGTTTTTTTCTTTTTTTTTTTTTTTTTTCCAAAATAAAAATTTTCGGGGGCCAGGCCGCAGGGTTTTTCCTTTGTTTTTTTTTTTAAACTTTTTTCGTTTTTTTTTCTTTTTTCAAAACCCCTATTTTTAGCCTGTATTTTTTTCCCGGTTATTTACTTTTTAATGTGGGGGTTTGGGGTTGGGGAAAGTTGTTTTTTTTTTTGGGGGGTTGGATTTGGGTGGTTAGGAAAAGAGGGGTCAATTGTTTTTCATTTTTTTTGTTTTTTCTTTGGGGTTTTGGCTTTGCCCTTCTTTTTTTTTTTTATTTTTTTTAAAAAAAGGTTTAAAAGGCTTGGAAAAAAAAAAGAAAACAATGTGGGTATTTTTAAGGTTGGGGAATAAAATTTTTTTGGGAAAAGGGGGGTAATTTTTTTTTTTGTATGGGCCCTTTCGGTTTGGGTATAACCCCCAAAAAACTTGGGGGAAAGGAAAAAAAGGGGGAAGGGAAAAAAAGTAAGAAGGGAAAAAGAAAAAGAAGGGAAAAAAGGGGAAGAGAATGAATTTATCTTTTTTTTGAAATTGTCAAATTTATCTTCTTGTCATCCCCGCTTTGCCCAACCTTTTTCAAAATATTTAAAGAAAAGGAGAAAGGGGAAGACGTGGAAGGAAGGGGGGGGGGAGGGGTTGAGGTGCCAAAAAACCTTGCGTCACAGCCCTTTTACTCCTAAAGGTCCCAACCCCCTAAAAGGAAAAAATTTTTCTTTTACTTTAAAAAAAAAGGGAAAAGGGGGGGAAAAAAAATTTAACGGGAAACTGAAGGGGGGGAAAATTTTTAAAAACCCGGGGGGGCTTCATACCGAAAACCCACCCCCCGGGAAAAAAAAAAATTTTAAATAATTTGGGGCCATGAAAAAAGAAAAGGACAATTTTTTTTAAAAGAAAAAAAATTTGTGCCCTTAACGCCGAAGGGATCTTTTTAAAAAACCCCCCCCCAAAAAAAACAAAACATTTAAAATTTGGGGAATTTTTGCTTTTTTAAAATTTAAAAAAAAATTTTGAATTTTTTTTTTTTAAACACGGGGTTTTTTAGCTAAGGGGCGGGGACCAATTTCCCCCCCAAAACCCGGGGGGGCATTAAAAGGTCGGGAATCCAAAACATTTAAAAAAAAACCTTTTTTTTTTTTTAAAGGGAAGGCATTTTTTGGATTAAAACGGGGAAAAAAATTTTTTAAACCATCCCAAGGGGCTAAAAGGTAAAAAGGGCCCCCAAAGGAAAGGGGGGGCCAAAAGACCTTTCCGGGGCCCAAAGAGGGGGTTTTCCCCCGTGCAAATTTACCCTAAAAGGCGGGTATTTAAGTGGATAACTGGGGGTGTAGAACCCGGCGCCGAACTCACCCTCCACTGGCCCGCCACCTCTTTTTGGCGGGGGAAACCTGACCCCCCCCCAAAGGGGGTTAATGGAAAAAGAATGGGCACTTTACCTCAAAAGGTTAAAAAGTTGAAAAAGCAACATTTTTTTTTAAAACCCATGGGGAAACTTTTAAACGGGCGTCCCCAGGGCTTTATTAAAAACCAAAAAAAGTTTGGTTAAAAAAAAATTACGTTTAAAAGGACAGGGTTAAAAGTGACCTATTTAAAAAACCAGTTTGTGGGAAGCTTTTTTAAAATTTTTTAAAAAAAAAAATTAAAAAAATTCAAAACCCGAAAAACCCAAAAGTGTTAAAAAATTGTTGTTTTTTCCCCCAAAAACTGTCTTTTTTTCTATTTGCTAAAAAAAGGGGATAAATTAATTATTGCAAAAATTGGGGTGTAAACCCGGGAAAAATTTTTTTAAAAAAAAAACCCACCACCCCCAAAAAACCAAACCCCAAAACCCCAACCAAAAACAAAAAAAACCCCCAAAACACACCACAAAAAACCCCCCCATTTTTTTTTTGTGTCTTTTTTTTTTTGGTTTTTTTTTTGTTGTTGTTGTTTTTTTGGGGTTTTTCGATTTTTTTTTTTTTTTTTAAATTTTTTAAAATTTTTTGTTTTTTTTAAATTCCAGTTTTTTTTTTTTTCCCTTTGATTTTAGGGTTTTTTTTGATTGGGGTTTTTTTTTTTTTTTTTTTATTTTTTTTTTTTTTTTATTCTTTTTTTCTTTAGTGATGGCTTGATGAAAAAAAGCAATTTTTTTTTCCACGAAAAAAAATTTGATTTTGATTTTGTTTTGACACACCAACCCCCGCCCCCCACCCACACCCCCACACACACACCACACTTACACTACACGCAGAAACAGGTACTTAAAAAAAAAAAAGGGTTTTTTTAAAAAAAAACCTCCCCCCCCAAACCCCCCGGGGTTTCCAAAACCGGCGTATCTGAGACTAAAAAAGCGCCCCTGTGAAGTAGAAAAATGACCAGTCCGGGGGTCGAAGTGTGGTTTTACGACGCGCTGTCTGCCCCGGTCATAACTGGCCCCGAGAATGTACTGCCCTTTACCTCCTTTTGATGATGATTGTGAATAGGTAGGGAAAATAGATATAATAGGGTAGTAGTTTAAAAAAAAAGGGCAGTAGATAGGGACTGGAGTAATTTCGTAGCTAGAAAAAGGGAGTGGTAAAATTTTGATAGATAGGATAGATTGGAAAAAGATAATAAGATAGATATGGAAAATAGAGAGAATAAATTTAGATGGTATAGATTTTAAAATAGGGAGATAAGAGATAGGAGGGGGATAGACTGATAGGATTAGAGAGAGAGAGAAAATATAAAGAGTATGTAATAGTAGAGAGACATGGATAGTAGGGAGAGATAGATAGATAGGGAGGGGGAGAAATGAAAAAAGATGATTTAAAAGATAGATAATAGATAATAATTTGAAAAGATAGCAGATAGGGGGGTTTTTTTTCCCCAGGGGTTGTTATTTTTGTGTTTCTAACTCTTGGGTGCCTTTTTTTTTTTTTTTTTTTTTTTTTTTCAAAGCTGTGTTGTTTTTTTTTCTCTCTCTCTCTCTCTCTCTCTCTCTCTCTCTCTCTCTCTCTCTCTCTCTCTCTCCTCTCTCTCTCTCTCCCTTTCCTCTTTTGTTTCCCCCCTTTTCTTTTTACCCCTTTTTTTGTTTTTGGGTTTTTTTTTTGAATTTTGCTGTCGTTTTCTCTGTCTGTCTGCCGTTGCCTGCCCGTTTTTGTCTGTCTGTTGGTCTGTTTCCTGTTTGTTGCTGTCTGTTGTTGTTTGTTTGCTTTTTTCTTGTCTGTCTTGGGGGTTTTTGTCTTTTTTCGTCTCTCTGTCTCTGTCTTTGTTTTTGTCTGTTTTCTTCTCTTGCTTCTTTCTGTGTCTCTTTCTTTTTACTCTCTGTCTTTTTTCCTTTTTTCTCTCTTTTCCCCTCTCTGTCTCTTTCTTTTTCTCTCTTTTTCCTCTCTTCTCTCCCTTTCTTCCTCTCTCTCTCTCTCTTCTTCTTCTCCTCTCTCTCTCTCTCTCTCCCTTTTTTTTCTTCTTCTAAAATTTTTAGCATGTTTTTTTTTTTTCGGGTTTTTTTTTTTTTTATTTTTTTGTTTGTTTTTTCTGTTTGAGTTTTTTTTTTCTTGTTTTTTTTGAAAAATTTGGTGTTTTGGGGGTTTTTTTTGCGTTTTTCTTTAAAAAAATGGGGGGGTTGGGGGAAAATTTTTTCTTCTTTCCTTTCCCCCCTTTTGTTTTTTCCTTTTCCCCCCCCTCTCCTCTCCTCTTCCCCCTCTCTCCTCTCTCCTCTTCTCTCTCCTCTCTCCTCTCTCTCTCTCTCTCTTCTCTACTCCTTTTTTTTTCTTCTCATGGGCGGGTTTTTTTACATTTCTTTTTTGGGTTTTTTTTTTTTTTCAAGGGGAACAAAATCTTTTTTTCTTTTTTTGGGAAGGAAGTGTCTTCCCCGTGATGGTGAAAAAAACTTCTTCGTATTTTTTTTTGGTTTTCCCCCGTTAGACCTTCCTCGTTTGTTTTTCTCCTTGTCCTTTCTTTTGTTTTCTCTTGCTTTTTTTTGTCTTGTCTCTAACTCTGTTTTTGTGGGTGTGGGGTGGTGCGTGCGTGTTTGTGTAAAGGGTTTAAATTTTTTTTTTTTTTTTTTTTTTTTATGGGGTATGGAATAAGCATTTTTTTTGCTTTTTTTTTTTTCATCTACTTTTATTCCAGGTGAGTGTTTGTGTGTGTAAGTGTTCGGGGTATTTTATTTTGTGGTGGGGTGGGCTTTGGTTTTTTTCAGCTTTTCCCATTTTTTTTGAATCAACCAAAATATTTTTTTTTGTAAAAAAAAAAAAAAAAAAAAAAAATTTAAATTCTTAAAATTTTTAAAGATTAAAAAGAAACTGAAATTTGAAAACCCTTAAATTTAAAAATTTTTTTAAAAAAAACAAAAACGGAAAAAATTTTTCATTTTTTTTTTCATTTTTTTTTTTACGTTAAAATTTTTTTAAAAAAGGACAAAAAAACAGAAAAATTTTAATTTTTCTGAAAATTTTTTAAAAAACCCTTTCTTTAACCCCCAAGAATTTTTTTTCCCAATTTTAATGGGCTTTTAAAAGCATTTTTTCCCCCAAAAAAATTTTCTTAAGAAAAGAATAAAAATTTAAAAAACCCCCAATGAAAAAAAAAGAAACGGGGAAAAAAATTTTTCGGTTGGGGTGGGGTTTTTTGGGTTGGGGGGGCCAGGGGCATTTTGGGATAAAAAAACTTTCATTTGCCCCTTGGGGTAAAGAACAAAATGTTTGTTATGTGGGCAAAAAGGGGAAAGATTTTGGTTTTTTTATTTTTTCCCCCTTTGGTTTTTTTTTTTGTGGTGCCGAAAAAACTTTTTTTTTTTCGTTTCCGGGTTAGGATTTTTTGATTCGGGATTTCCCCCCTTGCCCCTTTTTTCTTTTTTTCGTTTTGGGGGTTTTTTTTTCTTGCTTTTTGGGCGTTTTTTTTTTCCCCTTTCCTTTTTTGCCTTCCCCTCCCCTTTTTTTTTTTTTTTTTTTCCCCTTTTTTCCCTAAAATTTTTTCTATTTTTTGTTTTTTTCCCCTCTTTTTTTTTCTTCCTTTCTCAAAACCCTTTTTCCCCTTTTTTGGGGGCTGTTTTGGGTTTTTTCCTTTTTTTTCTTTCTCTCCCCCCCGCCCTATTTTTGCCCCTTTGGGGGGTCGTGTTCTTTTGTCGTCGTTTGTCTTTTCTCCCTCCCTTCCTTTTCTCTTTTGGGGTTTTTCTCTTTCCCTTTCCCCTTTTTTCTCCTTTGGGTTTTTTTTCTACCGTTTAAAAAAAAACCCGGTTCACCAACCCCCAAAAAAAAAAAACCAAACAAAAACCCCCCCCCCTTTTTTTTTTTTCTTCCCCCTCCCCTTTTTTTTTTTTTTTTTTTTTGTTTTTTTTTGTTTTTTCCTCCCCCCCTTTTTCTTTTCCCCTTCTCCCCCTCTCTTTTTCCTCTTTCCCTTTTCTTTGTCTGGCCCCCTGTTTTTGCCCCTTTTGTTTTCTTTTCCCGCGCGGTTTTCCCCTTTTTCCCCCCCCCCCCCCTCTTTTCCCCTTTTCTTTCTTTCCCCCTTTTCCTTCTCCTTTTTTTTTTTCTTTTTCTTTTAAGCCAAACCCCGTAAATTCAATTTAAAAAAGGTTTTGGTTTTTGGGGGGGGAAAACCCCCAAAATCCCACACCAAACAAAAAAAACAACAAAAAAAAAAACCAACCCACCACAAAACCACAAAATTTTTTTTTTACAAAATTTCTAAAACGGGTAAATTAAAAAAACACACCCAAAACCCCCCAACCCCATTTTTAAAACCCAAAAAAAAAAAAACCCCCCCCTTAAAAAATGTTTAAAAATATTTTCTCCCTTTTTATCCCTTTTTTTTTTTCCCATATCACAAAATAGATTTTTTAATTGATTAAAAACATTTCCGTAAAAATATGAAAATTTTGGGGTTGTTTTCCCCCAAAGTAAGGGGTGGGGCATAGGTGGGGTACGGTGAAGTGAAAAACAAACCCAAAAAACCCTACCTAGAAAAACCGACCCCCTTTCCCCACGGTTTTTCCTTCCCCGAATATGTTTTTCCCCCCCCAAAAAAGACGGTAACCCCGGGAAGGGCTTTTTTTTGATTCCCTTTTTTACAATTTGGGGTACAGGAGAATACAAATTTTTTTTTTGGGGGGGTTTTTTTGGGGGGGGGGAAAGGGGGCACCTAGGCCTCCAAGAAAAAAAAAAAAAACCAAAAGAAATAGAAAATTTTCAAAACAAAACAAACATCTTTTCCCCCAAAAGGAGGGGACCCAAAAAGGTTTTTCCCCAAAGTTTTATGAAAGAAAAACGTTTCCTTGTTGAAAAAACTTTTTTAGAACTCGAAGAATAAAACTTTTTGAGAAGAAAAGAAAGGCAAAGACCTGGTAATTATTAAAAGTGAAAGTCAAGAAATGAAAAATCGGATAAGCACAAAACATACTTTAAAGACAGAAACAGGTCCATAACAGATAGTGAATAGAGTACGGAAGTGTTGGTAGCTATATCACCAAATAAATAGATGGAAACATGGATGATAATTAGAAAATAGATAGATAAACAGATAGATAAATAGATAGATAGATGAGATAGATAGATGGAAGGTAGATAGTTAGATAGGCAGACAGATAGATAGATCGGTAAACAGATAGATATATAGATAGACAGGTAGATAGATTGAAAAAAATTAATCAAATACAATAAAAACCTCTAATTTAAACATCACCTTCCATGTACAAATATACAGACAAAATTACAACAAAAAACTGATTTAAGCAAACATAACAGACCATCGAAATAATGGAGTATAAAAAAAGAACAACAAAAATAAAAAGACACGGTGAACAACAAAAGGCAACGCAACAATACACAGCAACATACCCTTTCACAATCGTTTTTAGCAGGAAGAAATCTACAACAATGTTAATTTCATTATCCAGAAACCAGACAAGCAGCTTGAGAAAAAGCCACACAAAGGAAACAAGCAGCTTAAACAAACAAACTAGCAAACACACTATAAGACAAGCAACAAATACACTAATAAACAAACAACGTAACAGACAACCCTGAAATCCCAGGAAATGTCAACCAGCACAAACAAAAACAAAAACAGTCAAATAAGCAAAACAGAAAGTAGAAACAAAAACTGACGTTGAACCCAAAGGGAGCTAATGAAACAAGAGCTAGAAACGGTGTGGTCGCTTGTTTGGGAACAAAACTGTTCCTTACGAAACATCGCAGGAAAAATAAGCCTCATTTTGACAGACTATGGAAACACCAGTGAAGACCCCTAACATTCTATCCACAGGCAAAAAGTTACAGATGATATCAGAGTACAGGGTAGCAAAAAATGGATTTTCAGTTCCTTCTCTTCCGATAAATCAAACTGTATAAACTTCGTCTTGGTGGATCGGTGGTCTAGAGGTAACGCGCCTGTCTAGAAAGCGAAAAGTCCGGGTCTGAAGTGTGCGGCGGTTCGTACCCCGTTTGGACCGGAAACTTTTCCCCCATCCATTAGACCATGAGTGGTGGTCTGGGCGCTAGTCTTTCGGATGAGACGATAAACCGAGGTCCCGTGTGTTACACGTAATTATTTAGCGCACGTAAAAGAACCCACGGCAACAAGAGAGTTGTCCCTGGCAAAATTCTTAGAAAAAAGCCACTCTGATAGGGAAACAAATACAGTTGCAGACATGGAAAAAAAAAAAAAAGGTGGCGCAGCGCTTGTGGCGACGCGCTCTCCCGCTCTCCCCGGGGAGAGCAGCCCGAATTTCACGGAGAGAAATCTGCAGTGACTTAAAGTGGTATGAAATGAAATCTGAGCGCTTTGATTTGTTGCTTTACAAGATTCAGCGCTATATAAATTCCATACATTATTATTATTATTATTAAGTCTTGTCAAAAAAGAAAACTCTCTCTCTCTCTCTCTCTCTCTCTCTCTCTCTCTCTCTCTCTCCCCCACACGCGCACGTGCGCAATGTAACAGAAGTAAGCCCAAAACAGAACTTGAAAAGGGGCTTCACAGTACATTTCGGGGGTGAAATCAGGTTGGGGTATTTCCGTGTGTTCAGGAAAGGATGGGAGAGGAGAGAAGAAAGGGTAGGGGGAAAGGGGGGGTAATGTAACGTCATTGGCTTCTCAGTTTTCGCGAAGTTTTATCTTCGATTTCCTTCTTCCGGCTTTTCTTCGCTTTTCTTTTTACTTTTTTGTCAAAAACAAGGTGAGAATAGTATCTTAGGTGGATGTGTGTGAAAAGAACAAAATTTGCTTAGCAAGTAGGACTTCGAATAAATGATTTGTCTGTTGAACCCACTGAGTCCATATATTATAAATATATATATATTTATATATATTATAATATAATATATATATAATAATTTATTATATATATATGCGGGATAGATAAAGACGCAACAACGCAAACGCAAAGCAATTTTTTTACGAGGGTATGATCAAAATATTTGCAACTTTTTTTTCTCCAGCCTCAACATGAAAAAAAAGAAGAAGAAGAAGAGAAGATAGAAGAAGAAGAACAAGAACAACAAGAAATAAAGAAAAAGAGAAGAAAAAAAGAGAAACGATTTACAAGAAACACAGAAATAGAATTGCAGATGTATACACATGCACGCATGAAAGAAAAGAAGAAGAGAGGAGAGAGGAGAAGAGAAAAAGGGAAGGAGAAGAGAGAGATTGCAGAGAGAGAGAAGAGAGAGAGATGGACAGACAGAAGAAGACTGAGACAGACAGACAGACGAGAGAGACAGACAGAGACAGAGAAGACGATGACAGGAGACAGACAGACAGAGAGGAGAGTTTCAAAACAGAAAACATAGATTACATTTATGTGAAAATAACTCCAATGCAAACTATGTAACCAAATTTGGATGGAATGTACTGGTAAAACATCCTCTCCACACATGTCACCCAAATGAATAGACAAACTAGCAGTTGAACAGGAAAACTGACATACCACCGAACAGGAAAATAGAATTAAACAAAGCATACCACTTAATTGCATACCACTAAGTAGATGTTAATTAATACATTTGGGGAGAAAATGATGCCAGGTTAGTACTTTTCATTAAATAGTCATGATACAATATTTTGAATCTTTTATGGTTTGTTTCTGTTTTTAAACAGACAGGAAGTCTATTCCAGAGTCAGCTTCCAGAATATGAAAGACTAGTTTTGAATAAAGTAATTCTAGTCAAAGGAAGATCAACAGTGTGTGAGTGTCTAAATTCATTAACTGTAAACACGTCTCTTAGTGATGGTGGGACAATGCCATGAAAAATTGTATGCATTAGAATTTCTTTGTTGAGCAGTAGTTTAGATAGTAATGGAAGGATGTTATTGTCTCTGTAGTCAGCATCTGTTAACGAGAATGACTTATCTAATACAAGTTTAACAGCACGTTTGTGGACTCTGGTAATAAATTTAGTTAAGTTTTTGCTTGCTAGATCCCAAAGTGTGGAAGCATAATCTATGTTTGACTGAATATATGAATAAAAAAATATTTTTCTTACGTGCAGAGACAGAAAGTGTTTTATTTTCCGTAGATGAAATATTTTTGAAGCAATGCTTTTAGATACTTTTTGATGTGCTCTGACCAGGATAATTTGTTATCAATAGTTACTCCTAATAATTTATGACTTGAGTTTTCTTCTATTTTATCATCAATTATAAAGAGTGATGGTTTAACTATGTTAGATTTTGACGTTTTTGTCTAGTTGAACTAAGCAGAAATTTTGTTTTATTAGAATTGAGTGCCATGTGATTTATATGTGTCCCTTTGACAAGAATATCGATGTTTTCTTGCATCTCTCGAAAGACCTGGTATGGATCCTTATGGGTGGTGTCTATGGTGGTGTCATCAGCAAATAGTTCACAGCATGTTTTGATAGATAAAGGTAAGTCATTGATATACAGAGAGAATAGCAGTGGACCAAGAACGGATCCCTGAGGAACACCATAAGTATTTGGTAGGTAATTAGAAAAACAGTTGTTGAGATATACTTTTTGTTGTCTGTTAGATAGAAAGGAATAAATAAGTTCAGGGCATTGGGAGATAGGTTTGTAGAAGTATTTCTTTAAGAGGAGGTTGTGATCAAGGACGTCAAATGCCTTAGCAAAGTCAACAAAAAGAACTCGGTAAACTGGTTTTTGTTTATATTGGATAGCATCTTTCAGTGATTTTTAATAACGCTGTATTACACATGGTTTGGGCTCTAAATCCAGACTGGTTGGGATGTAAGAGATTATACTTATTTAGATGAGCAAGAAGGCATTTATATATGTGCTGTTCTAAAGGATTTGAAGTGTTGACAAAATGGATATTGGTCTATAATTGGAAGGGTCAGCAGTCTTTCCTGATTTGAACAAAGGAAATACTTTGGCTTGCTTTAATATTTTTGGAAATGTGTTTTTACACATACAAAGATTATAGATATATGTAAGTGTGTCAGTTATTACAGGAGCGGCAAGTTTTAAAATAATACCATCCAGTCCATCTAGTCAAGGTGTTTCCGTTTGTTTGAAACCTTTTAGGGAAATTAACACGTCATGGACACTAACAGATGTAATGTTCAGCTTTGAAAAAATGTTGTGATTGGAGCAAAAGTTTTTCAGGTCTTGTAAATCGTTAATATCCGAATTGTTGTTTAAGATTACCTGATCTGATACTGTGGAAAAATGATGATTTAGAGCATTAGCTGATATATCTTTAATATTATTTGAAGCATTATTTATATTTTTATTTGTCAGTTTATTGATGGCCTTCCAAGTGGTCTTACTATCTTTGTTTCCACCAACTAGCTGTTCAAAGTATTTCTTTTTTTCTACTCTCAAAAGACTAGTAACATAAGGAGGCAGTCAGGCACAGAGAGACAGAGACGGACAGACAGACAGACAGCTACAGATAGTTACCGAGACAGATGACAACGACATCCATACGGAATACAGCCTCATTGATCGCTAGGTCATGGATGGATCGGTGGTCTAGAGGTAACGCGCCTGTCTAGAAAGCGAAAAGTCCGGGTCTGAAGTGTGCGGTGGTTCGTACCCCGTTTGGACCGGAAACTTTTCCCCCATCCATTAGACCATGAGTGGTGGTCTGGGCGCTAGTCTTTCGGATGAGACGATAAACCGAGGTCCCATGTGTCACACGTAATTATTTAGCGCACGTAAAAGAACCCACGGCAACAAGAGAGTTGTCCCTGGCAAAATTCTTAGAAAAAAGCCACTCTGATAGGGAAACAAATACAGTTGCAGACAGGTAAAAGAAAAAAAAAGGTGGCGCTGCTCTTGTGGCGACGCGCTCTCCCGGGGAGAGCAGCCCGAATTTCACGGAGAGAAATCTGCCGTGACTTAAAGTGGTATGAAATGAAAACTGAGCGCTTTGATTTGTTGCTTTACAAGATTCAGCGCTATATAAATTCCATACATTATTATTATTATTATTATAATTCCTAACAACCAACAGTAGTCACAGCTTATTAGCAAGTCTTGTAGCTGAATCGTGAACATCCGCTCAATCGTAAAGATGCTTGAGACATAAACAACAATCACCGATAACTACGTCAGCATCTGCTTCAGCAGCAGCAGCAGCAAGTGAGAAAAACAAAGTATGCTTATCTTTTCGTGCGAGTGGAAGTATAGCGTAAAAACATTGTTTCTACTATCACCGCGGAAATGGTATATCTTCATTCATGTCAAGTGTAGAATATACTGCATGACATGTGGTGTGCATTACACTGTGTGTGCTCCTGAAATTGAAACAGAGAGAGAGAGAGAGATGAGAGAGAGAGAGGAGAGAGAGAGAAGGTGAGAGAGAGAGAGAGAGAGAGAGAGAGACAGAGACAGAGACAGAACAGACAGGACAGACAGGCAGGCAGGCATACAGACAGACAGACAGGCAGACAGACAAGAACTGAGGTAGCGTTGGATAATTGTTTAAAAAGTTAATAGAAGTAAATAGATCGGTAGATGAATAAAATGTTAAACCTTATTGCTGGTGTTATTTTTTTTTTCAGATTAATAAGACTGACCTTGAAAGGAAAAAAAATATAATGATGGGAGCACAGTGTTACGAAGCATGTGAAATATTATTTCCTTGTCGATTGATTTATTTATGTATCTTTTTAGTTGTTTGTTCAGTTATTTATTTATTTCCATAGTTGTTGTCTATTTGTATGCATTTTTATCAATGTTTTCCTGTGTTTTCTAATTAATCATTGGATATCTTTTTGATCTATTTCTGTACTTGTTTTAATTTTAAACTATTTGCTTTTTTCGTGTTTTCTGTTTTTTAAAAGAATTAAAATAAAAAAAATTGATCAATGATTCGAGTTTATTAATTCAGTTTGTTGTTATCTATTTGTATGCATTTGTTTATCAATTTTTTTAAATTATTCATTTGCTATCCTCTCAATCTACTTCTGCACTTTATTTATTTTAACCCATTTGCTTTTGTGTTTTCTGTTAGTTAAGACCTTAATCGATTTGTTTAATTTTCATTTATTTATTTTCTTATTCATGCAATTATTCATCTTGTTTTTTTTTCTTTATATATATATTAATTTATTTATTTTATTTGTTCATGTGTGCATTGGTTTTGATCCTTTACTATAAATTTAAATTCCATCCACCCCCATACCTCAATCCCCCTCCCTGCCACCCTCACTCACTCACTCACTCAACACACACACACACACACACGCACGCACGCACGCACGCACGCACGCACACACACACACACACACACACACACCACACACGCACACACACAAACGAACACACAACTCTAATATCAGTGAGAGTAAACAGACGTAAAATCGAATCAAATACACACGCATACACACACTCACGCGCGCGCGCGCACGCCCGCCCGCACGCACACATATATGCATCGCCAGCATGCATGCATACCCAGGCATCTCCAGGTCTCAGTGTTTGACCAGCATCCATCAGGAAGGAATTAAATATTTACGAGTTTATGTTTCACGGAAGAAGGGCGTCTGCAAATTCGTGCTGAAGCGCTAATGCACACACCTTCAGGTTTTCAATCCACAGTCAGTGTGAGGATGAAAAACCGACAACAAATAAACAAACAAACAAAAGTAAACAGAGAGACAGAGCATTAAACAACAACAAAAAAGGGGGGAATAAATCTCTCACAGAAATGAGAGACGGTGGGTTTGTTTTGTCAGTGTGTTTTGTGTGTGTTTGCTTTTGTTTCGGATGTTTTGTTGCTTGTTTTTTTCTCCTTTTTGTGGGTTTTTCTGGTGAGTGT